>SKCR01003743.1:0-545291 GCA_019454045.1 Zanthoxylum bungeanum
GAGACGAAAATCAACCAGCTATTCTCTTCGCTACTTGTGAGTTTCCGTACAGTATTAAGTTTTCAATATTGTTTGTTAGTTAACATTTTTATTTTATACTTATTTTTACTCGGTTGCTATTCATGTAAGAGTGGTTCGACTTTGATCTGACCAAAGTGAATGTCCAACAATATATTGACTACCACATGGAGAAAAGTTATAAAGATTATAAGACAAAAGTCCTGAAACCAATATTCGACGAACATGGACCTTCAGATGCTCCACAACACAAGCCTGATTTTATAGAGGAGCAAGACTGGACATTCTTATGTGAGCTTTGGTCTAGCAAAAAACACGAGGTAAATTTTGAAATAAACGGAAATTTATAATTGTCTTTGTTTTCGGTACTTACAGTGTTGGTAAATGCAGGATAAATGTCACGCAAATGCGGAAAATTGAAATCACTTGCGTTTTAACCACCGTGGAGGTTCGAAGCCATTTATCCAACATCGTGCCGAACATTCTGAGGTAAATATATCATAACGTAAAACAGTTCATTGTTTTTACTAATGTGGAATAATATTGAATTTATTTTCTGTTTATAACAGAGTAGCACAGGTGAGGTGCAATCATTTCCAGATTTTTTTCCGTGTGATGCATTACAATGAGAGAAACAAATGGATAAATGAAGAAGCCGAACGCTGCTATGTAAGTTTCAGTTTTTAAAATAAAATAATTAATATTATATATGTTACTTTTTTTTCTCAAATTCTAATATTAACTTATTTTTTGAAACAGAACGAAATGATGGAACTCCAACATCAAACTCAGGAGACAGGGTCCGACCCGATACCAGATGAGCAGTTGTCGCAATTGGTTTTCAAGAATCAGACAGCTTACAACGTTGGCCTTGGCACTCGTAAGAAGCCGACGTCATCTGGACGCAATACTGTTAATTCGGAAAATACCTCTCTTCGAGACGAGTTAGCCACCACACGAGACGAGCTGAAGCAGACTAAGAACGAGCTACAACAGGTCAAGCTGGACCACGAGAAGAAGATGGAGCAGTTAGAACAGCAAATGCTCCATTTCCGTCAGATGTTGGAGGCCTCAATCAGTCAGGGTGCATCGGGCTCGAGCGTCCCCCATCACAGCAGCAATAAATTTTATATTTGGTTTTGTATAAACATTTTGAACAAATAGTTTTAATATAATATGTTTTTTTTTTTCTAAAAAAAATTTCAATATAATAATTATTATAATATTTCGTTATTCTGTTATTAATCATAAATTATTAATTTACTTAAAAAACAAATTTTTTTTAACTATTTTCGTCGAAATAGTCGACGCTAAAAGTTTGACTTTTGGCGTCAAAAATTTCGACGCTAATAGTTACAAAAAATCGCCGCTGTAAGTATACATATATTACTTTTTTAATATACTCTAGCGTCGAAACGTGTCGACGCTAAAAGTCAAACTTTTAGCGTCGAATTATTTCGTCGCCAAATAGAACCTATATCGTCAGAAAATTTAATTTAGCGTCGAAATAAATTGGACGCAAAATATAGTTTTTAGCGTCGCATTTATTTATTTCAACGCTAAATTAAATTTTCTGACGCTATAGGTTCTATTTGGTTGTTTTAATTATAGCAGTCTAGTAGGGACTTGGCCATTTACTTAGATATGTGAAAATTGATTTAATTTAATTTACATATAAGGTAATAAGTATTTTAAGTGATTAGTTCAAACCTCAAGGTAGAACTTGCTTGATAGGATCCAAAATTAGGCTGAAAATTAAGATTTGTAATCAATATATTGGTTGTATGGTTATTTAGTGAAGGCAGTAGAATAAACAGTAGAATAAGCAGTAGAATAACCATTCACCATACACTTCCTCATTTATGTTGAATAAACAGTAGAATAAACTCAGAAGTGATTGCAAGTTATTTTCCAATTCTGTCTTTCTATTATGTCTATTCTATTGTATATCAATAACATAGTTTAATGAACTCTGTCATAATTTTACCAATAAAGTCACAATTTATATTTTCATCAGTTATCAGCATAACATTTACCATAGTGAAAGATAAGATGAGATCAGATCGACAATGGATCAATGCTAGGTTAAAAGATGGGTATCTGACGAATGAGTTTATTGGGTATTGAGGAGTTTATGAAGTTAGCAGAAAGTCATCCTACATTTATGGACGGAATGAAGATTAAGTGTCTATATAATCAACATAGGTGTCAAAATCGAAGTTTTTATGACCCAGATACTGTGAGACTCCATCTTACAAAATATGGATTTATACCAAACTATTATGTGTGGTATAAACATGCGGGACTGAACAATGAGATACCTCAGAACAAAATATTAGGCAAAGTCCAGAAGTCGAGTATACCTAAATGAACAACGCAATTCAAGAAATGGTATTGGATGCCGCATGACCTACTTTCAATCAAAATGATAGTGAAGAGACTTCAAATATTGTGACACTAAAATTTTATGACATGCTTAGAGCATCAGAGCATGAGATTTGGCAAGGAAACCCTTACGGGCATTCGCAGTTATCGGCGGTGGGGAGACTCCTGAATTTGAATGTGGAACACCATTTTTCGAAAAGGTGTTATGAAGATATTTGTCAATTTGTACATGAAATGATTCCAGAGGATAATGTAATGACATACAACTTTTATAGCACGAAGAAGTTAATTGAAGGCTTGGGTTTACCAGTAGAAAAAATTCACTGTTGTAATAAAGATTGCATGATATATTGGAGTGATGATATTGACCTAACAAGTTGCAAGTTCTGTAACCACCCTCGGTATAAGAAGCAGAGACGAGGATCAGCAAAGCAGAAAATAAATATTCCTTACAAGAAAATGTACAATTTTCCACTAACACCTCGTTTGCAGAGATTGTATGCATCTAATGCCACTGTTAAGGACATGAGGTGGCACGCCGAGCATGATACTGAAGAGGGTGGTGTCATGAGGCATTGCTCAGACTCCCTAGCCTGTAAGCATTTTAATCAGATGTATCCATCTTTTGCAGCTGAAACTCGAAATGTTAGACTGGGTCCTTGCACTGATGGATTTCAACCATTTGGACAAACAAGGCAACAATACTCTTCATGGCCAGTGATAGTGACGCCATACAATTTGCCACTGTGGATGTGCATGAATGATTAATACATATTTTTGGATGTGTTCTTGCAATCTTTGATTGCTGAGTTGAAATAATTGTGAGGGGTGGGGGTAGAGACATGATATATACAGTAAATAGAATTTTTAGATGTGAGCTTCATTGTTGTGGACTATCAGTGATTTTTCTGCATATTCTATGTTGTCAAGGTGGAATACTGCAGGTAAGTTAGCTTGTCCTTAATGCATGGATGATTTAGACACATTTACTTTGACAAAAGTGGGAAGAATTCATGGTTTGACAACCATCGCAAGTTCTTACCGTCAGAGCATCCATTTCGAAGAAACAAGAGGTGGTTCATGAAGGGACATACAATACATAAAGTGGCACAACCTGTGAAGTCAGGTTTTGAAATCTTAGAGTTGATTGAAGGATATGGACTGAAAAAGATTACAGAACTTGATGTTGATTATAATAATGCTCGAATAGTTAGAAACTGCAGGTGTAGTTGGAAGAAACGAAGCATATTTTGGGATTTTCCTTATTGGAAAATATTAATAATTCGACATAATTTAGATGTCATGCACATTGAGAAGAATTTCTTTGATAATATTTTCAACACTGTCATGAATGTGGAAGGGAAAATAAAAGACAATGCAAAGTCTAGAGAAGACTTGAAGGAGTTCTGTTCACATCCGGAGTTGCATCAGATTGAAAAAAATGGAAAATTTATGTATCCTGAAGCTTGTTACATGTTGAATAAGGCTGCAAAATAAACATTACGTAAATGGTTGAAAGAACTCTGATTTCCTGACTGATATGCATCTAATATGGGAAGATGTGTTGACATGAGAAAACTCAAGTTGTATGGAATGAAAAACAATGATTGCCATGTGTTTATACAAAGGTTAATACCCATAGTATTCCGTGAATTACTTCCAACAAATGTGTGATAGGCTTTGACAGAATTGAGCATTTTTTTTCAAGGATCTTACTTGTACTGTCATTACTGAAAATGAAATGGAGCGGCTAGAGAAAGACCTTCCCTTCATTATATGTAAGCTTGAGCTTATAGATGATAAAAAATATCATGCAGCTCGCACATATATTTTGCCTAATAGCGATGAAATTAAACCTTATATTGAGTAAGAATGGTTAATTTTATGAATTTTTATAAGTTTATTGCGCATTAATTTCATAATAAGTATCTTATAGAGGATAACATATTTTGTTTGTTAGTATGTACATTGCGGAGTTAAGGCAAACACAACTAGGTATTAATGAAGCTGAGGTTGATACCAAACTTGACCAAGAATTTGCATTGTGGTTCGAAACATATGTTAAGTAAAAATATCAAATTGTTATATTTTATAATTTATAAATAAAAGCTTATGGAAATATGTTATTCTAACTTGTAATTTGTGTAGGCACGTAATCCATCCTCGAAAGTCTCTAACAAATTCATAAAGGACTTAGCAAATGGGCAGTTGCGAAAAGTGAAAACATTCCCGGTATATTTTGTGAATGGATACAAGTTTCACATGGAACAACACAGTTCAGATAGAGCGATAATGAATAGCGGTGTTTGCATTAAGGGATCTAACCACAGTGCATCTGAGACCGATTATTACAGCGTGTTAATAGAAGTTGTTCAGTTAGAGTTTCCTGCTTTACCGATTAAAAGAACAGTATTATTCAAGTGCAAATGGTTTGATCTGACTGAGCTTGTATTATTCACGAGCAATACAAGCTTGTAAATGTGCACCATAAAAGGAGTTATAGAAAATATGATCCGTTTATTATGGTAGGGCAAGTATATTACACTACTTATCCAACCGTACGGAAAAATCCAAGCGAATGGTGGACTGTGTCTAAAATAAAAGCCCGTGCTATTGTTGAAGTTCCTGAACCATCTTTCACAATCTCGATGTCATGTGGAGTTGCGTTTCAAGTGGATGTTGTAGAAATGCATGCAATAGAAATTGTGGAAGATGCTGAACCTCAATGATTAACTGGTGAAGATAAAAATTATATCGATATTGATGACATGGATATTGAGGAAGATGATAAGCCATAAATAGAAATAGAATCAGACGAAGAATCTGAAGAATGGGAGGAAAATGAAGATGATGAATAATTTGATGATTTGACAATGAGTAGCTGTTAATCCATCCATACACCTTGCAATTCACAAGTCTCCATTTGGGATTTGAGTGGGATGGAGTAGGATGTAATATATAAGGAAGTGTTTATGAGTATTCTTATTTCAATTTTTTGACTGTGATTATGAGTAAAAAAGAAAAGAAAAGAAAATGAACTTATCAATTACTTCTCTGTTTCTCTTTATAAAATGGGTCTCTTTTGTTTTTACTTCTTCATCATCAATTTTGCTCATGCATCATCAATTTTTTTTTTTTTTTTTTTTTTTTTTTTTTTTTTTTATCTTTTATCAAATTTTAACAACCTGTACTTTGTAGTCAGATGATGAAGCATCACCAAAATTTCCAGCTTCTCTGAAAACCCTTACCTTTTAGGTGCTTTATTTGACTTTGTTTTGGAATTTCTATCTTACATTGTTGCATTGTTATTAGATGTAATGCTTCCTATTATATAGATTGAAAAATATATGCACGTTCCTTTATGCTATATCTACGTTTCCAGTTTTTGCAACTTAAGTTTTGTCTACAAGATTTCAGAATTTGGAGCTGGGGTTGATACCAAACTTAAGTGGTTTTGGTAAGAACTTTGGGGTTTATACTACTTATTTTTTTTTCATGAAATTATGGAAGTTATTTTAACTGTTGAGTCGACATATAAAAGCTCTCCAGCTCTTTCTTCTGCATAATCCAACCCCTCAACACCATCTCTTGCACTGGCTTCTTCCCACTAATTGTAATTATAGAAACATTATAACAGGGGTGCAAGGCATTTTAACATGGGGTGTTAAGTTACAATTTTATTGAGCATTTTTTCTTGTTGGTGTGTATAGAAGAGTAAAGCATATATTCATTGCTTCATAATATAAAACTTGATTGTGGCATTTTTGTTGTTGTTGTGGATTGATTGATTGTTATATGTTGGGAGTGTTTTTTATTTGTTTTTGTGGATTGATAGTAATAGGAAAACTCATTGATAATGAGGGAAATATTACATTTTTAAAGGGGGAATTTTTCAATTTTTTTTTTTAAAAAAACATCATTTTATAATAATAGTTAATTTGAATGCGTATATATTTTTAATTTGTATCAATCATTTATTGTGGATTGATTATAGATATGGTACATGGAGCATAGGCTGAGGACGAGGAGTTGAGTGGTCAGACCAGATGTCCTCATCACATTCCACACCAGAGGATGATAGACCATCTACGGTCCCACCTACCCTTATTTATGCTCCTCAGGCGTCAGTAGAATCGACTTTAGCTGGATCATCTCATGCATCGCGAAGTTTACAGAGTTGTACTAGACTTATGATTATACCTGCTACTCATGATCAGTATGATTTTCGAAAGCTTATATTATTATTATTAATAAAAAAACTACTAAACATTTATTTACTATTTTATACACAAGTTCATACCTTCGGCCTCTCGCAAGATATGAGAAATATTTAAGGAGAAATTTACAGAGGAGGGCACGCAATGGACTAAGGTGCGGGACCAAATTTCAGGTATATTATTATAATATGTAATGTATTATTTATCATTGTTGATTATTAATTATTTATTCCAATTTTTTAACTTAAATTTTATCAGTGGGATTCTGCACATGCAGTCACTGTTATGACTACATGGAATAATGTGTGCCAGAATCGGTATAACGATAAACTCTGTAAATGGCGCTATAAATATAAAGAATGAGGGAAGCCACTCTGCATTCCAGATAATGTTTGGAATAAATGGCAAGAGTATTGGAGCAGTCCAAAGTTTAAATTAAAATCTCAGCAAGCATCGAAAAATAGAAAGACGGAGAAGGCTGGAGAAGGATCTGGTGTTTCTAAACATACCGGTGGCTCGAGGTCTACCATTCAACATTCTATTGATATGGTTAGATTTTTTAAACATGCGAACATTTAATAATATTTTTTTGTTACTTTTATTAAAATAGATTTTTTTAATTTTTAAATAGGAATCTCAGTTGGGACGTGCACCCACAGACTATGAGGTGTTTAATCACATGCACACAAAGAAGAATGAAACTTTTGTTGACAAGAGATCAAACGACATTAATGTAAGTTTTTTCTTTATAAATTAAATATTTTTAATTTTCTCTTTTCAAATTATTTTTGCTTTCTTATATATAATTTTATTAATGGTAGGCTGTTGTGAAGCAAATGGTAGCGATTGCATCTCAGTTTTCAGAGGAGTCTGGTGAGGCTGAGACTTAGCTCGACACCAATCGCCTATACTTAGATGTTGTTGGAGTGGATACTAAGAAACGCCGAGTGTACGGTCTCGGCTCTCTTGCATCACTTTCATATCCATATTCGTTGGGCATCTCAGGTAGATCGCACTACAGTTCAGCTTTTGATGATAATTTAAGCAGCGGGTACAAGATCAAGTTAGGATTGAGATGCTGACTATACAACAACGTCTGGATGAAGAGCAACAAAAGAGAAATGAAGAGATGCAATGACTAGAGGAAGAGCAGCGAAAGAGAAATGAAGAGGTGATTGATCTCAAACAGAAGATGGCAGAGATGAAGCGCTATTTTCTGATGATGAGAGACTTGAGTTTACAGCATTCCTCCTAAGGTTCACCTTATCCTCTAACTAATCGTGAGCAGACAGATAAGGATGATTAACTTATATGTATTTTTTTAATATTGTACTTTTTTTAACATTATAACATTTATATAATAAAATTTTAATTGTACTATTTGTTTTGTTTATTTTATAATTTAAGTAATTAATATATTTATTTTATAATTTAACTAATATTAATAATATTATTTAAAATTAAAATAAATTTCTTTAAAATTAAAAAAATATTTTTTTTTTACTAATATTATGTAGGTAATTAAAAACAGAATTTATTCCGTTTTTAAATAAAGACATAATATCCGTAGCAATTTCATTTCTATATAGCTATTGACTATTAGCGACGGAATTATCCGTCTCTATTTAGAGACAGAGTTTTCTTCGCTGATTAGAAATGAAAATTAATCCGTATCGATTCCGCCTCTAATGAGATACGGATTTTTCGTCGCTAATTAACGATGAAATAATTTATGTCTCTAATTTTAAAAACATATATAATTTTTTCGTCGCTATTTATTTGGAGACCAACAAAATAGAGACGATATTTTTTCGTCTCTATTCCGTCGATAACTGCTTATTAGCGACGGAATAGTGACAGATTTTTCCGTCGCTATTGGACTGTTTTCTTGTAGTGTAATAGTGACTATTAGTCGGATGTCGAACCCACATGAACTTAATATATATCTTATTAATATCAAAACTTACTTAACTTAAACTAAACTATTGGTTGATAAATAGTTTTGATTAAATTAATAACTAAAAAGGTAAATAGAGACAAATAACAAACTTGGAAAAATCTTATAAGATAGAAGAACTTAAGGTTACAACTTCACCTAAGCATACACACAATAAGTTCATGCACTTAATAAGTTCATGCATTTTTCATTCAATTAAGTTGTTGTTACTAATTATTAACTTAGAACACTAAATTATTCTCAAGCCTCTTTCGATGATCAAGTGAAAATATTCAGAATAAATCAATTAACTATATGTCTATGTTAATTAAATTAAACCAAATTTATTAAGCTCAAGTTCTAAAATTGGTTACGCATGCTCTTTAGGTATATGTCTATCCTGCATGGAAATCAATTCAACGAATAAATCACACACTATTATTCTCACGGCTAACCCAAATTCCCTATGTCGAGTTCCTAAGGATATACCAAAATTATTTTATTATTGGCCAAATAAATAAAATAAGTATCAAAGCACGTAGAATAATAAATAATCAATAACAAACCCAAAAGAGTAAAAATATGAAATTAAATTAATTAAACATGTTTGTGATCCATTACAACCATAGATTTAATGAATTAACTGCTCATAATATTCAATAAAAATAAGCTAATCATTAATACAAGCCAAGAAATCATAATAGATAAAGTTAAAGAGAAAATGGAAGATAGAAACTACCGTTTGCAGTCTTCGTCTTCAAACTCCAACTCTGGTTGATGCACTCGTTCTTGTCTTACTCTAGGCATTCTTCTATGCTATTGGAGGCTCCAAAATATATTATGAGACTTTTTTCTAGGTTTTGGGACGAACTTATACTTATATAGGAGGTCATGAGGGTCTTTCCTGATCAAAAATCGAGTTTGGGATGAATTTGGGCCGACTTCCCCGTGTCGCAACACCCTCATGCGGGTCGCGACGCACATGCAAAAAATTTCGGCGCGACTCGACGCGACAAACCCGGTATCGCAACGCACATTCAACAAATATTGGAGTGTCGCGACGCGTCATGCTCATGATCTCTCTGCCTGAATTTTCACTTCGCGTTCCATATTTTGTCGTTTTTATCATTTGTTGATTCCATTGAGTTTTGATATTATTTTAACCTATAAAAACGCACCCAAAACATATCAAAGCACTCATAAATCCTAAGATCACCCACAAAATATTAAAATAAAGGGGTGGAAAATATGTGTATTTTAACCGCTCATCAACGACGACAAGGAGCTCGAAGTGAAGGAGATGTCGTTTGCTAACCGGAAATAGATACGATATGACGTTCGGTTCCTTGTCAACTTCAACGCTCTGCTTATGGATATTCTCCTTTACGTAAAATGGGGCTCTCATGTAACATGAACTCATGAAGTATATAATAGGGACGAGGACTCCATTTAAATCCATAGCCAATTGTTTGTTTTGAAAAGGATAAACAGAGAAGCAAAGAACGTGGGCGTCGTCATCATTCATCAATATATTATGATGTAAATTTTAAAAAAATGGACTGATAAATAATTTAAATTTTCACTTGCATCCAGATTCAGTACACAACCGGACCACATCAATTGATGCCTCAATTTTAATGCTAAGCTCTTTAGTCCAGTTTATTCTTCTTCTTTTTTTCTTTTCTTTGCAACTGTGGAAACAAAACAAACATTGCTGGTTCAGAATCTGCAGAGTTTCTTGAATGTTCAGAAAGTGGGTGTGTTTATTTTGCCATGAATACATAACCAACATTCCAGAATTTGAGCAAAGTATTAAAATGTAAATCAATAAAGAATTTAAGAAAAAAGAATGAAAGAATGTGAAGAGGGAAAAATTCTAAAATGCAATGGTGGTATCAAGTGATTCATGTAATATCGGAAATTTTCTAAATTTTTATTTTTTTTAATAGTATTTTACGTCGACGTATCGCAGTAGGTTGAGGGAGCAATGCCCCCAACCAAAATGAAAAATGGACTTGTAAGAAATATGAAAATTTGTTTCAGTTTGGCATTCGAATAGATGCTCATCCGAACATAATTTCTGATTATTCAAACGTTCTGCGCAATTCGAATAGATTAGCATCTGAACATAATTTCTGATTATTCAAACATTCTGCGCAAAAAAAAAAAATTATTTGAAGCTTGTTCTTAGACTTTCGAACGAATTACGTGTTAGCGACATAATCGCGTAATGGATTTTGATGATGCAACACGAGTGAAGACTTCAACGCACAACAACAAGACATTACAAAAAGATGTCGAATCACAACGGTGGTGAAGAGCGAAGAATGTGAAGACTGTCGCATATTGAAGAATTTATGTAAAGTCTTAGTTTAGGGTTCTAAATGTTGGGGTTGGTGCTCAGAGCGCCAATCCGGACCGTATTTATGTCTGATTCATAAATACGAACATCCCCTTATTCCATAATATTACTTATTTATGGTTGCACCTCTTGTTCTTATATACGTATTCGATCTGATTACGATTAGATTGAAACTAAATGTGGTTTAGTGATATGTATATATTAGACAAAGGCCCGATAATATATAATGCAGTACACAGTTACAAAGTTAGTTTGTAATTGACATTGGGAAGTGTCACTGCTATATGAATATTATCAAACATAGTTCCTGGTCAAGATTTGCTAACACGGGTCGGTTAGTCAAATCCGTTGAGACCAGTACATGTCGTATATCGAGACTTGGTCCGATGGTTTATCCCAATGAACCATGAGTCTATGGAGACTCGTATAGACGTGTAGTGTTTATAGTGGATAAACACTGAACGGCTCACCGAAGATTCTTAATGGATGGTACACCAACGTCAATAAGAATCTTCTCGGGTTGAGTAGCATAGTGGTCCTTCGACTTGAGACACCACTGTGGATGTATGAGACATCCTCCACACTTAGATGGCAGTCACGTCACCGATCTATTTAGATCAGACCTCCGCCTGTTCGTTGGGTGTGGATCGATCCTCAGGATATCCTGTGTGTGTCAAGATAGGATCCGTCAGTTCTGTGTACAGAGCATAGGTAGTCTATATATATTTAGCAATCTGTTAAATCTGTGGCCACAGTATACATCGGAAGTAAGTTCCGAGTGTTATTTAGAGATTGCTAATAGATACGTCGACGAGATAATACCTATAGAGATTTGACGTTTACATCTATATCTCTGGGATTATCTGGATACCTGTGACGGAGGGATTATACGTATGCAATGACCTCGACCTGTATGATTCAGCTTGTTTATCCGTGATCGTCATAATCTACGGGTGGATAGATTATGCACATGAAATTGGATTTCGTGACGGATATACCTGAATCTAGAGAGTCTCAATAATGAAACATACTCGTAGAGCACTAGGGCAACTTTTGTGAATAATAATGATTATTTACAAATCGTTTAAACGTTAAACGAAAAAAATACATGCGAACGGGTCGAACCGTTATTTCCTAATTAATGTGTATTTGTATTTAATATATGATATTATTAAATACACATTATAAATAGTCAAATAAAGGTATTTGACATTATCATTAATATATGTATTTGAGATATTTAAAGTAAATATAATACATATATTTGAGATATTTGTATTTAATTAATTATTTAATTATTTAAGTTTAAATGATTAATATAATTAAAATATAAATATATCATCAAATGATAAAGTTAGGGAATGATTATAAGTGTAAATGTTTGACTTTATACTTAAAGGAAAAGGTTGTCAAAATGGTTTTGACTTCTTAAGATATTTGTTTTTAAATTGTTTTAAAATTGAAATATTAATTTCCTTTTCTTTTTCTCAAATTCGGCCAACACCCTTAATTAAATATAATGGTTATATTTTTGAGTTGCAATTGTTGACTTGCTTTATTCATTTAAATTGTTTGATGATTAAAGTAACAAGTTGATAAAGTAACTTTAATGAAACAAAAATAATATCTAGATATTATTTCTTCACAAAATTTCGGCCAAGGGCTAATGTGTTGAAGTATATATTGTTTCATTTATTTTAGGGTTTCATTAACCTTTTCACTTTATCAAAACTCCATTAAAACAAGGCAAAGAAGGTAGAGAGAAAAGAAAAGAAAAACAAGGAAAAGCTTGGAATTTAGTAAGTATTTCCAACCTTCCATTAGAGAGTAATTTGTTCCTCTTGTTGTGGGCAACATCTTGTGATGTTCTTGAGTTTTTCTATTCTTTATTCTTTGTACTTTTGATGGATAAAAGTTTGATGAAGGTGATATGCATGTATGATGTTGGAAGTTTATTACTAGTGTAGTAATAAGCATTCTTTTAAGGTTTTAGAACCTTGTTGCCATTCTAGAGTTATTGACCCACTCTTAAATGACCTAGAATTTTTCTATAGTTGTTTCATTGTGTTGAGACTTGAAATGGATGGAAGAAACATGATTGAAGTATTGTATTTAACCAATTTGGTCTAATTTGTCCAATTTGAAGAAATTGAAAAATTAGGGTTCATGACCAATTCCAAATTTGGGGATTTTAATTTATGTTGTGTATTTGGATGTGTATATGATGCATATAAAGTTTCATGTTGATTGGATTACATCTTGATGTGTTTTGAAGCATGAAATGACAAAGTGCACAAATTGCCACCTTTGGGAGGCATTCGGCCAAATGGATAAAATTTGGGGATTTGGTTGCTTTTGGTGTTTTGATGTTTTGAACATGCTAAGTTCATCTTAGAAATGATTTAGAATCATTCAAAATTGATTAGATCAATTTCGGACTAAAATGGACAAAATACCAATGTAAGGGCATTTCGGTAAATTCACTTGAATATGATTCATTTGAATTTTATTTCATAATTTGATTATTGGATAATTAAATAAATATGTTTATTTAATTAATCCGAGAAAAATATTTTGAAATCGGAAGATACGATCTTCCGCCGCTTCCGCTGCGTTACCGGATTCTGCCCCTAAAAACCCCTACACTAAATGTATTGTGAATTGTTTATTCAAGTACCTAAGCTCATAGGAAACATGCACATTCACTTAGATGCATTAGGTTCATGTACAAAATGCCTTAAAACTTCACATATGTATTTTTGGAACAGAGATCGGTCCCTTACCGGTCCCTATACCGATGAGATGCTCTGTTTTGCAAGCTCTTTGGAACCAACACATTTCATATCGGTGACCATACCGGTCATACTGGGGATTGCATACACACTGGAACCAGCATGCATCAAACCGGCTACCATATCGGTGAGCCAAACCGGCACGGACCATACCGGTCCATATACCTGTGTCTATACCGGTGTCTATAACGGTGAACCTATTAGTAAAACATGCTTACTGGAACCGGCAATGACCAAATCGGTCCCCATACCGGTGACCATACCGGCGTAACAGATATATTCAAACGGTAATATAGCCGTTACTATGCCAGATCGGCATACCGGTGTCTGGATATCGGCATACCGGTCTCAGACATGGAAGTTGGGGCTATTTTATATTTTATTGTAAATTGAGTCCCAATTCATTTTTGCAATGTAACACAACCTTCATATACATTACATTAAGGCAAAAACAGAGAGTTTTCATAAACCTTCATAATCATACACTCTCATACATCAAGCTCACACACTACACCTTCTTAATCTTTAGTAGTGAGCTTAGATCACTTGGGTAGGCATCTCACACAATCTTCTTTATCTTTGTGAGTGTCCAAGTGTGTTTACAAATTTCTTATCAAAACACTTGTGGTTTGTGAAATCCCATCGTTTGGGTAATTGTAAAGGTTTGTGAGTGAGCCTACGTAGAAAACTCAAAGTGTAAGGGTTTGGAGTGAACCTTGCGTAAAAATCTTGGTTGCGGGTGAGTGAAAAGCTTCAAGCACGGCTTGAGGGAGTGGACGTAAGCATAGTTGGCCGAACCACTATAACTCACGGTGTTATTTTCTCTATCCCTTAACTCTTTAATTACCGTAAATTTATTTTTGTATTTACTTATATATTAGAAACTTACATATAGGTAATATTTATTGTATGAGAAAATATACCATAAAGCTTAATCGGTAAAAATAGTTAAAATCAGCAAAGATTTTTATTTCCGCATTATTAAGCAATAACCCAATTCACCCCCTCTTGAGAATAGAGTTTGATTATTGTATTGCTTGTAGGGAATTTCATTACGTTTAAACGAAATTTCTAATCATTCCAATGTTCTGTCTAGAGGCTATAATAAGTTTATTTCCAAGTCTCAACAAAATATGCTTTGGAAATTGAAAAAGAAGGAAGTCTTACCTGTTGAATCCATTCAAATGCTAGGTCGTAGGAAATCAATCAAATGTGATTGCCTTCCAAGAGGAAGTTGCCATGAAACTTTAGGTGCATGTTGAAAATGGAGCAACCAAACAACAAACTTTAGGTGTGATTGCCATGATTTTAGGGATGGAGTTGGCAAAAACGTGCGGCACTGTAGCACACGTTTTTGCCCTATAAAAGGGAGCTCTAATTCAGTTGTAAGGCATCCCAAAGTTTGTGTATAGAGAGTGTAGTGAGGTTTTTTTGCTTTGTAAAGTTTAAACACTTTTGTATTCTATTCTTGTGAGTAATAGAAAAGCATTCGGTTTTTTCCTCAAACACATTCTAGAGTGATCAGAAAATCACGACAAGTGGTATCAGAGCTTTGGTTCTTCTTTGGGGTCGTAAAACCGAAGAACGGAGCTCGGTTCGGAAAATTCGGATTCCGAAAAAGTTGTCAAAAATTATTTTTGAGCATACCATCAGCTAGTTCACATCGAGACGAGTTCGGTGGTATTTTCCGGTGATCAAACGGAAATCCAAGGGGCCCGCACGCTCCCATACGCGCCGGAGAGTGAATCCCACTCTCGGCCATGCGCCTATGCGCTGATCCAAGGTTGAAGACGATTACGTGGTGTCCACGTCAGCAACACATCAATGCCCAGTCAGCACCACGTCATCACACAGTCAGCAGCCACGTCATCGACACATCATCCGTCACGTCAGCGCCACGTGTCAGCCACGTCAGCAAATCGGTCCCACTTTTGCCACGTCATCAGACATGTGTCAGCCACGTCAGTAATCTTGGTAAATTTCACTGAGGCCTCTGAAGTCTTTGAAATTTACAATTTAGCCCCAAAAGTTTTAGAAATTTATAAATCAGTCTCTGAGTAAGATTTGGACCAACGAAGTGTCTAATCCACCATTTTCGACCATTTCGGACGCAACGGTGGCCTTCGATTTGTGAAATTCAGCCCCGATTTTAATTTATTTTCATTTTAAACTTTAAAACTTAAAATGAAAATGGAAGATTCCCCTTCTAGTGCAATGATCAAGCTGACAACAACTAATTACTACATCTGGAGACCTCGGATGATAGATTATTTACACTGTAAAGATTTATTTGATGTTATCGAGGTGCAAGGGTTGAGACCAGAATCTGTTAAAGAGTATGACTTTAATAAACTCAATAACAGAACTCTGTGTCAGATTAGATAGTGGATTGTTCACAGTGTCTTCCACCACGTAGCACATGATACAGATGCTTACGAAATGTGGAGGAAGTTGGAAGACATGTTCCAGGCCAAAACAACACGTAATAAAGCCGTAATCATGAGGTGTTTGGTGAACTTGAAGCTACGGAGTGGAACTTCCATTGCAGAACACACCAATGAGTTCCAAAGCATGGTGAACCAGATGCCTGCAGTAGACATGCAACTGGCAGACGAAGTTCAAGCCCTTTTGCTACTCAATTCTATTCCTGATAGCTGGGAGACATTGGTAGTTACTCTCAGATCCAGGAGGCAAACTTACCATGCCTATGGTAAAAGATACCATGTCAAATGAAGAAGCCAGAATAAAAGACGTGGGCTCAGATCAAACAGAAGCCCTTGCCTCGGAGCATCGAGGAAGACAACAAGAGAAAAATCAAGGTAAAGAGAGATGCAGAAGCAAAAGTAGGGGAAAATCCAATAACGGGAGAAAGCCTACATACAAGTGCTTTCACTGTGGCATAGAAGGCCACTTAAAGAAGAATTATCGGAAACTGCAACGAGAGCAGGGACAAGGAAATAACCAGCCGAAGAAGAATGATGCAGAGACACTAGTAGTTACCACAGGAGATGTAGCTATATGCTCCAGCCAGTAAGAAACATGCCTTCACACCGCAACTCAGGATGTCGAGTGGGTGGTAGATACTACAATATCTTACCATGTCACTCCCCACATGTATTTCTTCATAACATACAAAGCATGAGACTTTGGAGCAGTGAAAATGGGGAATACCAGTTCTTCTTAGATAGTGGGAATTGGTGGAATACAGTTGCGGATAAATGCAGGGTATACAATAACCCTGAAGGATGTGAGACATGTTCCAAAATTTCGGCTAAACTTACTCTCGGGGGTAACCCTTGATAAACAGGGTTATGCTAGCCACTTCTACAATGACACTTGGAGAATGATAAAATGTGTCATAGTCATCACCCGAGGACATATTTGTGGAACTTTATACAAGACTCATGTGAATATTTGTGTAGAAAGCCTCAATGTAGCTGAACCGGAGGCTTCTCAGAATCTGTTGCACCAAAGACTCGGTCACATGAGTGGAAGAGGGTTGTCTACCTTGACAAAGAATGATCTAATCTCTGTCTCTAAAAATACTGCTTAGATCCTTGCAATCACTGTCTTTTCGGTAAGCAACATAAAGTCTCTTTCAATTTCTCTTCTGCAAGGAGATCAAAGTTACTCAGTCTGGTGTACTCTGATGTTTGTGGTCCCTTGGAGGTAAATTCACTAGATGGTAATAAATATTTTCTGACTTTTATTGACGATGTTTCTCGGAAGGTATGAGTGTATTTTTCTGAAATCAAAGGATCAGGTCCTGGATAATTTCAAAATGTTACATGCCATGGTCGAGCGTGAAACATGGAAGAAATTGAAGTGCCTTCGCATAGACAATAGAGTTGAATACACTTCCAGGGAGTTTGATGCCTACTGCGGAAGTCACGGCATTTGACATGAAATGACTATTTCACGCACCCCACAACACAATGGTGTCACTGAAAGGATGAACCACACCATTATGGAGAAAGTCAGAAGCATGATCAGCATGGCTAAGTTGCCAAAGCCATTCTGGGGAGAAGTTGTTTGTGCCGTCTGCTACATGATCAACAGATCACCATATGTACCATTAAACTTTGAGATTCCAGAGAAAGTGTGGTCTGGTAAGAACCCCTCATATTCTCATCTCAGAACATTTGGATGTTTAGCCTTTGCACACGTATCCAAGGAGCTCAGGCAGAAGCTCGATGCAAGGACTACTCAATGCATCTTCATAGGCTATGGAGATGAGGAATTTGGATACAGGCTATGAGACCCGAAGGAAAAGAAGGTCATCAGAAGCAAATATATAGTGTTTCTTGAAGACCAAACAATAGAATATATTGAAAAGCCCAAAATATCTTCTAATTCCAGTGCCGACAAAGCTGATGTAAATCCAGACACAGCCCCAGCACCAACACGAGTGGCCACAGATAATGATAGGGTGCAAGACATGCCAGAAGCAGAACCAGAGGAGGAAGGTGGTGTTGAGCTGAGGGAGCTGCAACCTGCTCCATCAGAGGCTACATGATCATCCTCAGATCTGGATGACAACAGACAGCCAGAAACCAGTGAACCTCCAGTACGAAGATATGAGCGAGGCCGGATTCCATCATCCAAATACTCAGGATCTGAATACATTCTGCTTACTGACGGGGGGAGCTAGAAACCTTCAACGAAGCTGTATCTCATAAAGACAAAGACAAATGGCTGCACACAATGGATGATGAAATGGAATCTCTGCAGAAAAACAACGCTTATAAGATAGTCAAGCTCCCACATGGAATGAAGGCACTGAAGAACAAATGGGTGTTTAAGCTCAAGAAAGATGGCAGAGGAAATATGGTGAAACATAAAGCTCGGCTAGTAGTCAAATGATTCCTACAGAAAAAGTGAATTGACTTTGATGAGATCTTTTCACCAGTGGTAAAAATGGCTTCAATCCGAGTTATCCTAGGATTGCTAGCCAGTTTGAACTTAGAGCTTGAACAGATGGATGTCAAAACATCATTTTTTCATGGTGATCTGAATGAAGAAATCTACATGGAGCAGCCAGAAGGATTCAAGGTTTCAGGAAAAGAAAACCTTGTTTGCAAGCTGAAAAAGAGCTTGTATGGGCTCAAGCAAGCACCAAGACAATGGTACAAGAAGTTTGACTCATTCATGGTGGGTCAATGCTACAAAATAATTGCAACAGATCAGTGTGTATACATCCAGAGGTTTCCAGATAGAAATTTTGTTGCTCTTCTACTATATGTGGACAACATGTTGATTGTTGGACAAGAAGCAGCGAAGATTAGCCAGCTGAAGAAGGAACTCTCTAAGTCTTTCGACATGAAAGATTTAGGACCAGCTCAACAGATTTTGGGAATGAATATTGTTCGTGACAGACAGAATAAGAAGTTGTGGCTTTCACATGAGAGTTATATTGAATGGATAATCAGAAGGTTCGATATACAGAAAGCTAAACCAGTCAGCGTTCCGCTAGCGCACCATTTTAAACTGAGTAAGTGTTTGTGTCCCTCATCCAAGAAAGAGATAGATGAGATGTCATCGATACCATATTCTTCAGCTGTTGGAAGCCTAATGTATGCAATGGTATGTACCAGACCAGATATTGCACACGCAGTGGGTGTAGTGAGTCATTTTCTCTTTAACCCTGGAAAGCAACACTGGGAGGCAGTCAAATGGATTATCAGGTACCTTAAGGGAACATATAAGTTTCGTCTGTGCTATGGGGGAGCTGATCCAATCTTGGAAGACTATACAGATTCAGATATGGCAGAAGATCTTGATGGCAAGAAATCTACATCAGGTTTCATCTACACTTTTGCATTAGGAGCTGTGTCATGGCAGTCATGATTGCAGAGGTGTATTACATTATCCACAACAGAAGCTGAGTACATTGTTATAACTTAGACAGGGAAATAAATGTTGTGGCTAAAGCGTTTTCTCCAAGAGTTAGGGATCAAGCAGACAAGATACAAGATACATTGTGACAGTCATAGTGCTCTGGACTTGAGCAAAAACTCAATGTATCATTCCCGGACGAAGCACATTGATGTTCGTTATCATTGGATACGCGAGGTGATGGATCAACAACTGCTGAGACTAGTGAAGATTCATACAGATGAGAATACAACCGACATGTTAACAAAGGTGGTTACTCGGGACAAGCTAAAGCTGTGCAGAGATATAGCCGAGATAGCTGTCAAATGACAATTGCTTCAGACGTAGCTGGAGGGGGAGAATTGTAATGAATCCAACTGCATGAGAAGCTTCCATGCATCCAAGAGGAAGTTGCCATGCAACTTTAGGTGCATGTTGAAAATGGAGCAATCAAACAACAAACTTTAGGTGTGATTGCCATGATTTTAGGGATGGAGTTTGCAAAAACGTGTGGCACTGTAGCACACATTTTTGCCATATAAAAGGGAGCTCTAATTCAGTTGTAAGGCATCTCAAAGTTTGTGTATAGAGAGTGTAGTGAATTTTTTTTGCTTTGTAAAGTTTAAACACTTTTGTATTCTATTATTGTGAATAATAGAAAAGCATTCGGTTTTTTCCTCAAACACATTCTAGAGTGTGTTGGAAAAATGCTTATGCATAAGCATTTTGAGGCTCAATTTTAAGCATGGTCCACTTCGTGTTAGTGGTTGTTATTGAATGATTCGGATACTCCTCCGTGAGTACTTCGAAATGGTATATTCATATGCTTAAAATGGTGCTTGGGTGAATGAGAAATTGTTGCTCAAAGTTCACCCATTGGTGTTGGAAAATAAAGAAAAGTAAGCTTGTCCCATATGGGAAAGCTATAGAGTAAATATTATGCTTATATATGATTGCTCATATGTAGATGGGTAAGAGTTATAAGGATAGAGGCTCTCTCTACGTGCGCGGGGGGGGGGGGTGCAAATCAAATCTGAATCAAGCTTGGCTCGTGTGCACCCGCGTGTCCTGCGTACACGAATGTCGGACCAAATTGAGCGGGCCTGGTCCAGCCAATTTTTGGATGTCTCTTTATTTTTTCCAAGCCTTTTTATGTTCCATAACAGTTGAATCAATGACAATTAATCAACTTTGTGGTTACAATTTGAGATTAATGACATTAATCAACTTGATGGTTACAACAAGTGTAAAGCCTCTCATTGATGAGACTTAATTGGCATGTTATTTTCTTTTAATATAGTAGTGTTTTCGTTTTTTAGAATTACACACATTACACACAAGAGAAAATTGGAATTTCGAAAATCTTTTTAGAGAGTTCAAGCACTTCGGTTGTTCGTAGAAGTCGGATTTGGTGGTGCCCAATTTCGTCTATTTTTCCGTTGCATCCTGGGAAACAGACGTCTCGCGTTCTACTGCACCGATCGGTAGGGGACGAATTTGTTTTAAGGAGATTGTTGCCACAACAAGCCTCAGAATTCTTCCTGTTGCTGATCCGTGCCTTATTCTTAACTCACTGCCTGCAACTGTCTACTATTTTATTTGTATTGTTGATTACTGTATCACTGTTGTTAATTGTACTTTTGTGTTCAGTTTACTGTCTGTTCAAAGTCCGTTGTAAGAACACAGTAAACAAATAAGTTGTAATAGTCTTAAAACAAAATTCGCTCTGTGGATATGGAAAACAGTCCAAACACAGTAGATGTTCTGGCAGCCCCTGTGGTTGGGCAGAATGTTGTGGCAGCCCCTGTGGCTAACCAAAGTGCAGTGGCAGCCTCTTCGGCTGGCCAACTTGCTTCAGCCTCTGGGCTTAATATGGCAGCTGCTGTGGCTGGCCAAATGTCACTGCCTCTATGGCTAGACAACCTGTTGGACATGTGAGCCATGTCAATCCTGCTGCGGAAAAACCTGAAAAATTCAGTGGACAGAATTTTAAACGGTGGCAACAGAAAATGTTTTTCTACTTGACCACGTTGAACCTAGCAAGGTTTCTAAAGGAAGATGCTCCTGTACCCGCGGAGGGTGAGATTGATATCCAAGTGATCACTGCAATCGATGCTTGGAAACATTCTGAATTCCTATGTAGGAATTATGTGCTAAATGGGCTGAGTGATTCCTTGTACAGTGTGTACGCCGGAATGAAAACAGCAAAAGGGCTTTGGGAATCTTTAGACCAAAAATATAAAACTGAGGATGCCGGTACTAAGAAATTTGTCGTAGGCCGTTTCCTAGATTTTAAGATGGTTGATTCCAAAACTGTGTTAAGTCAAGTACAAGAATTGCAAATTATTCTAGCAGAAATACATGCTGAGGGGATGGTTTTAAGTGAAACCTTTCAAGTAGCCTCGATAATTGAAAAACTACCACCTGGTTGGAAAGATTTCAAGAATTACCTAAAGCATAAGCGAAAAGAAATGAGTATTGAAGACTTGGTTTTAAGCTCAGAATTGAGGAAGATAATCGTGTATCTGACAAGAGAGGCATAACTCATGAGGCCAAAGCAAATGTTGTTGAACATGGCCAAAAGAACAAGAACCCTAAGAACAAAGGGTCAAGATGGGCCCTAAAGGAGGAGTTTCCAAGAAATCCAAATTTCAAGGAAAATGCTTCAACTGTGACAAAATGGGTCACAAATCTTCTGAGTGCAGATTGCCGAAGAAGAAAAAGAATCAAGAGGCTAATGTGATGGAAAATGTGACTCAAGATGTTTCAGACATTAACCTTTCAGCTGTGGTTTCTGAGGTGAATCTTGTGGGTTCTAACCCAAGAGAGTGGTGGATTGACACTGGTGCCACTCGACATGTGTGCTCGGACAAGAGCATGTTTTCTTCATTTGAGTCTGTGGTAATGGGGAAAAAATATACATGGGAAATTCAGCAACATCTGAGATTGAAGGTCAAGGAAAGGTGATTCTGAAGATGACTTCTGGGAAAGAGTTGACTTTGAACAACGTTCTGTATGTACCAGAAATTCGGAAGAATCTTGTGTCTGGATCGCTTTTGAACAAGCATGGATTTCGGATGGTGTTCGAGTCTGATAAAGTAGTTTTGACTAAAAATGGGTTGTATGTGGGAAAATGGTATGTAACTGATGGGCTTTTAAGCTCAATGTAATGGTTGTTAAACCCAAAAATATCAATAAAGCTAGTTCTTCTGCTTATATTGTTGAGTACTCTAATTTATGGCATGGTAGATTAGGACATGTTAATTTTAATTCATTGCGGAAATTAATTAACATGAATCACATTCCCAATTTTAAAATTGATAATAAACATAAGTGTGATACTTGTGTTGAGGCAAAACTAACTAGGTCATCCTTTCATACTATTGAAAGAAACTCTGAACCACTTGATCTAATTCATACCGATGTATGTGATTTTAATTCAATACAATCAAGAGGCGGTAATAAATATTTTATTACCTTTATTGATGATTGCACAAGATTTTGCTATGTGTATTTGATGAAAAGCAAGGACGAAGCTATAGAGAAATTGTTACTCTATAAGAATGAAGTTGAGAACCAACTGAATAAAAGAATTAAAGAGTTAAGAAGTGATCGTGGTGGTGAGTATGTTTTTCCTTTTGAATCACTTTGTGAACAAAATGGAATCATACATCAAACCACAGCTCCTTATTCACCTCAATCCAATGGGATTGCAGAACGGAAGAATCGTACCTTGAAAGAGATGATGAACGCTATGTTAATCAGCTCGGGATTACCTCAGAATATGTGGGGAGAAGCTGTCTTATCAGCTAATTACCTTTTAAATAAGGTACCTCGGAAAGAAGTAGGGAAAACTCCTTATGAAATGTGGAAAGGAGAGTACCTTCCTATAAATTCCTACGAGTGTGGGGGGGGTGTCTTGCCAAGGTAGTTATTCCTCCACCTAAAAAGGTAAAGGTAGGACCAAAAACTGTTGATTGCATTTTCATAGGATATGCACATAACAGTAATGCTTATCGATTTCTTGTGCATGAGTCTAATATACCAGATATTCACAAGAATACGATAATGGAGTCGAGGAATGCATCATTTTTCGAATACGTTTTTCCTTGTAAAACTAATTCGAATTCAAATGTGCACAAACGGGCACATGAGACTATCATTGAAGATAGTCAGGACCGAGAACAAATAAATGTTCCAGAGGATCAACAAGTTGTTGAACTTGAACCAGACGTAGCAAAAGAGCTAGAACGGAAAAATCATTTGGTCCAGATTTTTTGACATTTTTATAGAGAATGATCCTCAAAGCTATAACGAAGCTGTAAGGTCAGCTGATGGTGCTTGTGGAAAGATGCCATCAATAGTGAAATTGAATCCATCTTACAAAATCACACCTGGGAGTTAGTGGATCTTCCTCCAGGATGTAAACCTTTCAAGTGGTCCAAAAGAAAGGGGGGATCAATTGACAAGTACAAAGCAAGACTTGTAATTAAAGGTTACAAACAACGTGAAGGTCTTGATTACTTTGATACTTATTCTCCTGTAACGAGAATAAATTCCATAAGGATGATAATAGCGATTGCAGCTTTGCGCAATCTTGAGGTACATCAGATGGATGTGAAAACAGCCTTTCTAAATGGAGATTTAGATGAAGAAATTTACATGGAACAACCTGAAGGCTTTATAGCTCCAGGACAAGAAAAGAAAGTCTGTAAGTTGGTTAAATCCTTGTATGGATTAAAACAAGCTCCGAAACAGTGGCATAAAAAGTTTGATGACACCATGTTAGCAAATGGTTTCAAAATCAATGAGTGTGATAAATGCATTTATGTCAGAGAGACAGAAGTTGGCTATGTTATTTTATGTCTCTACGTGTGATGACATATTGATTGTCGTGTGGTGAGTAATGTTAAAATGGTGAAATCTACCAAGAATATGCTGAAATCCAAGTTTGACATGAAAGACATGGGTCTAGCAGATGTCATTCTAGGAATAAAGGTCTCGAGAAGTCCTGATGGACTTATTCTTGATCAGTCGCACTATGTGGACAAGATTCTTGGTAAATTCAACAATGATGTGATTCTGCTGTGGCTAGAACTCCTTTAGATGTGAGTCTACACCTATCGAAGAATAGGGGAGATGGTATATCTCAAGTAGAATACTCTAGAGTGATCGGGAGTTTGATGTATCTATCGAGTTGTACAAGACCTGATATAGCCTGTACAGTAAACAAGCTCAGCAGATATACGAGTAATCCAGGGGTTGATCACTGGAAAGCAATAGTGAGAGTACTTAGGTACTTACGTTTTACTCGTAATTATGGGTTGCACTATCATAAATATCCAGCTGTAATTGAAGGATACAGTGATGCTAATTGGATATCTGACATGAAAGACTCAAAGTCTACCAGTGGCTATGTGTTTACACTAGCAGGTGCAGCTATATCATGGAAATCCTCCAAACAGACTGTGATAGCCAGATCTACAATGGAATCAGAATTCATTGCATTAGACAAATGTGCTGAAGAAGCAGAATGGCTTCGAAATTTTCTAGAGGATATTCCAAGTTGGCCTAAGCCAGTGCCAGCAATTTGCATTCATTGCGATAGTCAATCTGCAATTGGAAGGGCACATAACAATATGTATAATGGTAAGTCTAGACATATTCGTCGTAGACACAATACCGTTAGACAATTACTCTCTACTGGAGTTATTTCGATTGACTATGTAAAGTCAAAGGATAACATTGCGGATCCGCTAACCAAAGGGTTAAATAGAGAGTTGGTTGTGAAATCATCGAGGGGAATGGGACTAAACCCCATTAGATAAATGTTTATTACGAAGGAAAACCCAACCTTGTTGACTGGAGATCCCAAGATCTAGGTTCAATGGGACAACCTACTCGACTAAAAGACATAATGGTTCACTGTGGGGGGTTTACCCTCTAGTCCATTCCTATGGTGAAATGAAATAGTGATGCTCGTATGGATTGAGGTTAAGCAAGGCTTTTAATGATTCTTATGCGTCGGAAATCCGAGCAGAGTATTACGAGATGCTCTTAAATAAGAAATCACCTATGTGAGAGAGAAGTGGGGCCGCTTCAAAGGGAATTGTACGGGGCACAATTCTTAGAAACTCTTGCAGAACCAGGTTGATGTTCATGGCCAAAATGAGCATAACAATGAGAACTCAGATGTGTTAGGTAAAACATCTGTGTGATATATGTTCTCCATTTACATGAACGGCAGTACAGTTCAATGACATCGCATCCACTGTCAGCCAGTAAATGAGATATATTTTCACAAGGGAAGGTTCAAAGGCTGAGGCCTACCTATCCTATGCAGGTGTTGAACCGTTGAACTCTTCTAGGTCAAAATAAAATGTTTTATAAAATAATTTTATTCGACGTTTTTCGCCAATTTCATTCATGTGGGGGATTGTTTGAAAAAATGCTTATGCATAAGCATTTTGAGGCTCAATTTTAAGCATGGTCCACTTCGTGTTAGTGGTTGTTATTGAATGATTCGGATACTCCTCCGTGAGTACTTCGAAATGGTATATTCATATGCTTAAAATGGTGCTTGGGTGAATGAGAAATTGTTGCTCAAAGTTCACCCATTGGTGTTGGAAAATAAAGAAAAGTAAGCTTGTCCCATATGGGAAAGCTATAGAGTAAAATATTATGCTTATATATGATTGCTCATATGTAGATGGGTAAGAGTTATAAGGATAGAGGCTCTCTCTACGTGCGCGGGGGGGGGGGGGGGGGGGTGCAAATCAAATCCGAATCAAGCTTGGCTCGTGTGCACCCGCGTGTCCTGCGTACACGAATGCCGGACCAAATTGAGCGGGCCTGGCCCAGCCAATTTTTGGATGTCTCTTTATTTTTTCCAAGCCTTTTATGTTCCATAACAGTTGAATCAATGACAATTAATCAACTTTGTGGTTACAATTTGAGATTAATGACATTAATCAACTTGATGGTTACAACAAGTGTAAAGCCTCTCATTGATGAGACTTAATTGGCATGTTATTTTCTTTTAATATAGTAGTGTTTTCGTTTTTTAGAATTACACACATTACACACAAGAGAAAATTGGAATTTCGAAAATCTTTTTAGAGAGTTCAAGCACTTCGGTTGTTCGTTGAAGTCGGATTTGGTGGTGCCCAATTTCGTCTATTTTTCCGTTGCATCCTGGGAAACAGACGTCTCGCGTTCTACTGCACCGATCGGTAGGGGACGAATTTGTTTTAAGGAGATTGTTGCCACAACAAGCCTCAGAATTCTTCCTGTTGCTGATCCGTGCCTTATTCTCAACTCACTGCCTGCAACTGTCTTCTATTTTATTTGTATTGTTGATTACTGTATCACTGTTGTTAATTGTACTTTTGTGTTCAGTTTACTGTCTGTTCAAAGTCCGTTGTAAGAACACAGTAAACAAATAAGTTGTAATAGAGTGATCAGAGAATCACAACAATTTATTGGTTAAAGTTGTGGCCCCTATTTTTTCTGTTACATATATATTTGCCCCCTATTTTTTCTGTTATATATATATATTCAATAATTTCACTCGTTCAATATAATTATAGAATTACTGGTGGAGTGGAGTGGTCATTACTTTTTTTTTAAATATATCTAAAGTTTATTTCAAGTCTGGTAAGAATTAATAAAATGGGTTAATAAAAGCTTGCCGTAAAATCTGGGTACTAACATGGACAATGATAATGAGAGATAGCTACCCGCTTGTAAATATAAGCCTCTTGAATATTTTGAATATATATATATATATAAATAATTTTGATTGTATCAATAAAATTATCTATATGTAAGGGGCAGCTCAATGATATTGAGAGTATTCGAAAAAAAAATTAATGAGATATCCTTACATTCAACAATGTCTATAAAATTGGGTGACTTTAAAAAAATTTAAATTTTAAGAGAATTATTGATTAGAGTTTTATTAATTAAGATGCCTAAAAAAATATAGAGTTTTTAGGCGACCACTTAGTTTACCTTATCTTAGAGCAAGCCACTTTTTAGTCAAGTAGTGAGTATTTTCTCTCTATTTTTTAGATTGAGTGTTTGTTGGTGATAGAAATTTTTTGTTTTCTTTCAAATATTTGAAAGTATATCCAATCTGAAACACGCCCATTTTAAATTGAGAATTTTAGACTGTGTCATCACAGGGTTAATTTAGAAAGTTTCGACACCTTAGATTTCTGGTTATTCCTATATAATATAACAGGCAACCTTAGTGTGGGGGCAATCGCCCCCAATTAATTTGGAAATTTATTAAAAAATATCATATGAATTAAGGAAAAATATAATTTATTAATAAAATAATTTTACTTTAACCTGCTGAAATAAAAAATATTTTTTTATGAAAATTAAATTCTACCTCCACTTAATCAATATTTTGACTCTACCGCGACACATCAGTTCAAAAATCTAAATTCACGTAGGTATTTTTTGAGCCATGTGTAAAATTAACACACTCACAAACTGTGAATACTAAATATATGTGAGATTTACTATCATTCAAGAGAGAGGTGTCTATAAATGCTCAAACCCTAAACCTCAAATTCGTCATGGACCACCATCCATCCGTTTATTTTCTCCGTAGTGTCACTCTCTTCTAGAGACCTTGAATAAAATGGTTTGCTAGTTTTGTATTAAAGGAAAATTAATATACAAAATGTGGAGTCCTTGAATATAATGGTGGTGGGCTTGACTAATAAAAGAAGATGATTCTCATCGGGTAGCAATTCTTTAGTCCTCATTTCATTAGCTAAGCATAATTAGGCAGCCAATTAGATTACACATAGAAAAACTTTTTCTGGTAACATGTCAAAATCCAAACTTAATTAGAAATTACAGCCAACTTGGGAGCATTACATCAATTGATTCTTCAAGCAAAGCTTGTCTAAAAGATTAATGCAGCAATGTCTCATTTTATTTATTTATTTATGTTTTTTAGGGAAAAAAAATGCAGGATTATCTTTATCTGCCAAAGTTGGTCATATATGGATGGCCATAGTCACAATTTACAAGTAGCTAGGGAGCCACCGGCCACATGAGTCCCATACTCTTCTGTTTGATAAAGGAGAGAGTGATACTTGAAAATCATTACTTAATATTTTCCATAAATAAAGTGAATGATTGTTATATAGTCAACATAAATTAATGCCTCCACGATCACATTTAATCCATTCTTTCCTAGGGTTGACAATCGGTCGAGCAAGATAGGAATTGACCAATCCCGATCCTGAGCCAATTATATAATTATAATGAAAAATTATCTTAAATTTTTACTAAGTTTTAAAAATCTTCCTAATTATCATACCAAACATCATGAGATATCAAATTATAGTTAAAATTTGAAATTTTTTAGTAAAGAGTCCGGATGCACCATAGATTTGGGATAAAATATCGTCCCAAATCCCAAACTAAATTTTTAATCATGAAAATATCATCCCGAATATCTAACAAATTTTCTAATTAAGATGAAAAATCATTATATTTCTTGTATTGAATGATACGGGTCTGAATCCCGGGATTTGGGATTTTCCACTAACATTATTTCTCTGCCTGCACAGTAATAAATAAATGAGAAAATGACACTTGACTTGCTAAATCTGCAGATTGAGACCTGCAAACAAATTAAGTAGTTTAAATATGTAAAGGTCTCATATAATTATAATTTGTGTGTGAAAATATCATTCCCCTAATAATAAATATATATTCGATGTTGTGGACTTGTGGCTACATAATCTATTTGAGATATGTTTGTGCAATGTTTTTACTTAAATTTTAAAAGTCACATTTTTTTTATTTGGAAACGTTGAAATCTCAATCACCAAACCACTTAATCCGGGCTTAAGTGGGGCATGTAAAATCTCGGACTATCCAGGTTTTTATAAGAAACACACCTCATAAATTCGAACCCATGACTTAGAGGTCAGATTTTGAGTCTTATATCATCAAGCGACACCCCTTGAAGACAAAAGTAACATAATTAAATAATCCATAAACACTTATTTTTATTGTGTTGTCAATACATGATTTTCAATCACTCACATTTGAGAGTTAGGGGTTATATATATATATAATTAACCTCGACGGATCAAGGAGATATGCATAAACAAAGAAAAATTGCATCTAGTACGGGACATAGCTAGCCTTACCCTCGAAGAAAACTAAAGCAGTAAGATCATATCAGAAGAATAAAAAATTGCCAACAAAACATAAAACTGAACAACTAGCTAAATCTAAATATAAATGCTGAATGTCGCGGAACCACATACATACGAGTAGGGACGATAGGAAGTTATCTAAAACTACATGTATGTTTATAGGGTGTCATATTAAAAGACATGTCTCTTAAAATGTGAGTTTTGGAAAAAACACAAATTAAAAGATATGTCTTGTTGACGGCTGATTTTGGTCTCGGGGTAATATGGGAATATCACCTCCGAGGTAATCCTCCTTCAACGGTGAATTTGTTTGGTTATGGGTAGACCCGGCCAAGGTTCCGGTTCGGAACCGGAACCGAACCGGTTGGAACCGGAAGGTTCCGGTTCCAACCGGTTCCGGTTCCGGTTCCGGAACCGAACCGGAACCTGACCGGTTCGGTTAGGGTTCTTACCCTGACCGAACCGGTTGGAACCGCTGGAACCGAACGGTTCCAGCGGTTCCAACGGTTCCGGTTGGAACCGAAAGTAAAAAAAAAAAAAAAGTTATTTTCTCAATTTTTTTAATTAATAATAATGACTTAATGAGGTTTAAAATTGCAATACTAAAACATGAATGTCCACATCCTTTTTATAACCAACTCTTGGTTATTGACTTCTTTATATAAGCGATGTGGGACACAATAGCCAAGTAACAAATATCCCACATCGCTTATATAAAGAAAGCACTAGCCAAAAGTTGGCTATAAAAAGGATTATATGTTAAAAGAATTTTATAAAAAAATGATTCTATAAAAATGATGTGATAGTATGAAAAAACATTACGATTATAGAATGTTTTTTATTTTTTAAAATTTATTATTAAAAAAAAATAAAAAAATAAAAAAAAAACCGGAAGGGGAACCGTAAACCGAACCGGAACCGACCGGTTCGGTTCCGGTTCGGTTTACGGTTCCGGTTCCGGTTCCACACTTGTGGAACCGTGAACCGGCCGGTTCGGTTCGGTTCCGAACCGGAACCGAACCGGCGGCCAGGTCTAGTTATGGGGGACCAAAAGCAAATTTAGCGGGAGACGGGAAAACACACCAATCGACAAAGAGATTTAACGTGGTTCGGTGGATTTTGGGATCCGACCTACGTCCACGGACAAGAACAGGGTGGTACTTTTTATTACTTAAATACACTCCTCGGGTCTCTTCTTTGCTTTTACAAACCGGAGCTTGATGATTCTAATCCCTCACTCTTGTGATGATTTTCAGATGTCTTTTACACATGCTTTACCCTCCTATTTATAATAATACAGAAATCAGACTCCTATTTGCATAAGAAATCATATTTGAACTCAATCTTCTCTTCTTGTAGGGATTCATGATCCGGTATTGCCTTCTTCTTCCGTATTCCCTTTTGGATTCTGACTCCTTCTCCTTGTGAGAGTATGATATCTTTCTTATCTTATCCACAAGAATGGGGTGCTGTTGTCTTGAACACGGCTCGTTGTCTGATCGGTCTTCATGAGGTCGGTCATGATAATCTTTTGTGCTGATAGTGTTTCTGCCGACCTTATAGTGATCGGTCATCCGGACCAAAGTGGTCGGTCTTCACGTGTTGTGGTCGGGTCGGTTACATGATCTCATCCAGTCAGGGAATTACCCTTTTGCCCTTGTCGTACTGTCTTAAATGTTGTAGCGCCTGAAAACACCATCAACATCTGTCCCCTAGTTCTCGGTTCCAACGAGTGTGCTAGTTGGTGCCGGGAACTATATAATAGTTTTGCTCTGTTTGGAGGTTGATCTGAGGTCGAGACACGCTTTGTTGTCTCTTTTCCAGCGCCTTGTCTCGAGACATGCAACAGTCACGTCCGCTTAAATGCACATCAAATCAACTTTAGGGTTTCTTCTAAGTTCGACACTTGTCGAACATCCGACGGGTTCCCGCCAAAACCGATGGTGATGAGCGTCCCAGTCATGACTATAAGAAAGCGAGGCTTTCACTGTTTCTATTTTTATTTTTTTTATTTTTTTTATGCTTCTTGTTATCCTAACAATTTTAAGGCTCATCAGGGGTCAGCATGAGCCGGAGGGGTCTAATTTGACCACGAGCAGAGTGAGGCACTTGGACCCGGGGGAATGTTATGTCCCCAGTCCAAAGAGCTGACTTGGTAGGACGTACCTCGACCCTGAGCTGAGCGAAAGACTTGGGTTCTGGGGGAATGTTACCTCCCCAAACCAAAGAAGCTGACTCGGTGGGACGTAACCCGACCCCGAGTTGAGTGAAAGACTTGGGTTCTTGGGGAATGTTACGTCCCCAGTCCAAATGGCAGACTCGGTGGGACATCGCCCGACCCCGAGCTGTAAGAATCACTTGGTCCTGGGGGAATGTTACGTCCCCAGTCCAAATGGCAGACTCGGTGGGACATCGCCCGACCCCGAGCTGTAAGAATCACTTGGTCCTGGGGGAATGTTACGTCCCCAGTCCAAAGGCAGACTCGGTGGGACATCGCCCGACCCCGAGCTGTAAAAATCACTTGGTCCTGGGGGAATGTTACGTCCCCAGTCCAAAGGCAGACTCGGTGGGACATCGCCCGACCCCGAGCTGTAAAAAACACTTGGTCCTGGGGGAATGTTACGTCCCCAGTCCAAATGGCAGACTCGGTGGGACATCGCCCGACCCCGAGCTGTAAGAATCACCTGGTCCTGGGGGAATGTTACGTCCCCAGTCCAAAGGGCAGACTCGGTGGGACATCGCCCGACCCCGAGCTGTAAGAATCACTTGGTCCTGGGGAATGTTACGTCCCCAGTCCAAAGGCAGACTCGGTGGGACATCGCCCGACCCCGAGCTGTAAGAATCACTTGGTCCTGGGGGAATGTTACGTCCCCAGTCCAAAGGCAGACTCGGTGGGACATCGCCCGACCCCGAGCTGTAAAAATCACTTGGTCCTGGGGGAATGTTACATCCCCAGTCCAAAGGCAGACTCGGTGGGACATCGCCCGACCCCGAGCTGTAAAAATCACTTGGTCCTGGGGGAATGTTACGTCCCCAGTCCAAAGGGCAGACTCGGTGGGACATCGCCCGACCCTGAGCTGTAAGAATCACTTGGTCCTGGGGGAATGTTACGTCCCCAGTCCAAAGGCAGACTCGGTGGGACATCGCCCGACCCCGAGCTGTAAAAATCACTTGGTCCTGGGGGAATGTTACGTCCCCAGTCCAAAGGCAGACTCGGTGGGACATCGCCCGACCCCGAGCTGTAAAAATCACTTGGTCCTGGGGGAATGTTACGTCCCCAGTCCAAAGGGCAGACTCGGTGGGACATCGCCCGACCCCGAGCTGTAAGAATCACTTGGTCCTGGGGGAATATTACGTCCCCAGTCCAAAGGGCAGACTCGGTGGGACATCGCCCGACCCCGAGCTGTAAGAATCACTTGGTCCTGGGGGAATGTTACGTCCCCAGTCCAAAGGGCAGACTCGGTGGGACATCGCCCGACCCTGAGCTGTAAGAATCACTCGGTGGGACATCGCCCGACCCCGAGCTGTAAGAATCACTTGGTCCTGGGGGAATGTTACGTCCCCAGTCCAAAGGGCAGACTCGGTGGGACATCGCCCGACCCCGAGCTGTAAGAATCACTTGGTCCTGGGGAATGTTACGTCCCCAGTCCAAAGGCAGACTCGGTGGGACATCGCCCGACCCCGAGCTGTAAAAATCACTTGGTCCGGGGGGAATGTTACGTCCCCAGTTCAAAGACAGACTCGGTGGGACATCGCCCGACCCCGAGTTTGTTTATCTCAGTGGCCTCGGCGGAACGAAATCCAGCCCCGAGCCGAAGTTTTTTGAATAGTCCCGGTGGTGGTTGTTTTTGCTTTCAAAGGATTTTGCCAGAAAAGGAATTTTTATTCATGCTTGGGGGCGTGCTGCCCTCTTATTGCTGTTCTTGGGAGGTAGGAGATGTCCTGCTCGCTTATTTCTACTGACCACTTCATCAGTCTCCCTGAGGCTTCTGGTTTTTGCAAGATTTGTCTCAGGGGATAATCCGTGTATACCTTGATAGGATGAGCCTGAAAGTAGGGTCGTAACTTCTGTGCCGCAGTGATCAGGGATAGGGCAATGAGTTCGTGCATGGGGTATCGAGTTTCTGCGTCCACAGGGCTTTACTGACATAGTAAACCGGTTTCTGGACATGGTCGGTCTCTTGTACCAGTGCCGAGCTTACTGCGTGCTTTGAGACGGCTAGGTATAGATACAATGTCTCCCCTGGGAGGGGTTTGGCTAGGAGAGGGGGCTGTGCCAGGTATTGTTTTAGGTGCTGGAAGGCTTCTTCGCACTCAGGTGTCCAGTCGACCCCTTTTTGAGCTTTTTTGATGACTTTGAAGAAAGGATGGCACTTGTCGGTTGCTCGCGAGATGAACCGGTTGAGTGCGGCGATCCTTCCTGTAAGGCTTTGTACTTCCTTAACTGTCCGGGGCGATTTCAGGTCTAGCACGGCTTGTATCTTTTGCGGGTTCGCTTCAATACCTCGTGAACTCACCATGTAGCCCAGAAATTTTCCTGAGGCTACCCCGAATGCACACTTCTCTGGATTGAGCTTTAAACTGTGTTTCCTCAGGAGTTCGAAAGTTTTCTTCAGGTCGGCCACATGGTCTCTTGGTTCTCCGGACATTGTTATCATGTCGTCGACATATACCAGCATGGTTGTGCCGATGAGCGGTTTGAAGATTTTGTTCACCAGTCTCTGGAAAGTCGCCCTTGCATTCTTCAATCCGAAAGGCATTACTTTATAACAGTACAACCCTTGGTCAGTGATAAAGGTGGTCTTCTCCTCGTCCGCAGGGTGCATCTTGACTTGATTGTATCCCGAGAAAGCGTCCATGAAGCTTAGCAGCCCTTGGCATACTGTTGTGTCTACCAGTTGGTCTATATTTGGGAGGGGAAAGCTGTCTTTTGGACATGCTTTGTTGAGGTCGGTGAAATCTACGCACATTCTCCACTTTCCGTTAGATTTTTTCACCAATACCACGTTGGACACCCATTCTGGGTATTTTACTTCCCGGATGAAACCGGCTTTCAACAATTTTTCCACCTCGGTTGCTATTGCTCTGCACCGCTCCTAGTTGAATATTCTTCTCTTCTGTTTTACTGGTTTGTGTAATGGGTTCACTGCTAAGCGATGGCTTACGAATTTTGGGTCGATTCCGGGCATGTCATCGTGTCCCCATGCAAAAACGTCGGGGTACTCTTGTAGACATTCCAACAAGTCTTTTCTTAGGGCCTCGTCTAGACTTCCCCCTATTCTTATGCTTTTCTTTGGCCCGAATAGTTTTACTTCTTCTAATTCTTCGGCTGCTCCGAGCCGTGCAGCTTTATCGGGCCGGGGAGCAGGGTATTTCCTCGTGTTCTTGTCGTCCTCGTCTCTCTGTCTCTTTTTGGTGCCTCTTTCCACGCAGAGGGTCTCTCGCGAGAAAGTGGCAAAACAACTGCGGGCTATCTTCTGGCTTCCGCATATGATCTCGATCCCTTCCCGTGTGGGGAACTTCAATTTCAAGTAATAACAGGACATTGCGGCCTTGGTTTTCATCATGAAGGGGCGGCCGACAATGACTTGATAACTGCTCATGCAGTCTACTACAGTGAAGTTTATCATGATTGTTCGGGTTTTGGGGGCAGCTCCGATCGTCATTGCTAGTTGAATTCTTCCCAGCGGGACGACCGTTGAACCCCCGAAACCGTACAGGGGGGTGCTGTCCTTGGTTAGAGCTGTGTACTCTACCCCCAGGCTTTCCAAAGTTTCTTTGGAAATTATGTCTACCGCGCTCCCGGGATCCACCAAGATTCTGTCCACTTCTGTGCCGCCGATTGTTTCTTTGATTATTAGTGCGTCGTCATGGGGGAAACTTACCCCCTGAGCGTCTTCATCGGTGAACATAATGGGTGTCGACCGATTTCCTCGTGGTTTTGGGATTTTTTCTGTTTTCAGCACCTCTGTCCCCCGTGCTCGGCTGTAATTCTTTCTCGAACGGTTAGAGTCCCCGGCTAGCGTTGCCCCTCCTGTGATGACGTTCACCTCTCGATTCCTTGCCCTTTGTCTGGCGGCCATGATCTCGTGGTCGATGTAATTGTTCAGGTACCCGTTCCGGGCCAGGTCCTCCATTTGTTCCCGCAGGTTCTTGCATTCATCGGTTGTGTGCCCTTTTAGATTGTGGTGCAGGCAGTAGGATCTTTTGTTTTTTCTGTCTGAGGGAAACCTCCTGAGGTCGGGCTCTATTAAGAGGCCTTTCTCCCGTATCTCCATGATGATTTCCCCTGGCGGCTTGCTTAGGGGAATATACGCTTCCTCTCGGACCACATGGTTTACTTGAGTTGTGGGTCCTTTTCCTTGATCCTTTTGTGCCATTGGCTTGAACTCTTTGGGTCTTGGATTGAACTTCCGGAATTCTCTTTCCGGTCGCCGATGGTCTTCTCTCCTTGTCACCCTTTCTCTGGCGGTTGTCCCTCTCCGGGATACTTTTTCCTCGCTTTCTAGTAGGACGTACTTCCTGGCTATCTCCAGTGCGGTAGCGTAGTCTGGTGTCTCATGGATCCTCAGGTGGGTCCACAGTTTCCCGACTCTTAGGGCCCCTTTCAGACTTTCCAGGGCTTCTTGGGATTCGTACCCTCCGACCTCGAGTACAGTGTTGTGATACCTTTCAATGAAGCTTTTCAGTGTTTCGTCGTCTCATTGTTTCATGAGCCTTAGTTCTCATATTGTTTTTTTAGGGGTGCAGGCTCCTTTGAAGTGCCGGATAAACGACTTCTTAAGTTGGGAGAAGCTCTGAATGCTCCCCGGGGCCAAACTTCTATACCATAGGATGGCAGGCCCACCTAAAGTTAAGGGAAATACTTTGCATATGGCGTCGCCCGTTACTCCCTGTACTTCCATCAGGAGGACAAAGTTTTCGATGTGGGATTTTGGGTCGGAGTGGCCTTTGTATGGTGCCATGGTCGGCATGTTAAATCGCTTCGGGAACTGTGCTGACCTTATCTCTTCCGTAAGGGGAGACCCCTCTTCCTCGCCTCGGGTGTCTCCCGCGCCGGTCTTGATGCCTTCTCCCCATCTGGTCATCTCTTTTCTCAACCAAGACTTTATTTCACGGGTTGTGCCCCCGTGTCGCCTTCTGTGTCCTTCTGTTCGCCTGTCGTTCCGGGCGTGGCGTTCTTTAAGCCCGGAGGTCTCCTGTACGTCTTCGTTGTACTTTCTATCCTCCCTCTCGGAGTTGTAAAAAACTGTCGGAGGAGGGGTCGGGTGATTGTTCCTCCTCTTCTTCTTCCCATGTGTCTTCTGATCGTGGCTCTCTTCCTACCACTTCAGATCTTATCCCATAGGGCCTCTCTTTCTGGGTCCCTCGTCTTCGCTTACATCTACTACTCTTTCCCTCTTTCCCTCTCTTTCCTCCTCTGGCCGGTCCCGGTTTCAGGTTCTCGTTGTTTTCTCCTTCCATTCTTTCTAGTCGATCCATCATAGACCTCATGCTATCTTCCATCTTTTTCATCCAGTCCATTGCCGGACCTCCTGGTTGGTGATTTCCGCCCTCCGCCATTTGTCTTATCACGTGAACTTCTTTTTGTGAAGTTCCCCACAGACGGCGCCAACTGTTGACTGCTGATTTTGGTCTCGGGGTAATATGGGAATATCACCTCCGAGGTAATCCTCCTTCAACGGTGAATTTGTTTGGTTATGGGGGACCAAAAGCAAATTTAGCGGGAGACGGGAAAAACACACCAATCGACAAAGAGATTTAACGTGGTTCGGTGGATTTTGGGATCCGACCTACGTCCACGGACAAGAACATGGTGGTACTTTTTATTACTTAAATACACTCATCGGGTCTCTTCTTTGCTTTTACAAACCGGAGCTTGATGATTCTAATCCCTCACTCTTGTGATGATTTTCAGATGTCTTTTACACATGCTCCACCCTCCTATTTATAATAATACAGAAATCAGACTCATATTTGCATAAGAAATCCTATTTGAACTCAATCTTCTCTTCTTGTAGGGATTACTGATCCGGTATTGCCTTCTTCTTCCGTATTCCCTTTTGGATTCTGACTCCTTCTCCTTGTGAGAGTAGGATATCTTTCTTATCTTATCCACAAGAATGGAGTGATGTTGTCTTGAACACGGCTCGTTGTCTGGTCGGTCTTCATGAGGTCGGCCATGATAATCTTTTGTGCTGATAGTGTTTCTGCCGACCTTATGGTGATCGGTCATCCGGACCAAAGTGGTCGGTCTTCACGTGTTGTGGTCGGGTCGGTTACATGATCTCATCCAGTCAGGGAATTACCCTTTTGCCCTTGTCGTACTGTCTTAAATGTTGTAGCGCCTGAAAACACCATCAACATGTCTCTTAGAGTGAAAGAATATTATTTTTGAGTTCAAATGATATATTGGAGGGTTAACTTTTAGAATGATTATATCCTTAAACTAAAATGTGTATTTCAAAGACAATCCTCCAAGTTTATAACTAGACGCCCTTGGGTTCACTTGCTGAGTTTCCACCATTGTTCCTTGTTCATTGTTCTTGATCCAAGTGAGTGCCCCTTAATCAAAAAGTCACCAAGAATCCTGGGAGAACGTTAGCCAAAGATCCGTAAGCACATCGAGGCAGAGCTAATAAGTTCTTAATGATAGAGTATACTTGGTTTGGTGTAATTTAAAGAATTTCCAGGTTTTTCTAGCTCTTGAGTTAATGTTGATTAAGTGCGTGATTGTTGTTTCTACATTTGTGTCACACCTCGAGAAATTCTTACATGTTATTGGCATGAGACGGTATAGTCATCACATGAATCCCTGACATACACTAACTGACTTACAAACTGATTGACTACATGCATGGCGACTGTACTAATATGATCATAGATTACTATAAACTTACTAAACAAAAATATAACTTATATATATAATATGAATATAAACCTGCTTGCGTAAATTATACATACATAACTTAATGTTTGTAATACATAAAACACATGTACACATGCAAGGCCTTATGACCTAACTTGACAATCTCTAATCTACTGGGCTAGACTCTGACGACTGTGGTGTATAATGAATAGGGATGGCAGTGGGTAGGGTTTAGTACGGGTTTACCATTACCAAACACGCACCCGCATATGTAAATAAATTACCAAACCTGCACCATACCCGCTGCGGGTTTTAATTTTCATTACCAAACCCGCACCACATATAAAAATAAATTACCAAACCCGCAATGGTACCCAGCGGATTTCTTGCGAGTTTTTTAAAATATTGAATTATCTTGTGCTCTTAATAATACAATCTTTTTAATTAAGCATTGATATTTTTTCATAACACAAAAAAAAAAAAAAATATTTGACAGTTTATAAATTACGACACATAAATAAAAGTTTAAAATATTTATAACATAATGTCAAATTCATATTATCACAATTATATCCATGAATCACTAGCTGAATATCCTTCATTATGTTAAATTCGGATCATCAAAATTGTAGAACCATGACCAGAAGCAATTCAAAAATATTAAGAGAGAGCAATTCAAAAATTGTAAGTTAGTGAGTTATTTATATGAGGGATTTTTTTACTCCTAAAAATATAAAACAGAAAAATTAAGCTTGAGGGTAGCGGATACACGCTGCGGGTATCCGCTGGTTTTGCTTAATTACCAAACCCGTAGTGGGTTCTGTTTTAAATTACCAAACCCGCTTAAATATTTATCAAATCTTACCCATTGCGGATGGATTTTTACGAGTTTGCAGGTTTGTGGGCGAAATTGCCATCCATAATAATGACGGTCGATGGGTTTTTTCTCCTCCATTGTTTGCCTCCACATGCATAAACCTGTAACTTGCAAAACAGTTAGAGAATGGGGTGGGTCAGGTGAGTAACATGAACATACATGCTTCTGTTATGAGCTACATGAACTGAAAACCGACGCCTGGAAATTGATTGGATAACATGACTTGAAACTAACATGAATTGCGTGACATGTATCCTGACATGGCCTTAAAACATAACTGGTAACCTAGTGACATACTACCTGAAGTGACAATGCATATTATGGCCTGAAACTACATGAACCGATCATGAATACCTTGGCATAAAGCTATATGATCTGAACCTAGATACCTGAACTGGACATGCATGAGTTGAACCTGAAAGCTAAACTAAACATGCATATCTGGACATTGAATACCTAAACTGAACATACATGAGCTAAACCTAAATGTCTAGGCTGAAAATGCATAAGCCGAATCTGAATACTAAACTAAACATGCATGAACTGAGCCTGAATACTATTCTTAACATTCATGAGCTGCAATTGTGTACATGACCTAGAACTACATGCACATGATCTAGACATAAACTATCTGACATAGCTGAAAACACAACCTACAACGTGAAATTAACCTGAACTGACATGACATGCTTGAAATCTTACCTGCACTATACTTGATTCTGTCCTGAACTACGTGATCTGAAAAATGATATACTAGTGTAACCTAATCCCGCATGATCTGGAACTATCTAAACTGACATGCATGAGCTGAACCTAATTACCTAACTGAAACATGCATGAGCTGAAATTTTGAATGCATGAACTGTAAACTACACGTGAACTGCGAACATGATTGTCGTGGATTGATAGGTGTACTGGATGCATAAACTATGAGACTAAATCTGAAAGCGTGAATGTGTTATGAAACTGATGTATGCTATAACCAAACCACCCATACCCGTGGAAAAAATCGTCTCAAACCCATGGTGGCCTAGTTCTATCATAACTCGTGCATGGAACATGAAATTCAGGAATGGCTATTTGAGATGCAATGTGTGATCATGAAACTTACATATTAAGCTGACTTAAATCTGTATGACCTATACAAAATCTATATGAGCTGAATGTTGACAATTGACCAAGACATGATTGTAGGACACAGAAATCGGTGACGCTGTTCTAGGCTCGCGGCCTAGGTGGGAGTACGGAGTAGCTCGCGGGAACTAAACCGGAGAAATAACATGGAGTCGCCACCCGGTGTGAACCGGGAAAATGTGATTTAAGGCCGCACTTACCCCTCGCAAGGGAAGACCTCAAACCGTTGGGTTCGGAATGGTCCCTTACTTATGCCACTTGTAATGAAATGATTTGTGCAATAATTTAACCAAGCCTAAGTAACATATTTCCAAGAGTATTCTACTTTTAAATTCACATGCATGAAAGTAATCATCATAACGGCGAACATGCAATGGCACACAACAATCTCATGAACATACTTCGATCATATAATGCGGGAAGCAAACAACAACATAAACCTAATGCAAATTTCAAACGCAAAACAAATAACTACTCATGCTTAAAAATAAACAACTAAATCATGCTTAAAAAATAAATGACATACTAGACTAAATCATGCTTAAAGAAAATAAATAACATACTAGACTAAATCATGCTCGCATACATATTTGGATGAAACGAAATAGGTGTGTCTCTTAAGTAGTACGTGGCATTGTATCCTAAGTGCAAACCGCACTACCGTCCATTCGGATTCGGCTACAGAATTTACGTCCGGGTTTCCATCCGATATACCATAAAAGAGAACACGCATTTCGTTCACCCGGAATTCACATCATGCATCAATCCATAACATTCATGCGAAATAAAGTATTAAAATAAATAAAAATGAAAGATAATAAATAAAAAAGGTGCCCTCAGGTCTAACCTCTTTTGTCGTCTCTCGAAAGTGCGTTACACGGCCGTCAGAATGGTTGATGCTCCGCAACTCTTCCGGTTCACTAATCCAACGTCTTTCCTCACTGTTTCACTATTTGGGCTGCTGTTTTCACTCCGTTTCACTGCTGTTTTCGCTGTATTTTCTGGTCACTATTTTAAGGCAACTTAGGGACTGTTTTGCAGGTTATTTGGATTGGTTTGGGTTGCGGTTTTTGGACTGTTTTGGGGGCAGTTTTTGATGTATTTTCTGGGCTATTTTAGGGTGCAGTTTGGGGGCTGGTTTCACGTTTGGTTTTAGTTTGTGTCTCGGCAGTGAGGTTTAGGGTGCAGGTCAATGGGCTGTGTGGGTTGATTTCGACACGAGGGCGTGCGTGAGGTGAGAGCTTTTTGGGTTGCTTCGTGCGTGTATTCAGAAGGCTGTTTGAATGGCTTTGTGTGTGTATTCAGGAGGCTGTTTGAAGGGCTTTGTGCGTGTATTCAGGAGGCTGAGTGTGTGCTTATTTAGGGTTTATTGGCTCATCGCTTTGTTCGTTAATGAAGGGGGAGTTTTGGTCAGCTACGCGTGGGCATGAGGGACACTGTGTGGTCTGGTGGTTCATGTGCATGAAGGAAAGTGGATTTAGGGTTTTTTAGCTTGTTCTTATTTTGGTTGGTGGGTGTTCAATGTGGCATGAGTGTGTCGGTGCTAAAGGCTGCAGTTTGTGCTTGAAGTTAGGGTGTGTTGAGGGGCTGTTGAAGGGGTTATTTGTGTGAAGATTGAGGGGCTGTTGAAGGTCAGTTGGTGCGTGAAGCTTGAAGGGCAGTAGCGTGAAGGGTTTATGGTGAATTGAAGCGGTGTGGCTGGACGTTTGCGTGAGTGGGTTTTAATGGCGTGAATAGGGCATGTGGCGTGGAGCTTTGTGAGCTGTGCTGAAGGGTGCGTGAGTGAGGGCTGGTTGAGCGTCGTGAGTGTCTTGAGTTTCATGGCTTAGTGTGCGGTTTGCTGTTTGTATTAGGTTTACGGTGAGAGAGAGAGACAGCTATTGTGTATGGCTGAGTTTTTACATCAAAGAGGGGCTATGTGTGTGGGTTCTTTGTTTTCTTTGTTGAAGAATGAGGGGGCCGGGAAAGAGATGGGAATGATGATGGAGAGGGACCGAGAGTTGTTGGCTGTTTAGGGTTGAGTTACCGAGTGTCTGTGAGAGGGAGAGAGCAGAGGTGTTTATTCTTGTTTGAGTGAGGTGTCGTGAATAGTCTAGGTTTTTTTGTGAGATTTCTGTGAGTTGAGTGCCGTGAGAGTCCTCCTCTCTATGGTTTAGTTTGTGTTATATTTTATAGTGATCTATTAGGGTTAGGGTTGTGCATGGGTTTTAAAAAGGAAACAAAATCAAGTAGTTTATGTGTGTATTTAATTTGATTATTTTAGGCAAGAATATTTATATTTTTGGTGGGGAATTTCTTTAATTGGTGAGTGATTTATTAAAATTAGGAAGTGATTTATTTGATTTTAATTTGGATTTGATTTAATTTAATTTAATTGGTTTTAATTTAATTCAATTTAATTTTAATTTAATTTGTGACATGTGTTTTAATTATTTTTGGATTGGGCTTGGGATAGGTGTGTTTTTTAAAACGGAGGCCCAATAAGCGAACCTGAAGCTAATCCAGCGAATTAAATCCGACAGTGTGTCAATTCTTGACTCTTCCCTTCCGACGTCCGTTTCCCGCGGCTTCCGCAACTTAAAAGGTAATGCCTCCATACGAGACTCATCATAGGGACTTATATGCAAAAAATGCAGTGCCTACAATGATCCTCCATGACTTGTTCTAAGACTACCTAAAATGGAAATGGTTCCCTAAACTGAACATGACCTAATACTGCACTAACATGATATGATCCTGAATCTACATGATCTGGCCGAAATCCTGAACTACATTATCTAAGCATGACTATCGAAAAACATGATATGTAACTTGTAAACATGTATATGATCTGAAAAAGGTAATGTGTGCTGAAAACATAAAACTGATTCTTGAAAACATGTATTGTCCTGAAATCAATGAACGTGTCTGAAAACTATAACTTATAAAATCACATACATGAACTGAGAAAATCTACACCAGTATAGTGGCCAAGGGGAGTTGAAACACTGTCTAGCAGGACCTGGCACCGCTTAAGCAGATGGAGATGAGTTGAAAACTGAATTGCTGAGTTTTGAGGGTGATCAGTGCCCCATAGGCTATCTGAGCGCACCTGAGACACTAAAGCTGATGGGACAACATTAAACATGTACTGAAAATCATTATATGAAAGCTGACATGCAAGTTACATAATTAATATGAAACAGATCTGATTAATTTATGAACATGAACCGATACCCTATAACATGATTAACATGAACTGAAAAATCCTTAACATGTAATTTTTGACATGTTGAAAACATGAACTTAAGAACTGTAACTTGATTTAAGAACTTAAGATGCATGAACTTACCTTAAACTATACATAACAAGAAACATGAAGGACTCGAGCTATCTCATGTTGAAATATGAATTATAATAAACTGAAAATGTAAATCATATACCACTAACGTGAACTAGAAATAGATAAATATCTAATTGTAAACTAACATGTGAGCTATAACTGTTTCATGAATACATAATCTGAGGATATTAAATGAATACATAAATTGAATTTTCAAACTGAAAGAGTAATAGAAATCAGGAAACTGAGAGCATATGCAAGAACACAAAATAGAATATAATATGGAATTCAAAAACAATGACTTAGCATGAAAATTACAATATGAATATGAGAACCAATAAAACATAAACTAAAACATGAGAGAAAGAAAAGAAGGCATTCACTGACAGCCTGATGTCCATCGCCAACGTGGCTGAATACGTCTGAAATGATTTCTGCGAGGTGTCTAACATGAGACATGTGTCCAAGTATGGTTAGCATATCTGAACTAAGAATACAAAATATGACTCGTGAATGCATGAATATGTTGTATTTATACTGACATGGTTGACGTGATAATTCAAGATGTTTACTTAATATCCTAAGTCACACGGATATGCTGTTTAACTTGTCTAAGTTGTTAATACTACATGACGTGCTTATAACATGATATGTTGTATTCATGTCATGATGTGCTTGTGAAAAAGCTGATGGGACATTTCAATATGACTAATTTAGTCACTTGAAATGTCCAAAATGGTCTATTAAACAAAATACACAAATTGGCCTCAATCATAACCTATCATTACATAATCCATTCGGCTACAACATGCACATACACAAACTTATCCCAATTCTATTAAACTTAAACTCATGTTAATCATCATGTCACACACAACATATGTTATTATTATCATCACATAACACATTTATTTCATGCTCAACACCATGCAACACAAACATCACAACCAACATCAAACTTTTTCACATGATATGCATTCGGTCATAGGCCCAAATCTCTACCCCTTGGGATTTCCAAGCAATACAAAGCTTAAACGTCATTAAAACATCTACATAACTTAGTTACACACCTAATTTATCCCAAGTAAAGAAAATCACACTCCTCCTACATGTATGAAATCCCATCAAGATAAACTCATATCTTAACATAATCTTACGCATAAACCATCATCATTTATCATCAAAAACAAACAAACTCAACCCCCAACCATCTTGTACATTCGGCCAAGGCACCATATTTAGGGAAAATTGGATATTTCATCAATAAAGCTTAATCCATGTTTAGATTATCATGAAATACATGGATATGCATTCTAACAACTTATCCATGCTAAAATGCACAAATGAAAAACTAAAGTTCATATGTGCGAACTTGGGGGAAATAAAACATACCAAGAATGTTGAAATTAAATATAATAAAGTGTTAGAAACTTACTAACCTTGAAATTTGCTTAAGGAAGCATCACATTTACATGAAAGAAATGGAAGCAAATTGAAGTTGAAAATGAAGTGAAAATGGCTCCCAAATTCGTGAGTTTTATGAAGACAATGAATAGTGATGTCTATTTATACTAGGGGCTGATTTTTATTTAGAAAATAATAGCTAAGATTGTGCCAAATGGCAAAATCACAAAGCAGTCACGTTGGTTATTGTTTATTCGTGAAAGAACTGTATTTTTGACTTAGTTTTGTTCCGAATTTAGGAAAAAAATCAAAATGAAAGTTGTATATATTTCTGAACATATAAAGATCATCAAAATTGGATATCGGGAACAAAATTTACGGTCAAATTATCAAAGGTTGCCCGTGACTCAGTTCGGCAACAAAGAAGGTGATGAAATTGAAATTCATCATGAGTCTCTGATTGTGATTTCTAAGATTTCTAGACTTCTAACATATGATTATATGAATAACAACATATCATGCATGATAAATTACTATACATGATATGTTATGACTGACCGGGGTGTTACAATTTGTTTATGAATTATGCATGAGTGTTATGTAATATGCAAATTTTAGTAATTAACTGTTGGAGTTGGTGCTTGGAGCGTTAATCCGAATAATGTATTGTATATTATATTTTAATATTTATTAATAAAATAATTATATTTTTCATTTTAGTTTTGTTAATAGTAAGTATTGTATCATCATCTTTTAATGCATATTGGTTTAATATATTCATATATATATTTATATGTTGAGAATGACACTGAACTTATAATAGTCATGTAGTAATACTAGACGCTGGGTGTGGTCCGAAATTGGGATAATATTACTATTATAAATTATTCTTAATATATATATATATATAGTCTTTGGTTTTGGAATACGGTCAGATTCCTAGAACACTAGCACTTGTCGTATATTGGAATTGAAGTTCCAATGGTCTAACCCAATGGACCATGAGCAATGAAAGCTCATATAGACATGTGGGTATTTGTTGAAGTGAGTACTGAATGACTCACTGATGATTCATAATAGTGGGAAGTATACACCAACACCACCGTCAATAAGAATCTTCCCGAGTCGAGTAGCATAAGTGATCATTTGACTATAGGATAACATTGATTTTGTGTATGATCCTCCACACTTTGTTGGCATGTATGTTAGAGATATTTCATGGTCTGACCGCTAGATGTTCGTTGGGTGTTGACCGATGCACTCATTAATCAATATGTATCAAGATAGAATATGTCGGCCTGTATGTGTACCATAAGGGTTTAGGTATATGGATCACGATTCTTAAGACTTTGGCGAAAGCCGATCACCAGGGTTGATCGCATATACATCACAAATAATGTTTTGATTAGTTGTAAAGAATTATAGACATGTCGACAATATGAGATGTGTGCCTTGGAAACTTGACAGTGTAATCTATATTTCCTAAGCACAACTCGGATAGCCTACGATAGAAGGATTGTTAAACATAAGTGATGACATCAACTTGTATAGTTCAGAAAGGTTGTTTGTGTTCTTCGTAATTTCGAAGGTGGCCGAATTGTGTACATATGAGTTAGGTTGATATGACGAACGTGTCTGAACTTAGAGAGTCTCACAATATGAAGTGTACTATTTGAATACTCGGGTAGCCAATCATGTTTGATAATAAATAATATTTGATATTATAATTATCAATCAAAACAATTAAGTGTTATTGGATAACATTAATTATTTACTATATCAATTGAAATTAATTAGTTTAATCCAAATCACATGGGGGTTTTGTTGTAATTTCATAAATATCTCTACAATTGGAGGATATTTTAATAATTACAATAATATGTGTATTTAACTTGATTTAATTGGATTAATCAAGTGGTTAGACAAAGTTGATTAGATTACACCTAATTATATATTTAGAAAAATTAGATTATGCCCACCTAAAAGTTCATTAAAACTTTTATTAATTAAAAATTAAAAGCTTGATTATAAAAGACAACCTTGAGTATTTTTGAATAGGAAAGTAAAAAGTTAACCTAAAGATTTGTGAGATAAACTTTGAAAGTTCTCTACAACTTTCAACAAAGAGAAGAAGATTAAATCTTTCATCCAAGTTTGATCTTCTCAAATAAGCTATATTTTCCATTAGTGATTTGATATTATAAGTGAAACATATAGTGATGTATTATGTATTTGATGCATAATAATATAGCTTGAAGTTGAAGAATTGTGTATAGATACTTCGGAAGCATAGAAACCCAATATGTTTGCGATTGAGTCAAATTTTGTGTATGTTGGGCATGAAACAAAAAATTAGAGTTTTGAACTTTAGATGAAAACTTGGAACTATGGCTATCATTCTAGAATTACTTGATCACTTTTAAGTGACCTAAAAATATTCATGGGTTACTTATTTATGTGCTTCTTGTTTGGTTGGTATTTTAGATTCAAAGTTATGTATAAATATATTCTTAATACATTTATATTTTTGTAAAATATTTGATATTTTGATCAATATGATTTTGTTCTATAACATGTGTTGATGTTGGTTTTGATGTTAAAATTAGATTTTGGGAGTTTGAAAGTGTTTGGAGAAAGTTAAAATTGATTTATGTTAAAAACACTTGGAAATTGCTCTCTGGATTCAATTTCTACAGGCGCGCGACGCGTCGCAACATGCGAGCACTATGCATCGCGATGCGCAAGCATGGGTTGTGACTCGACGCGCAAAGAGCCGATACTCTCGCACTTGCACGTCGCAACGCCCGCACGCTGAAATTTCATTTTCTCCGTTTTGGAGCTCCTGGACTCTGATTTGTCCCAGATTTTTTCTATGAACTCATAATGAAATATAATATTTTATTTAATTATTTAAAAATACACACATGCTCTATATCCATGGGTTAGACCCAATTGCGCTGCGTGGGGTATCGATCCAGCTCTAGGGATTCCATATCTGCCTCAATATTAATAACATATCCCGGCAATAATCTTAAGAACTTATCATCATATATATATTGTTCATTTTGATTTATACATGATTCATGCATTTATACACTGAAAAACCCTTAAAAAACATTTTCAACGCAAGAAAATTATGCAAGGGCGGTCGAACACCTGTTAAACGCGGGAAAAATGTGTATCGTTCCGCATTTTCGTTCAAACTAGGTGACAAACGTCACTCAAACGCGAGCTCTCTGGAAGTGTTCGTTCGAATGTATGAAAGAATGTGACACGAACGATAGTTCAAACTTAAATTAATTCTGGAAAAATAACATACATGGTTTAGTATGAATGATAAATTCATAGAATTAGTTTTATCAAGTATCTAGTTTATTAACTTGTTAATTATCATATATTGTACACAAATTTTAATTGTTGAACTTGGTAATATAGACATAAGTTAATTATAGAATAATCCAATTATCACATGAATTAGATTTAATATGTGGTAAAGTTGAATGTGACTATGTGAATTCATGTCTTGTGTTATTAAATATTATTTTAGGAAAATCATATAATAAAATTATAAACTTGGTTATTATAGATTTAAATTAATATTTGTATGTTCAATTTTTTAAGTGATAAAGTTGATGTTAGTAATATAATATTTGTTGAGAATTAAAGTGTAACACTAGGGGTGTGCATTAATCGGTTTTAACCGATTAACCGAACCGTTCCGACCCAATTTTTTATTACGGTTCGGTTAATTCGGTTAAATCGGTTATTGCGGTTAAAATTTTTAACTTTTTCGGTTATTCGGTTCGGTTACGGTTATGAGATTTGTATAACCGAACCGACCGATTAACCGAAATTAAGGGATTATTTAGTGATGGATATAGGGTGGAGGAATTGGGCAATAATAGGATTGTTTTAGAATGGAAATCTAGACATTTGCTTTCTGCTTTTGTGTGGACTTCTTCTCCAGATTCTGATTTATAAGAGGTAAAAGTTAGAAATAAATATATAAGGTTTTCGTTATAAGATATCGAAAATATAATATGTGTTTAATTTTATTCTTGATTTTTTTTAAATATAAGGTTTTCGTTATAAGATATCGAAAATATAATATGTGTTTAATGTTGATTGCACGAAGTGAGGCTCAAAAATATTTGAAGATTTCATTTTGGCAAATAGAAACAAGGATATATATCCTCCACCCTGATAGGAAACATTGTTGGCAGCAACTACTAAACATTTAAGAGATTATGAAAAGCTTATATTTATGGCCAAATATAATTAGAAATCATCTGTTGCGAGTATTTGTACTATTTTTTCGTATGAATGTATCGTAGAGTATCATTATTTTGTAATATAATCACACAAAAATTTAGTACAAATATCCGCAATAGAAAACGAATGATAACATAACTATTAAATTTTAATTTATTGGATTGGTTAATAACCGAATTAACCATAACCGACCGAAATATAATGGTTAATTGGTTAATGGTTATGTGTCATAAATTGGTTAAATCGGTCACACTTTTATTTAACCGAAAATTTCGGTTACGGTTAAAAAATCAAGGATTAACCGACCGAACCGACCGATGCACACCCCTATGTAACACTACAAAAGAATGCCTAAATTTTTTTATTGAGGAAATGACTAAGGAAATTCTGACACCAATGCGATAAGAGCCTAAGAGGACAGTGATTTAAGTTGTTACGCCGGAGCCCATTGTCCTCTAGGAATTTTCATTTTTCCATGTATTATAAGAGATTTTAGTAAAAAATTCGCTATACTATCCAAAATAATAACAAGTGGGTTTTTAGTGTAACACATAAACTGGATCATAAAATTGATCATTACGTAATTTGTCTTGTATAGACTTATTGGTAATTGTTTCAGATTTACAGTTACACATGGCTAGTGGAAATATCACAGTACCAGTTGCTCATAGAGAGAAACCAGATAAGTTCGGATGAGCAAACTTCAAACAGTGGCAAGCCAAAATATTGTTCTACCTGGCTACACTGCAGTTGGCTAAAAGTTTCTCAATACTATGGAATCTAAGGCCAACATCATTGAGGGTGAAAAAAGTAGAAAAAAATGAAAGAACAATGGAGTTGATTCTTCACAATGGAGCAAGAAGTTCAATGGGAAGTGCTACGTCTGTGGAAAAAACGTCTTAGGGATATGCCCCAGAACTAGAGGCTTAACGAATTTATAGCCCGCACTCGATCGAAAGTCAACAACAGAGAGACTTTACTACACATAAGTATGACTATATGGATTTATCCGATATTTCATTCTTTGTGTTTAGGGGTCATGACATCTTGTTATAGGCCACTCATGATAATTTGGAACTTTAGTTGGAATGCATTGTACCGAAGTGATACGAATGTGTTCGCATCCACACATTTCAACTCACGGAGAACCTATGGGTCACACACAATAGCCGAATGACTGACGAATTAATTAAATTTATTCGATATATGATTGCAATGTAATTTATGTACTTAATCGGTAAAGTGTAAAAATTTTCCCGGTGTTGACGCACTAGCACCCGCTTATTCGGGAAATATTCCAGAGATTTTATAAATACCGTAAAAGTGATTTACGGACAGTTGGTAGGTTGTTAAAGATATTTTGAGATATATAGATATTTGTGATTATAATTTTTTAATATTATAATATAATATCTAGATATTTAATTACTTTACACATGTCAAATTTTGATTGGACAAGTGTCAAGTTCTTAAGTTTACTGTGTGATATTTTATATCGTACCACAAGTGTACGGTGTCAAGTTTTAGTATAAATATGAGTTAAGAGTGTCGAACCCACAGGGATTGCGTTAACTCGCACTGAGTACTACAATTGATAATCCTAACTTTATTTAGACGATAATTAACAAATATTTAATTAAATAAATAAAATATAAAATAATTTGATATAAGGAAATAATACGATAGAGATTTTGGATCCTGATTTCACCTAACTGTCTCCTATGTATTTTTCATGCCAATTAATCATTGTTCAATTATATTGTTTATAAGTCAAGATTCCTAAAATATCAACTCCCTCTCTCGAGTGCCGAGTGAAAATATCATCAACTATAGACTTCGATATCTCTATAAAAATCCAATAGTTAACAACTCATTACGCTTTGTGATTCTATGTTAACGACTTCAAAGGAACTACATATTTTCTCGAACTCTATAAAATCCTAGGTAATATTCTCTAGATCCATTCAAAATCCCCTCTCTCGAGTGATAGATTCTAAACATATATCATCATATTTGTGGCCAACAAACACAAAGCATTAAAATCATGAGAATATAAATAACTCAATAAAACTTCATAACAAAATCGAAAATTAAAATAAAGGTTCAAGCATCATTTACATCATTCTCCAGAATTAAGGAGTTAGTTCATGACTAAAGATAAAAACAATGATAAACAAGTCATGAATCTAATAGAAATCATTAGAGTTCTAAGAAAGAAACAAGAAGATAAAACCCGAATTGAATCTCTCCCTCTTCGGACGTCACCGCTTTTGTCTCTTCTTGTCGCTCTTCAATCATCCTCATTGGATCTCTCTAAAATATTTGTTTTGGTGTTTTGTGTTGTGTATTAGCCTCCATCTAAGTTGTGGACGAACTAATATATTTATAGTGGAGGCTGGGAGTCATTGGGTATCTTAGAAAAAAACCCTAAAAATCAAATTTGGAACACGCGTGGCGCGTCTGTTTCTTCCCCGCAGCGCTGTGGCGCTGGTTAAGTGGCGTCATGGCGCCAAAGTCTATGGGAAATGTATGGGCGTGGGATTTGAAAAGGGCGTTGTGGCGCTTGTTTAGTGGAACTGTGGCGCCTGTTTCTCGGCATTTTGGCTGGGATTCTATGTTAGCAAGGCGCCATAGCGCCTGATTATTGGTGTCGCGGCGCCAGTGTATTTCTTTTCACTGGTGCATCGCAACTTGTCCTATGCTCCCTTGCGTGTCATGTGCTTCCGAAAGTTCCCAAAACACGTGAAAATGTCCCAAGATCCATGTATTAATGCTCTGTAAATAAAACATAAAATACACTATAAATGATATTAAATGGCACGAAACATAACAAAATAATGGGCTAAGAATGCCATAATAAGTGGGTGTAAACCACACTTATTAAACACCCCCAAACTTAAGGTTTTGCTAGTCCCGAGCAAAAGATAAAAATAAAAACGAAATTCAAATAAACAATTAAAAATAACTAAATTAACTAAGCCACTTTCGTATGGATCACGATTGTATTTAGCATATGCAACAAGTCTTTAAACCCCTAGGCGGCCATAGTGGACGAGTTATAGTCTTGTGAGAGCTTACAGTGACGATACCCACAAACGACATTCACACACAATCATGCAAAAATATAAAACAAATAACAAAACATAGTCCCGATAGTTACGCTTAAAATTATCCTCAAAGAAGCTTATAAATGAAATCAAATAACCTTCAAAGTACGCAATTGCAACTCGAATCCAAGTTCTTGAATAAATTATCTAAGTTAGACTCACTGTGTGTGTGTGTGTGAAGGTTCAGTCTCAGCTTGATTCCTAAGTAAGCCAACTTAATGATTTCGTTTAAAAATTTAGATCGATGGGTCAAACCAACCTAGATAGCTCAATTATGCTCTGTAATTGCTTTATTTTGTGCTCAGTACGGTATGATTTTTCTTTTCTTTTCTTGTCTCTTTTTACTTCTCTTTTTGCACTTTTTTTTTTCAACTCACCTACCCTTTAAGGTAGCATTTCTCCTCATGGTGGTCCTAATACTCGCCCATGGGTAGCTTCACGCTTATCGGTTATAGGTGGTTTATTTTTTTTCTTTTAGAGACTTTTTTTCCTTTTATTTCTTATCCATACCATACATCATAACACTAGCAAATCAAGATAGAAATCTAAGCAAACGGTCATTCATCGACATGAAATTTCTTCAACTAGTCATCTTGTCAACTACTTAAGTATTCAATGCTAAAAACCTATTTTTAAGTGCTTACGAGTCTAACATAGATCAACTATTCAAGGTATCAGATAAAAGTAAATCGGACACTTATCGTTTCTAAAATTTCACCCATAAACAAACAAAATTCATCATAGAATTTATGTTTTACTATCAAAGACTAAAAACAAGATTTTTTTTCATAACATATATATAAATAACAAGTAAACAACATGTAAACACACCCCCAAACTTAAAACTTGCATTGTCCTCAATGAAAGATAAATATAAAGAACAAGAGTGAGGAACAACACTACCGTGCATGGAGTTGATCAGGCTCTTACTTGTTAGAATTTGGTTGCGCGGGCGTTGTGTGTCTCGTGCTACCTGCATAAATAGCATGCAAAATAAAAAAATAAAAAAATAGCACACAATAAAATAAAAATTAAAAATAATACTACAGATGCAAGGGTTGCCTCCCCGTTAGCGCTAAGTTTAACGTCTTCAGTCAGACGCAACCACCCAATTGGTGGTCATAGTAGCTTCTTCTTTTGTATCCACTGGATGCTTTGACATGAAAAAGAGAGCTTGGCAGCTGTGGCAGTTTATCCAAATACCCTTACTGTTGCTTGGTTATGGAGGATGCAATTTGCCCAATTTGTGTTTCTAAAGACTTCATTGAGGCCTCGAGATTTTCCATGTGTGTCTCAATATTGTTCAGTCTTGCTTCATTTTTCTCAAACCTTGCTGAAGTATTAGCAACAAACATGCTCATGAAATCTTCTAAGGAAGATTTCTGCTCAGCTATTTGATAGTCAAAGCCCGATGAAGGTTGCAAGGCATTCTCTGTGTTAGCATATGACAAGTTTGGATGATAGCGATTAGGCACAAGATTTCCTCGATAGCTGTTGAAGTTCCGATTGTTCACATAATGGACTTGCTCAAAGTTTGGGTTTCTTTCCAATAACAGCGTATTTGTAGCCGCCGCCGATTCAATAGATGGTACTCGTGGATTTGTCAGGGCTGCTACTTGAGTAGATATGGTGGAAATTTGAGCTGTAAATGCTACAAGAGGGTCCATTTCATATATTCCAGCCAATTTGGTCACCGGAGCGCGTTCACTTGGCCATTGAAAATGATTGATGGCCATTTCTTCTAATAGATTGTAGGCGTCCTCAGCTGATTTCTTGAATAGAGCTCCCCCAACTGCTGCATCAACCACAGTTCTATTCGAACCTTTCAGCCCATTATAAAACAACTGAATCTGGACCCAATCTGCATAATCATGTTGTGGGCATCTTCATAGTAGATCTTTAAATCGCTCTCATGCTTCATACAAAGTCTCAGTCTCTAACTGCTTAAATATACTAATCTTTGCCCTCAGTTGAGCTGATTTAGCTGGTGGAAAGAACCTCTCAAGAAATTTTATGGCCATGTCCAGCCATGTCATGACACTCCCCGCCTATATCGAATGAAGCCAGTCTCACGCTTTATCCCGTAAGGAGAATGAGAATAAGCGTAGTCTGATAGCCTCTTTACTCACGTCATTCATCTTTATAGTATCTGCGATCTCCAGGAATATCCTTAAGTGCAAGTTGGGATCCTCTACAGCTGAACCCCCAAACTGATTTCTTTATACCATGTTGATCAATGCAGGTTTTAGCTCAAAATTGTTGGCGTTAATTAGTTGATGGGCAATCCCAGAATAGGTATCATCAATGACCGGTTTGAAGTGATCTCTGATTGCCACCTGGAGTGGGTTGTTCTCTATGTTTTCAGCTGCCATTGCTTCTTGTTCAATTTTCATTTCTTTCCTTAATCTCTTCTCTGTTCTTTCTATTTCAGGATCAAACAGGAGCGAGTCGAGACTTGTGGATCTTCGCATGCACTGAAGCACCAAAAGAGAAAAGGAAAAAAAATCAATAAACAAAAACAAAATAAAATAAATATAAACTAAAATAAAAGATAAAAATATAAATTAAAGATAAAATTACTTGGTAGTAGTATTAATGTGAATTAAACAAACAATCACCAGCAACGGCGCCAAAAACTTGTTGTGATATTTTATATCGTACCGCAAGTGTACAGTGTCAAGTTTTAGTATAAATATGAGTTAAGAGTGTCGAACCCACAGGGATTGCGTTAACTCGCACTGAGTACTACAATTGATAATCCTAACTTTATTTAGATGATAATTAACAAAGATTTAATTAAATAAATAAAATATAAAAATAATTTGATAGAATGAACTAATACGATAGAGATTCTGGATCCTAATTTCACCTAGTTGTCTCCTATGTATTTGTCATGCCAATTAATCATTGTTTAGTTATATTGTTTATAAGTCAAAATTCCTAAAATATCCATTTCATCTCTCGAGTGCCGAGTGAAAATATCATCAACTATAGACTTCGATATCTCTATAAAAATCCAATAGTTAACAACTCATTACGCTTTATGATTCTATGTTAACGACTTCAAATGAACTACAGATTCTCTCGAACTCTATAAAATCCTAGGTCATATTCTCTAGATCCATTCAAAATCCACTCTCTCGAGTGATAGATTCTAAACATATATCATCATATTTGTGGCCAGCAAACACAAAGCATTAAACTCATGAGAATATAAATAACTCAATAAAACTTCATAACAAAATCGACAATTAAAATAAGTGTTCAAGCATCAGTTACATCATTCTCCAGAATTAAGGAGTTAGTTCATGACTAAATATAAAAACAATGATAAACAAGTCATGAATCTAATGGAAATCATTGGAGTTCTAAGAAAGAAACAAGAAGATAAAACCTGAATTGAATCTCTCCATCTTCGGACGTCATCGCCTTCGTCTCTTCTTGTCGCTCTTCAATCCTCATCCTTGGATCTCTCTAAAATATTTGTTTTGGTGTTTTGTGCTGTGTATTAGCCTTCATCTAAGTTGTGGACTAACTAATATATTTATAGTGGAGGCTATGAATCATTGGGTATCTTAGAAAAAACCCTAAAAATCAAATCTGGAACGCGCGTGGCGCGTCTGTTTCTTCCTCGCAGCGCCGTGGCGCTGGTTAAGTGGCGCAATGGCGCCAAAGTCTATGGGAAATGTATGGGCGTGGGATTTGAAGAGGGCGATGTGGCGCTTGTTTCTCGGCATTTTGGCTGAGATTCTATGTTAGCAAGGCGCCATAGCGCCTGATGATTGGTGTCGCGGCGCCAGTGTATTTCCTTTCACTGGTGCATCGCAACTTGTCCTATGCTCCCTTGCGTGTCATGTGCTTCCGAAAGTTCCCAAAACACGTGCAAATGTCCCAAGATCCATGTATTAATGCTCTGTAAATAAAACATAAAATACACTATAAATGATATTAAATGGCACGAAACATAACAAAATAATGGGCTAAGAATGTCATAATAAGTAGGTGTAAACCACACTTATCATTTACATATGGCACCATATGATTTTGCCAAGTGTAAAGCTTACATTAAATAAATAATATTTGATTTTATATTTAAATTAAATATTTATTTATTTGTAAATAATAAAGATATCTCTATATTTTATTTACTTTATTATGGCAAATTTTGATTTGGCCATTTGTTAAAATATTAAGGTAACATTTTACACCATGATTTGTTATAAATGTCAAGATCTTGTTAAATCCATCAAATTAGATATTTGTTCAATGGTGTGGATTTAATTTGAAATACTTTATTTATTTATATTATTTATTTAATAAAATTAAATATAAGATAATTGGTTATATTATTATTTAATATAAAGCAAATGTCAAAAATATTTTAAATACTTTAATCTAACCTATTAGCTTTTGACATGTGGCAAGTGACTTGTTAACTTGTTACTTGAAGTCTTATAATTTGTAACTTGTTAAACTAAATGACTTGTAACTTGTGATAATAGGTAAGAGTTAATTGGTAACTTATGTTAAAGGTTTGTGTGTTTAATATCATGTCATTGTTTATGTGCTTGTTTTAATCCGTACCCAGAAGAAGATCAACCAACTCCCAAGTATGATTTGTAGGATTGAATCAATCTCACTATCGATAACCTCTTTCCATAAAGGAGCATCCGAAGAAGACATAACTTCTCTATAGCTTTTAGGCTCATTTTCTAATAGGTATGTCAGAAAATCAGGTCCAAATGACTTACACGTTCTTGTTCTCTTACTACGTTTAGGTTTATTCTCCTCAACCTTTTTAGGTTCTTCTGATTCATTAGTAACTTGATCACTACTTGTAACAGTATCAATAGTTCTTTTGAGAGACACTGTTCTTTGTTTTCTTTACAAGGAAATGTCTCTTCAAAGAATGTCACATTCCTTGACTTAATTATCATGTTTAGATTGATGTCAGGAATCTCAAATTTATATACTAAGAATCAATACGTGCTATGATTATACAATCAACAATTTTTGGTCATATTCTTACCTTTTTAGGTTTTGGTACCATCATTTTGGCGAGACACCCCATACTTTCAGATAATTGTAGGAAGGTGCGTGACATTTCCACAATTCATATGTTGTCTTGTTTAATCTTTAATGAGATAGCTTGTTCAGAACGTAGTTGGCGAAAAACAAGGCTTCCCTCTACATTTTCTGGGGTAAACCATAACTTGTCAACATGGCATTCATCATTTCCTTCAATGTTCAATTTTTGAGTTCCGCTAGGGGTGGACAAAGGTCAAACGGAACCAAACCAGAAATCGATCAATTCAAGAAATACCAAACCGATCAAAATCAAACGGACCGAACCGAACCGATTTGGTTCAATTCAGTTTTAATATTTGGGTTTGATTTTGATTCGGTTTGGTTCAAAACCAAATCGAACTGATTTTTTAAAAGAATTAACCCTTAAACTGATCGGTTCGATCAGTTTGGTTCATTATTTTACAAACCTATCGGTTCATGGGTTCGGTTCATGATTCAAATCAAATCGATCGGTTTAATACAAACATAAACCGAACATAAACTAAAAAATCGATATTTTTGATTCGGTTTAAATAATCTGCCCAACCCTACATTCCTCAATCCTATTTTGTTGAGGAAAATAAGGAGCATTAGTTTCATGAATAATTATATGATTGGAACAATATTCACTGAATAGTGATACATATTCATCTCTTCTATCACTCCTGATTCTTTTGATCATTTTTCCTAGTTAATTTTCAACTTCGTTCTTGTAGTGAATTAATCTCTCAATAGCTTCATCTTTATATCTCAACAACTACACGTAACAGAATCTTGTGCTATCATGAATAAAAGTGACAAAGAACTTTTTACCGCCTATTGTTTGCACAATATTCATATCACACACATCAGTGTGAATGAGTTTCAATGGTAAATTTAGGTATAAGGTCCATGTTAATTCATCTACGCATAGTATCATAATTAACATGTTCTAACCTTCCATGCAAGATATTTTGTGACTCAATAATATAAGGGGAAGTAAAAGCTTTATTATTATTTATGTTATTGTGCATCATAATCATTACATTAAATTTAAAAAGTCATTATGTAAGGTAACTTTTACCAAAATATACATCATTTTTTTGTCAATACAAATTTATCAAGAACAAGTACAAGCTTAAAATCATTCTTGCTGAAAATGGAACCCGAAACTAAGTGCTTCAGAATATCCAGAACATGCAAGATATTATTCAATGTAAGCTCTTTATCGGATGTCATCTTCAAAATCAATGTGTCTTATCCAACCATCCTGGATGTAGACTAGTTCTCCATGGTGATATGACTTCCACCGTCGACCTTCTGATATGAGGAAAACATCTTGTTATTAGCACATATATGACGAGTAGCCCCGTGTCTACCCACCACTCTCTCGGATTACCAATCAAATTGGCTTATGTCACAACCGCTGAAAGGTTCATCTCTAAAATTTCATCAGTCATCGGCTCATCTTCAATGACATGAGCCTAATTTTTATTTTTCTTGCCCTTATCCTGAGACTTCTTTTTTTCTACAGTTCTTTTCCATATGACCGCTTTGAAAGCGGGGAAACGATTTTCCATTCCCGCGGCTACGGTCATCGAATCAACCGTGAGGAAAAAAACTCGCGAAGGATCGAATCTGATATTGATGGCTTTTAAACATTTTTCCTTTTAACCAATTAAAAGAAACATATATATAAGTGGAAGATAGCGCGTATACCTCCCGTGAGCTTAATCTGGAAAGCGAATTGTCTCCAGTTGCCTCAAAGCATATCCATATACTGAATTAACTTGACGAATTTTATGGTTTAGTATTTGAGAGATTAATCAAAACTTGTGAAATAATTTTCACAATATTTTTCTAAGCTTAAATCAATTTCCTACAATTAGAAAAATGACTTGACTTGAAATTGTGAAGATGAAACTTAAAGGAATAATTATCTTTTCATTTCCATCTTCTTGTTTTTGATTTCTAACACAAAAGAACTCATGAAGAAAAAAAATTTCTCTCAAAATCCATGCTTTAGCCGAATTCCCTAATGTTATCTATATGAGATATATATATATCTAAATCAATGAGTGTGATAAATATGTATACACTGAATCAACTCAAAAAAGATATGTCATTATATGTCTTTATGTATATGATATACTGATAATAAGTAATAATCATGAGATGATTCAATTTACCAAGAAAAACTTGACCATAAAATTTGACATGAAAGATTTATGAGTGTCTGATGTGATTCTAGGAATTAAAATTTATAAAACATCATAGGGATACATATTATCTTAAGCTCATTATGTTGAGAAAATGGTTGAGAAATATAGTAAAATAGAACTAAACGTTGTTAGAACTCTTGTAGATCTAACTCTTTACTTATCAAAGAATACTGGTGCTAGTGTATCTCAACAAGAAAACTCGAGAATCATCAAAAACCTGATGTACCTCACTAATTGCACACAATCAAATATCGCTCAAACTGTAAACATGTTTAATAAATATATGAGTAATCTAAGACATAACCACTGGAAGACTATAATAATAGTTTTGAGGTATCTAAGAGAAACTTCAAAATATGATCTGCATTATATAAGATATCTTGCTGTTCTGGAAGGATAAAGTGATGCTAACTGGATATTGTTGGGGTTTTGGGTGGTAATTCAGGTAAATGCTGCAGAAAGTGGAAAATCAAAATTTTACGATTTCAATAATTTTTCTTGGATAATTAAAATAAACTAATTTATCTTAATTACTCAATACTTAAAAACTGAAATTTTTATTCAAAAATCATATTTTTCAATAATTACCATTTTACCCCAAAACTTTGTATTTTTATCATTTTAGTCCAAAATTGTCAAATACAATTATAATTGATTCCAAATCAATCCCAAAATGATTTATACATGTATAATACATGATAATAAAATTTTCAACTCATAGAAACCGAATTTCTAGAATTTTGGAATGGTCCCTAAACTTTCAAGAATTTACAATTTGGTCTTTTTTGTTCAAAACATGTCAAGATCAAATCCAAAAATTCCCAAATTTAATATACATCATATATACATCAAATCTCATCACATATATGAAAATCCCCAGATTTGGTGAAGGTTAAAAACCCTAATTTTATAATTTCACAAATTAACACCAAATTAATTAAATTCAATACTTTAATTCAATTCTCACAACACCAATCAAGCCTCACCATCATGAAATAACTCAAGAAAAATTCTAGGTCAATCATGAGTGGCTAAGTAACTCTAGAATGACAACTTCCATCAATATGGATAAAAAGAATGCTTAATAAATAATTTAAAGCAATCTAAAATAATATACATGTTTCCATCTTTCATCCAAGTTCTCAATCATCAAATCACATCCATAAAAGAGTAGAGAACAAACTAAGCTACACATGTTGAGGCTTAGTAAGATAGAAACAAATTTCATGAAGGAAAAAAGTAAGAAAAACTTACCAAAATCCTTGATTTTCAGGCTTTTCCTTTCTTTTTTTCTCTTTTTCTCTCTTTGTATTTGATTTTTAGGGTTCATGGAATCATGAAACAAAAAAAGAAAACTAGGCTTATATATTTTCCAACATCACCGAAAAATGAAGGAAAAATCATAGCCATGTGTTTTAATTTCTTATTTCAATAAATTGGAAAATGATTTAATTAAATTTGTGGTGTAAAATAATTAATCTAATTAATGTTTATCACAAATTATCCAATTAAATCATGCTAATCCAACCAATCAAAATTGGCCAAGAAAACCAATCAAATAAAGTCATTTAGCTTACTTTAATTAAAGTAAACTATATATTAAATATTTAATTATTTTAATTATTTAACATTTAAATAATCAAATAATTAAATATAAATATCTCAAATATATGTATTATATTTAAATTAAATAATCAAAATACATATATTAATAATAAATGTCAAATATCACAATTCAACATTTAATAAATGGCCGAAAGATCTCAAAAGCATGTATTTTCGTTTAACGGTTAAACGACTTATAAATAATCAGTATTATTTATAAAAGTTGCCCTAGTGCCCTACGAGTATATCTCATTAGTGATATTCTCTAGGTTCAGACATATCCGTCACGAAATCTAATTTCGTGTCCATAATCTACCCACCCGTAAATTATGACGAACACAGATAAAATCTCTGAACCATACAGGTTGAGGTCACTGCATACGTATAATCCTTCTGTCACATGTATCTGGATCATCCCAGAGATAGATATAAACGTCAAATCTCTTTAGGTATAATCCTGTCGACGATTCTATTAGCAATCTCATAAATAACACTTAGAACTAATTTCTACAGTGTATCACGGGCCCATGGATTTAATAGATTGCTAATTCCATAATGGATACCTATGCTATGTACACAGAACCGACGGATCCTATCTTGATACGCACATGATATCATGAGGATCAGTCCACACCCAACGAATAGGCGGAGGTCTGATCTAAATAGATCGGTGACGTGACTGCCATCAAAGTATGGATGATACCTCATATATCCACAGTGGTATCTCAAGTTGAAGGATAACTATGTTCACTCAACCCGAGAAGATTCTTGTTGACGTTGGTGTACCATCTATTAAGAATCTTCAGTGAGTCGTTCAGTGTTTATCCGATATAAATACCTACGTGTCTATACGAGCCTCCCGAGACTAATGGTTCATTGAGAAACCATTAGAATCCAATATTCCAATATACGACACGTACCGGTCTCAGCGGGTTTACTTACTGACCAAGTAATTGTAAACCTTGACCAGGAACATTTAAAGAATGATATTGTTATGATACTACTCAATGTCAGTTGCGCACTTTTGCAACTGTATCATAACCAATGACTCTATGGTCATTTACGTCTTTACCATATAATAAAAGAATTTATATTACAGAAACTGTTTATTTTATTCATTAATAAAATATATACAAAAGTATTTACAGGGAAATACATAATAAATTGGTGCTCAGAGCACCAACCCTAACAAAATCTCCCACTTGCTCTAGTGCCAATATCGATTGTATCTAATACTCATCGACTCCACATGCTTATCAAATAACTTCGGAGGTATGGCCTTCGTGAGTGGGTCTGCTATATTATCTTCACTGGGAACTTTGCACACGATAATCTCACCTCACAGCACAATCTCTCGAATAATATGGTACTTTCGTTCCACATGCTTCGACTTTTGATGTGCCATCGGTTCCTTTGCTTGCTCAACGGCACCAGTATTATCACGATATAACAGAATCAGATTCTCGATACTCGGGACAACTCCCAGTTCTGTGATAAACTTCTTAAGCCAAACAGCTTCTTTTGCAGCTTCAGAAGCAACAATATATTCCGCCTCTGTGGTGGAATCAGTTGTAGACCCCTGTTTGGAACTTTTCCAATAAACTGTACCTCCGTTAAAGGTAAATACGAATCCTGATGTAGACTTTCTATCATCGGGATCCGATTGGAAATCAAAATCTGTATACCCATGAACCTGCAGTTCATTTCCTCCATAAATAATAAACTTATCCTTAGTACCTTTAAGATACTTCAGGATATGTTTAACGGCCATCCAATGGTCATTTCCTGGATTGGACTGATATCTACCGGTTACACTAACCGCGTAGCTAATATCAGGCCTCGTACATAACATGGCATACATAATGCTACCCAAACATGAAGCATAAGACTGATTAGATATTATAATCTTCTCATCTTCTGTTTGTGGACACATCTTCTTCGAAAGATGAATGTCATGTCTGAACGGTATATTTGATGTCTTACAGTTAATACAATTGTACCGTTCTAAGATCTTATCTATGTACGTTGATTGGGATAACCCAATAAGCTTTCTTTCTATATCCCTATAGAGCTTTATACCCAAGATATAAGAAGTTTCACTTAGGTCTTTCATGGAGAAATTCTTACAGAGATAAGCTTTGACGCCTTGCATCATTCCTATATCATTCCCAATTATTAGGATGTCATCAATGTTGAGAACCAAAAATACTATCATACTCCCACTAGCCTTCTGGTACACACAGGATTCTTCCGTATTCTTGAGAAAACCAAACAATCTAATAATCTCATCGAATCGAAGAGTACAACTTCGCGAAGCTTGCTTAAGTCCATAAATGGACTTCTTAAGCTTACAACCATACCTGAGGTTTCGCTGGATACAAAACCCTCTGGCTGTTCCATATAGATTTCTTCATCAAGAAACCCATTTAGAAAATTTATTTTGACATCCATTTGCCAAATCTCATAATCATGGTAAGCAGAAATAGACAATAAAATCCTTATAGACTTTAGCATCGCAACTGGAGAAAAAGTTTCATCATAGTCGACACCAGGTCGCTGCGTGTAACCTTTAGCTACCGGTCGGGCCTTAAAGGTTTCAACCTTTCCGTCAGGCCCATGCTTTCTCTTGTAAACCCATTTACTGCCGATAGGAACAATTCCCTTCAGGAAGCGGAACCAAGTCCTAAACTTGATTCTGATGTATATAGTCTAACTCTGATTTCATGGCCTCTTGCCATTTCGCGGAGTCGATGTCCAACATTGCTTCTCTATAGGTGTAAGGGTCAATTTCTTCAATTAAGAGAACATCTATACTCTTTTCTTGTATCAAATACAAGCGTTCAGAAGGTCTAGACACCCTTTGAGACCTACGGAGTGTGTGTGTTAAAGGCTCTTCATCTATTTAAACTTCAGGTTCCTCCATTGGTTCATTGGTTCCAGGTTGTACTTCATCAAGTTCAACCTGTCTATGATAACCTCATTCAGACAAACATTCTACCTCTAGAAATTTTACGAAGTGAGGTACGAACACATTCGATGCTCGGTATCATAGAAAAAATATTCTTTCGTATTTTAAGGATACTCAACCAACCTAAACTTTTTCCCTCGAGACGAAAGCTTATCTGGCTGAGCCATCCTGACATAGGCAGGACAGCCCCAAATCTTAACATAATTAAGATTCAGTTTCCTACCAGTCCATATCTCATACGGGGTTGTAGGAACTACCTTAGAAGGAATATTATTCAAAAGATGAGCAGCATTTAAAAGAGCATATCCCCATAAATAATATGGTAAATCTGTAAAACTCAACATCAATCGAACCATATCTAATAAAGTCTGATTTCTCCTTTCGGACACTCCATTGTGCTGTGGAGTACCCGGATGAGTATATTGAGCGAGAATCCCATTCTCATTTAAATAATCGGTGAACTCACCACTCATATATTCACCGCATCAATCAGATCGAAGACATTTAATATATTTATCAGTATATTTTTCTACTTCATTTCGGAATTCTTTGAACTTTTCAAATATTTTCGATTTCCGTTTCATCAAATAAACATAACCATACTGTGACAGATCATCGGTAAAGTTAATGAAATAGGAAAAACCACTATGAGCAGTGTGACTCATGGGACCACATACATCAGAATGTATTAGTTCCAATAAGTCAGTGGCTCGGTGTCCTACACCCGAAAATGGAGCTTTGGTCATTTTACCCCGAATGCAAGATTCACAAGTTGGATAAGGTTCAATGGTGAGATCGTGTATCAAACCATTCCTAACCAACTGGGTTAGGCGTTTCACGCCTATATGACCCAACTTCATATGTCACAGTTCAGTATTATTTATATCAGATACTTTATGTTTATTAATTCCAGCATTAAAGATATTTTGTGAGGAATGCAGAATGTAATGACCATGCTCATTTGGACAAACAAGGATTTGAACATTATATCTATCATATAAATATAAAAACGATTCTTAATATTTACATTATAACCTTCAGTATCCAATAAAAAAAAGTGATACAATGTTCACAATAAATCCTGGTACAAAAAAACAGTCATGCAACAAAAGGCTCCCACTAGGCAGAGGAATCTCGCATAAGCCCATAGCAACTGCATCCAAAGAGTCACCACTCCCGAATCGCAATTGCATCTCCCCATATTTTAGCCGTCTACTTTCCTTCAGCACCTGCAACGAATTGCAAATGTGAATTGGAAAAGCAGAATCTAAAATCCAACTGGACGACATAGCTTCACAAGCTAATGAGATATCAATAATGGAAAAACTAAAAGTACCTGAAGTAGATGCTCTTTCCTTTCTAATTTGCGCCAAATAGTCAGGACAATTCCTTTTCCAGTGGCCAATCTTGCTGCAGTGGTGGCATTTATCTTCGGCAGCTCTCTTGGGTTTGGCTATCTTACCATGTGGTGAAGATTTGTACCCTTCTTTTTCTTCTTTTTCTTCTTCTTCTTCCCTTTCTGTTTAGATTGGGAGGAAGCAGGAAGAGCATTGGGTTTAGGAGGGCGAGTCGGTACTCCATTCCTCAAATCTTCCTCCGCAGTTTGCAGCATCTTATACAGCTCTTGGTAAGAACAGCTAATCCCATTCATATTGAAATACATCACAAACTGGCGATATGATGGTAGGAGAGATCCGAATATGACACTTCGTCCTAAAGTGTCATTCAGAGGGAAGTTATAACGCCTCAACTGTTCGATCAAATCAATCAGATGTAGCACGTGAGGGCTCACAGCATGTCTCTCTTCCAATTTTGCATGGAACAGTTTCATTGCAATTTTATGAACCGAGACATGTTCTTGGTTCATAAAAGACTCTCTCAGCCGCATCATCATAGTATATGCGTCAGGCAATCCAAAATATTACCTCTTAAGCTCCGGTGCCAAGGAACTGAGAATATATTATTTGACTCTTCTATCATAATCTCTCCACTTTTGGAGAGTCTCATGTTCTTCTTGCATAGCATCAGGTGCTATGGCAAGTGGCAACTGACCTTCTAACACATATTCTATTTGTTCGGACCCAAGAATAATTCTCAGATCCAAGTCCCAATCTGTAAAGTTTTCGCGCCTTTAAAATTGTTCGTATCAAGTATACGAGCAAAATGATTAGGAGCCGGTGCCGACATCGCAAATCTATCATATAGATAGCGAAAAATGGTTAGCAGACTAAACAGTTTCACATAATATAAAAATAAACAAAGCATAAATAGATCATGGATTTTTAATCTAAAAATGCATCTCCCACTATTACATGCAATACTGTAATCCCCAAACAGAATGCAAACAAACAATTAATCAAATTAAACGTAATAGTGAAAGGTGGATCCCATGAATATATTTCAGCTCACAGCTTTGGCATGATCTCACCTACGTATATTCATTAAGTAGACAACTCATTGTCAATCACTCAATAGTGACTCATGGGTTCCGGTCCTGATCGTTTCTCGTTGTGACAGCTTTGGCACGTTCACAAGGAGGCGTACCAAGGTTAAACTTGTCAATGATAAATTCAAGATACTTGCGTAGTCCTGACAGTTTTGGCACATTCAGGATTTCCGCTTTCGCTTGAACTTATCTAGTATCACATATACATCTGGTATGGATAAATTTCTATCAACTACACCATCACTGCTTTGGCACGATCTCGGATGCAGCCATAGAACAGATATCCAAAAACTGTATTGAAAGACGGACCAAGAAATATGCATCCAATACATATTACTTTTAAAATCTTATTAATTAGGGATATTTCAGCAAAGATGATACGTATTTAATTTAATCAAATTAAATAAATACAAGCATGTATAAAGTAAGAACATAATTTACCATTGAATTTAAAGGCATATTCATATCATGTGTTTTCAGACCTGCTCTGATACCATTTTTGTTGGGGTTTTGGGTGGTAATTCGGGTAAACACAGCGGAACGCGAAAAATCAAAATTTTCCAATTTCAATAATTTTTCTTGGGTAATTAAAATAAACTAATTTATCTTAATTACTCAATACTTAAAAACTGAAATTTTTACCCAAAAATTAGATTTTCCAGTAATTACCATTTTGCCCCAAAACTTTATATTTTTGTCATTTTAGTCCAAAATTGTCAAATATAATTCTAATTGATTCCAAATCAATCCCAAAATGATTTATACATGTCTAATACATGAAAATACTATTTGCAACTCATAGAAACTGAATTTCCAGAATTTGCCGAATGGTCCCTCAACTTTCAAGAATTTGCAATTTGGTCTTTTTTGTTCAAAACATGTCAAGATCAAATTCAAAAATTCACAAATTTAATTTACATCATATATACATAAAATTTCATCACATATATGAAAAGCCCCAAATTTGGTGAAGGTTAAAAACCCTAATTTTATAATTTCACAAATTAACAAAATTAACACCAAATTAATTAAATTCAATACTTTAATTCAATTCTCACAACACCAATCAAGCCTCACCATCATGAAATAACTCAAGAACAATTCTAGGTCAATCATGAGTGTCTAAGTAACTCTAGAATGACAAATTTTACAAATTAACAAAATTAACACCAAATTAATTAACTTCAACACTTTAATTCAATTCTCACAACACCAATCAAGCCTCACCATCATGAAATAACTCAAGAAAAATTCTAGGTCAATCATGAGTGGCTAAGTAACTCTAGAATGGCAACTTCCATCAATATGGCTAAAAATAATGCTTAATAAACAATTTAAAGCAATCTAAAACAATATACATGCTTCCATCTTTCATCCAAGTTCCCAATCATCAAATCACATCCATAAAAGAGTAGATAACAAACTAAGCTACACATGTTGAGGCTTAGTAAGATAGAAACAATTTTCATGAAGGAAAAAGTAAGAAAAACTTACCAAAATCCTTGATTTTCAAGCTTTTCCTTTTTTTTTTTCTCCTTTTCTCTCTTTCTCTCTTTGTATTTGATTTTTAGGGTTCATGGAATCATGAAACAAAAAAAGAAAACTAGGATTATATATTTTCCAACATCACCGAAAATGAAGGAAAAACCATAGCTATGTGTTTTAATTTTTTATTTCAATAAATTGGAAAATGATTTAATTAAATTTGTGGTGTAAAATAATTAATCTAATTAATGTTTATCACAAATTATCCAATTAAATCATGCTAATCCAACCAATCAAAATTGGCCAAGAAAACCAATCAAATAAAGTCATTTAGCTTACTTTAATTAAAGTAAACTATATATTAAATATTTAATTTATTTAATTATTTAACATTTAAATAATCAAATAATTAAATATAAATGTCTCAAATATATGTATTATATTTAAATTAAATAATCAAAATACATATATTAATAATAAATGTCAAATATCACAATTCGACATTTAATAAATGGCCGAAAGATCTCAAAAGCATGTATTTTCGTTTAACAGTTAAACGACTTATAAATAATCAGTATTATTTATAAAAGTTGCCCTAGTTCCCTACGAGTATATCTCATTAGTGATACTCTCTAGGTTCAGGCATATCCGTCACGAAATCTAATTTCGTGTCCATAATCTACCCACCTGTAAATTATGACGAACACGGATAAAATCTCTGAACCATACAAGTCGAGGTCACTGCATACGTATAATCCTTCTGTCACAGGTATCCGGATTATCCCAGAGATATAGATATAAACGTCAAATCTCTTTAGGTATAATCATGTCGACGATTCTATTATCAAACTCTTAAATAACACTTAGAACTAATTTCTACAGTGTACCACGGGCCCATGGATTTAACAGATTGCTAATTCCATAAGTGATACATATGCTCTGTACACAGAACTGGCGGATCATATCTTGATACGCACATGAAATCATGAGGATCAGTCCACACCCAACGAACAGGCGAAAGTCTGAACATAATCGATCGGTGACGTGACTGCCATCAAAGTGTGGAAGATACCTCATATGTCCACAGTGATATCTCAAGTTGAAGAATCACTATGCTCACTCAACCCGAGAAGATTCTTGTTGACGTTGGTGTACCATCTATTAAGAATCTTCAGTAAGTCATTCAGTGTTTATCTGATATAAACACCTACGTGTCTATACGAGTCTCCCGGGACTCATGGTTAATTGAGAAACCATTAGAATCCTATATTCCAATATACGACACATACCGGTCTCAACGGGCTTACTTACTGACCAAGTAATTGTAAATCTTGACCAAGAACAGTTAAAGAATGATACTGTTATGATATTACTCAATGTCAGTTGTGACGCTTTTGCAACTGTATCATAACTTATCACTTTATGGTCATTTACGTCTTTACCATATAATAAAAGAATTTATATTACAGAAACTGTTTATTTTATTCATTAATTAAATATATACAAGAGTATTTATAGGGAAATACATAAGAAATTGGCTCTCAGAGCACCAACTCTAACAGATCTATGATACATCAGATTCCAAGTTCACGAGTGGATTTATTTTCTCGCTATGGGGTGCAGCCGTATCATGGAAACCCTCGAGATAAACATATATTTCCTGGTCTACTATGTACTCTGATTTCATAGTATTCAACAAAGTTGCAGAAGAAGCGATGTGGCTTTGAAAGTTTTTAGAGGATATTCCAAACTGTCCAAAACCAGTGTCAATTATAAGTATACATTGTGATAGCTAATCGGCTATTGTGAGGGCTCAAAATATAATATATAATGGTAAGTGTGAGTTCCATTTTTATTGGCATGTGTCCGTGATAAAACAAGTTCAATTGAGTTGTAATCTTTCATGAAGATCTTTGTGCAATTGGACTGGTTTCTGGCTGCTGTGCATCATACATGCGTTCGTGGTGCGTTCGTTTTTGGGTTCGAACGTGTGGCATTAGTGGCATGTTATTTATTGGGTTCGAATGTGTGGCGTTCCAGAGAGCAAATGTTCGAGTCTCGTTCTTGGTGGGTTCGAACGAGATCATTCAAGAGAGCATCTGTTCGTTGTGCGTTCGATTGGCGTTCGAACGAGTCTTCATGGAAAGGGTGCGTTCGTGTTGCGTTCGAGTAACCGTTCGAACGCGAATGCGATCTGAACGCGTTTTTGGCCTGCAAAACCCTAGCTTTTCACCCTACCTATAAATATAACCCTTAACCGCCATTCTCACTAGTTGAAGCATATTTCTCTTGAGCCAAATACTCTCAAAGCTTTCAACTCTCTTTGATTTCACCTTGAAGACTCTTTGAATCTCATGTCTTCTTTGTTAATGGTGAAATCCATTCTTTGTTAAACCTTCAACACAACTTAACCCAAATTCCCTAATCCTTTAGAGTTCTTTAGGAGGAAGTTTGGTAGTCGGAGTTCTGGCGTCAGAGGTGATACAATCTACTCAGAGACTTCAGAGGTTCTGAAGAAAACTGTGGGTCGCGGGCTTGAGGAGTTGCCTTGAGTTCTTGCAGTATAGAGGTACTTGAGTCGGTGGAGTTGCCACCATAGGTCTTGACCATCGCTGTAAGTTTTTCTCGATATAGTGGATTGGGCTGGTAGCCGATATACCCGGAGTGGTTTTTTACTCAGAAGAGTTTTCCACTTCGTCACCAAAATTATTGTGTTGATTTTGTGTGATTGTTTTACTTTTCCGTAATTTATATTTCGTATTAAATTAATATTGTGTATTTTATTGTTTTTGGATATTGTGGTAGGTTGTTGATTTCCTATAGGCACATTAATTAGGACTTGTCTTAATTAATTGTGATTATTTCCGCATAGGGTCAGAACCTTAGGTAACCCCGTATTTTCAATTGGTATCAGAGCCTGAACTCGGTCCTTGACCCATTAGCTATGGAACGTAGTCAACCCTTGAACTGTCCGCCATTTTTTGATGGCACGGAATATTTACATTGGAAGGTTCACATGAAGGCGTTCTTTAGTCCTTAGATTAGAGGGTTTGGATGTCTGTTGAACACGGGTGGAAACCTCCCGTTGTTGTTATTGATGGTGTCTCTTCCCCTAAAGATAAATTGACCTGGACCAAGGACGAATTTGATGCTAGCAATAGGAACAACAAGGCTCTTAATGCCATACATGGTGTTGTGTGTTCTGCTGAGTTTAGGAGAATCTCAATGTGTGAGATAGCCAAGGATGCTTGGGACATCCTGCAGACCGTGCATGAGGGCACATTGTCTGTTAAAAATAATAGACTCCAGGATTTAGCTACTAGGTTTGAGGTCCCCAGAATGAAAGAAGATGAGACCTTTGATCAATTTTATGCTGAGATTAACGACATCGTTAACTCAAGCTTTAACCTAGGTGAGACTATTCCTACCAACAGGATTGTTAGGAAAATCCTTAGATCCCCGCCTGATAAGTTCCTACCCAAAATCACCGCCATCGAGGAAAGCAATGACCTTGATCAGCTTAATTTAGAAGACCTCGTAGGAAAACTGCAGGTTTATGAGCAGAAACTTCATAGGCATCTAAAGCCCAAAAATATAGCGATGAAGATCGCGAAGGATTGTTCATGGTTCGTCTAGTGATGAGGATACCCTCACGGATCATGATTTGGCCTTGTTTGCAAAGAAGTTTAGGAAATTCCTTAAGCTGAAGAAGAATGGCCATAGCAGTAGTAGGGATATGGAGGATGAGCCTAGAGAGAGTAGGCATAGCAGGAGTGAGTCTGAAGAGGATAGGGATAGTAGATCCCGTGGTGCCCAGTGCTATGAATGTGAAGGATATGGGCACGTTAGATCTGAGTGTCCCACATACCTTAGGGATAAAGGCAAGAAAGCCATGGCAGCATCACTTAGTGATTCTGAAGATGATGACTCTCATAAAGGCAATCATTTGGCCTTTACTGCTAGTGTGACTGGTGAGAGAGAGATTGTGGTTAATGATGCTGATTTAGAAGTCTCTCTTGATGAGTCTGTAGATGAGGAAAGTCTTCATGTAGCCTATGTTGAACTGTTTAATGAGAGTTTAGCTATTAAGAAGACTAATATAGAGGTCAATAAAAGGCTGAAAGCTGCAGAGCTAGAAAAGAATGAGGCTCAAGCCAAACTTGAGCAAAGCCTTTTGATGGTTGATGACCTAGAGGAGAGGAACAAAGGCCTAGTTAATAGAGTCCAAATATTAGAGACCGAACTTGAAGATGCTAGAACCCAATTGTCCGTATTTTCTAGTGGAAATAAAAAGGTGGACCGTATGTTAGGTATTATTTCTGAGCCTAACTTTAATAAGGCTTCTTCTTCCAAAGTTGTGCTTGTAGCAGCTAAACGTGACTTAGGTAAGAAACATGTTGTGTGTAGTCATGTTTCTCCTCCTGTTGTTCCTCGTCCTGTATCTCAACCTCAATTTAGAGGTGTTGTGGGTAAACTTCGCTCTCATCCGAGGTTTGTGCAGTGTGCCATCATTGTGGCAAGGCGGGACACATTAGGCCTAAGTGCTTCATGCTTCACAAGCAAAAGAAGAGGCCTAAGAATGTATCACCTAGATTTGACTCTTCAAATCTAGCTTCTCAAGTTTCTGCACTAACTAAACAGACAAAATTTTTTAGTGAGAAACTTAATTTGTTGACTAGGAATTCTCAAGTGGATGAGGTTCCTAGAAAGGTTTGGGTGAAGAAGGAAGATGAATTCCCATCTTCTTCTGGGTGTCCTGATGGACATGATGAGAGTGCACTTCGGTGTAACTCTGCTTGAAAGATGCATTTAATCTTCCCGTTGCATGTGTGTGTGCGTGTGTTTTATGTTTTTGCACGTTTATTTTGTTTTCACATCATATGGGTGTGTGTGTGTCTTTTTTTGTTATATGTCCCTTGGTATATAGGATGGAAACCCGGACATAAATTTCATAACTGATTCCGAATGGACGGTAGTATGATCTACACTCGGGATACAACTCCACGTGCCATTGGATGTTTTACAAGCCTGTTTATGTCTTTATTTTTATTTGTATTTGTTAAAATCTGAAAAATTCAAAAAAAAAAAAGAAAATGAAAAAGACAAAAAAAAAATTACGGCTTGTTAGAACATGAACAGCTTATGCATGTGATCATGGTATGTAGGATATATCATTATGCATGTATAATATGCTTTTATTTTTCTTGATGCTCTATATACATGAGTGTGTGTGATAAAAAACCTTTGGTATATCATGTGATTGCATCTCACCTACACGTTTTTATTTTATCAATGTTTGATCGCATGTATGAGTTTTTGGAATGGCAATCTAATCTCTTACATGCTTTGTTTGTTCAATAGTGTGACCTTTGACTAGTTGACCTTGCTATCCCCTTTTGCAAAAGTAAAAAGAAATAATTTTTTTAACAAAAAAATGAGACTCAAGTGCAAAAGAGCCAAAATGGCCAAATTCAAAAGATAAGGGCAAAAACCCTTCACTCGAAAGAGTTATTAAATATGAGCTCATGATATTTCTGGGGTAGATAATATAGCATGCAACCAATGTTGCTTATTTTCAGGTCCTAGTGGTGCTGGGTTTGAACACCTATTTTGTGGACTTGGTTTGTTTAGAGATGGATTTCTTTGGCTGTGTCCAACTCATAAAATAAGGTCTTAAGCCTTAATTCGTTATGCACTTTATTTTTCACGCAAGTGCTTTATATGCTTTGGTGTTTATGTCATATGCATAAGTGTTGTATTTAGCCAAACTTAAAATGTTGCATATTGTTTCATGTCATAATCATCTGAATACTGACTGGGTATCTTTGTATTTGCTTGAAGTGTCTTCCAGTCCGTGTTTGTAGTGTCTTTTCCTGGAATGCACTGTGTCTGTTTTCGTTCGTGTAACATTTTCTTTTCGTTCGAACGTATTTCGTTGGTGTTTCGTTTTAATTTGCGTTCGAACGTTCATTAGACACGCCTTCGACACTCGTTCGACACTCGTTCGAACGTTTTCGGGATATTTAAATAGGCTGTGTGCGTATTTCGTTCGCACGTTTCCCATTTTTCCCTTTCTTCTCCGTCTCCACTGTTTTCCCTCGCAAATCTCTGCCCTTTCAAGTCAGATTCGCGCTTGGATTGCCTTATTCTCCTTGATTTCGGTCTCATCTCCATCATCAAGGTACATATCTCCTCTGTTTTTATGTTTTCTTTTGAGATCTGGTTTTAGGGTTTTGGTCCTTTTGGATTTTGCCTTGTTTCTTCGTTCAAGGCGATTGTGGTCCATTGGCTTTGTGTTTATTGTTGTTTGGGGGTGTTTATTTGTGGCGATTTGCATCTGTTAAGGGTGTTTTCTGTCTCGGTCCTTCGCCATCGCGTTCGAACGCCACATGAATCTGCGTTCGAACGCTCTTAGCATTTCTCAGTTTATTTTCCTTTCTGGTTTTGTGGTCCTTTTTGGTTGCTTCTTATTCTGTGCATCTCTTGTGTTCTTTAGATGCCTAAGAAGTCTATTGCTTCGAATAAACGTCCTCGCGACTCTCTCCCAAGTGATCGCTTTCGCAGTCCTGCTACTGCCAAGTTATTTGATGATCATTTCTCACAGCGTAGCTTGTTTTTGGAGCGCAACGTCATGGAGGATGAGTTGCGTGACACCGGGATTGTTCCCATGCTCATTAACCGTGGTTGGGGTCCTCTTTTATCTGGTTTCACTGGTCCTTCACCCCAGCTTGTCCAGGAGTTTTACTCCAACATGGAGGTAGTTACCACCACCTCCTTCTCTGTGTTCATTCGGGGCACTTACCTGGACATTGATCCTTCGGTCTTATCTCAGGTTCTTGTCATCCCTGAGGTGCCATATCCCTAGTACCCATGGCCTCCCACTGAAGGCCCTTCTGATCAACTGATTTTGGATGTTGCTTCCGGACAACATCGTCCGTTAATCGGGGGTACTATTGTTGTTGCCACCTTGCTCCCCCCTTATCGTTTGCTCAACCGGATAGTCTGCCACAATCTCTGGCCGAAATCGCATGTGAACACCCAACCTCTTGCCAGGATTGCTTTTCTCTATGCCATTGAGCAGGGACTTTCTATCGACATCCTCAGTGATTCTTCGAGAGATGACCCGCATTCGCACTGCTTCATATGATGCTCACACTCTTCCTTACGGGTGTCTTATTCACCGTATCATCTCGGCTCTGATCCCTGGTTTGAGCATGATCCTCATCTCCCTCTGCTCAAACCTATTGGTCGTCAGACTGTCTCTTCAGGAGCTACTCATCTCACCGCTCATGCCTGTGAGCCTGCTCATGATGCTGCTCTTGCTCCTGCTGATGCTCCTCATGCCTCGGCTGCTGCCTCATCCTCTTCTGATGGACCTCCTCCAGATTTTTACCAGCGCATCTTGGACTCTCATGCCTCTATCCTGGCCGAGCTTCGTCTACTCTCAGGAGGCCAATCGGAGATTCGTTCGATTGTTCGTAGCTTGCAAGCTCAGTTTGCACGTCATATTGCGGATTGTCATGCGGCTTCTGATGATGAGGGTTCTTCTGCCAGTTCGGAGTCTGACTAGCTGCTTTGCTTTATTTTCTGGGCTTTATTTGAGTTAGGAAGGGTCTGTTTATTTTTTGGATCATATTTTTTGTAACCTGTTATGATGGACTCTCACCCTTTTGATTGAGTATGAGATGTTTTGCAAACATTTGTCGTATTTTAATGAAAATATTCTATCTTGAATGTTTCGATTACTGTCTGTTCCTAATGCATGCTTACGGATATTGCTTTTGGTTATTTGCTTCTCATTTATTCTTATGATATATTTGTGTGCCTGTTTGTGCGGGGGAGTAAGTTTTAATATATGTTTGTTGTTTCTCCTCGTGTATGCATGCTTTGTCATTTCATGACAAAAAGGGGGGGAGTAATTGGTGATTTGTCGATATCTCTGTTTTAAGGAGAGTTCAGATTAAGGGGGAGACAAATGTTTTACCTGTTTGATGTTATACTTGATAATCCCAATACTTTTCACGATATACTGTTGCTTGTGGATGTTTCAGGTAAACAGGTTTGTTGCTGAGGCGGTATTATTTTCAAGACTACTTGGTTAGGTATTAGATCGAGTCATTTTGTAATAAGTCTCTGTTTTGATGGTTGACAGTTGACTATTATCTTTTTAGGTCTATTACCGTAGTCTTTGTATTAGGTAGTGTTTTGTCACGGAATGCCAAAGGGGGAGATTGTGAGTTCCATTTTTATTGGCATGTGTCCGTGACAAAACAAGTTCAATTGAGTTGTAATCTTTCATGAAGATCTTTGTGCAATTGGACTGGTTTCTGGTTGCTGTGCATCAGACATGCGTTCGTGGTGCGTTCGTTTTTGGGTTCGAACGTGTGGCGTTAGTGGCACGTTCTTTATTGGGTTCGAACGGGAGCATTCCAGAGAGCAAACGTTGGAGTCTCGTTCTTGGTGGGTTCGAACGAGATCATTCCAGAGAGCATCCGTTCGTTGTGCGTTCGATTGGCGTTCGAACGAGTCTTCACAGAAATGGCTCGTTCGTGTTGCGTTCGAGTAACCGTTCGAACGCGACTGCGATCTGAACGCGTTTTTGGCCTGCAAAACCCTAGCTTTTCACCCTACCTATAAATATAACCCTTAGCCGCTATTCTCACTAGTTGAAACATATTTCTCTTGAGCCAAATACTCTCAAAGCTTTCAACTCTCTTTGATTTCACCTTGAAGACTCTTTGAATCTCATGTCTTCTTTATTAATGGTGAAATCCATTCTTTGTTAAACATTCAACACAACTTAACCCAAATTCCCTAATCCTTTATAGTTCTTTAGAAGGAAGTTTGGTAGTCGGAGTTCCGGCGTCAGAGGTGATACAATCTACTCAGAGACTTCAGAGGTTCTGAAGAAAACTGTGGGTCGCGGGCTTGAGGAGTTGCCTTGAGTTCTTGCAGTATAGAGGTACTTGAGTCGGTGGAGTTGCCACCATAGGTCTTGACCATCGTTGTAAGTTTTTCTCGATATAGTGGATTGGGCTGGTAACCGATATACCCGGAGTGGTTTTTTACTCGGAAGAGTTTTCCACTTCGTCACCAAAATTATTGTGTTGATTTTGTGTGATTGTTTTACTTTTCCGCAATTTATATTTCGTATTAAATTAATATTATGGATTTTATTGTTGTTGGATATTGTGGTAGGTTGTTGATTTCACATAAGCACATTAATTAGGACTTGTCTTAATTAATTGTGATTATTTCCGCATAGGGTCAGAACCTTGGGTAACCCCGTATATTCAGTAAGTCTCGAAACATATGTCCAAGACACAATATCATAAGACAACTACTCTCAAGCGGCATAATTTTAATAAATTATGTCAAATCAAAGGAAAACCTAGTGGATCCAATTACTAAATGCTTACCTCGAGATCAAGTTGAGAAGTTATCGATGGGAATGCGCTTGAAGCCTATAAATTAGGAATTATCATTGTGGAAACCCAACCTTAGTGACTAAAGATCTCAATATCTAGGTTTAAAAGGGACAATCAAAATTTTGTGCAATTCAAACCAAGCACTGTAGAGTTTTATACTATTTCTCATTTCTATAATGATGCAGAGTATTGTATGTCAAGGGCATGGTAAGCTAAGGTTATTAATGATCACTATATTATGAGAATAGTCCTATTATGGGTAACGACATAATACATTATACAGTAGATCACTTATTTCAAGTAAGAAGTGATGCTGCTTCCATGTGAATTCTAAAGGCTGGACTAAAGTACTTGATGAAGCCATGACCAATGCTCATAGCTGAATTGAACACAACTGTAGGACGGGAAATGGTCGAAGTGAATCTATGTGATGGCTATTGTCTTGGTTTACACCAACGACAGAACAGTTCAAGACTATTGTCACTGGTCCAAGTAAATTCGATAGTCATCTACTAGGAAAGGTTCAATGCGAAAGCTACCTATTCCGATGTAATTTTGTTTCAAGAAAACTATCTTAAGTGTCTACATTAATATTTAGAGAATTGTGGGGGATTGTAGGAAATTCTCTAAAACTACATGTATATTTATAGGGTGTCTCATTAAAAGACATGTCTTTTAACATGTGTCTTTTGAGAAATTCACAAATTGAAGGGTTATGCCCCTTAGAGTGAATGAATATAATCTTTGAGTTCAAATGGTATATTGGAAGATTATAACTTTTAGAAGGATTACATCCTTAAACTAAAATATGTCTTTCAAATGCAACCATCCATGTCTATAAATAGACCATCTCAGGTTCACTTTCATTCATTCAATCATTCAGACACATAAATAAAGAGTTTGAGTCTTCATTTTAGAAGTAAATTTCTGCCATTGTTCCTTGTTCATCGTTCTTGATCCAAATGAGTGTCCCTTAATGAAGAAGTCACCAAGAATCTCGGGAAACCGTTACTCAAAGATCTGTAAGCGCACCGAGACGGAGCTAATAAGTTATTAAGGACAAAGTAAACTCAGTTTGGTGTAATCTACAAAATTTTCAGGTTCTTCTAACTCTTGAGTTAATGTTGATTAAGTGCATGATTGTTGTCTCTACAATTGTTTATGAATTTTGCATGAGTGTTACATAATATGTAAATTTAAGTAATTAACAACACATCCCGCCAACAGGGACAGTAGCCCCAACTCAATCCAAAATATTATTAAAATGTCTCATATAACTTCATAAAAAATCTTGTTCGTTAATGAGATAATTTCGATTTGTCCCCACTAAAATGAAAAATATCTAATACATTATGTAAAAATCAAAAATTTTCCCACTGAATCAAAGTTCTGAATTCGCCTAAACTCCATGTTTGTCTGTCTCATATCTATTACTTCATTCTAATTTATCAACAGATATAGTTTCTGTTAATCTATATACATAACGGCTAATGCACGATTTGGGTTGTTAGTTGTTACTGACATGACTGTGCATCGATATTTTGTTATAGTCTTTGGAAAGATCATATGAGCATTCAATAGCTATTGTTAAAAGATCAAAATTCGGGATAAGACTGCCCACAGAGAAGCAACCAATAGCTTTCAAAATCTTGAAGTGTATTTACGACAACGTATTTGGATGTGGAGATTTCAACCACCTTAACCTAATTTAGTAATTTCATATATTTTATTTAACTATAAACAGCTCTGCAATAACTGAAACATCAACTGAATAATAGATATATAGCTAAGGGACTCGGTTGTTTCTTAATTAAGTACCCAATTTTTACCCACAAAGACTCCAATTCAGTTAATAAATACCATTTCATAGTTAGGTTTAGTTGCATTATCTTCTATTTGATTTTACATCGAGGCAGCTAATACCAGAAAAGGAGTCAAATGTATAACAGCAAATACTAAGTTTATATCAGTTTTTATTTGATATCAAACTCAACTGTGTGATTGATTATATATTTACAAACTAATTTGTATATTTAAATTAATTACTATGCTCAAACTCTGGTGCCTTTATGATATTCAGGGCCTGCCAACAAGGTGGTGGATTGAGAATCCAGGATTTTGTTGGCCCCAAAATTTATTAGATACATGAATAAGGATGGCAGTGGACCAGTGGTTATGGTTTGATGCGAATTTAATATTATCAAACTTGCATCCGTATATGTAAATAAATTACCAAATTCGCATCATACATGTACCTGCATATAAAAATATATTACAAAACCCGCATTGGTACCCAGCGGATTTTTTGCGGGTTTTTAAAATATCATACAAAAATAAATTTCCCATGATAAAATATTCTTCACCTATAATATGAAAATCAAATTAAACAGAATGTTAAACCTTACGTCTATAATTTCTTCACATGTAAGTGGAGTTTGGTTTGAAATCAATATGAAGTCGCAATTATTAAACAGGATACTAGACCAAAAGCAATTCAAAAAAATGATAAAGTTGACCAAAAAAATTAATTACAGATTAACTACAAATTAAACAGATATAAGACTAGAAGCAATTCAAAAAAAAAATGACAGTTAACTACAGAATGTGAGTCTTTTTATATGAGCGGATTTTATTTGCCCTAAAATATATAAAACAAAAAATTTAAGTTTGCGGGTAGCAGTTACCCGCTGCGGGTTTTGCTTAATTACCAAACCTGTATCAAACCAACAACGGATTTTTTTTTAATTTACCAAACCCAAATCTGCTTAAATATTTATCAAATTCTATCCATTGCGCGCTGATTTTTGTGAGTTTGCGGGTTTGTGGGCGAAATTGACATCTCTATACATGAATTAGGATTTTGTACTAATACATAAGTCATTTTTTGCTAAAATCACTAAAAATAAAAATTAAGGCCATAAATCTAAGAAAATTTAATAACCATTACAATAAAGAAGCCAATTTTTTTTTTTATAATCAATTGTGGCCACATTTTAAAAACTCATATAGGGTCCCTTTAATCTCATGATCGCCTCTGATGATAGTTGTTAGATAAAAATATTACAGTGTCTATATTATAATTTAAATTATTTTTATTAATTTATTCAACTAATACGATAGGGCCACATCAGTTTGTACACATTAATTTGTAGAAATAGTTTGTATATGTATGATTACTCTTCGTATAATTAGTGTCAAATGTTATTGGCATAATTGACTTTTAATCATGGGTTGATAAAAAAATCTTGAATCTTTATTAAAATTTGAGATGATTTTTCATCCTATTTTAAATAATCGATCAGAATTTGAGACAATATTTTTTACTCAAATTATAATCGAGCCGAAATCAGATCGGGACCAATTAAACGTGTTGATTTCCACCCCCAAGTCCATATGGATGTGCAGATAAATCCAATTGCAATACGATAGTATCTTTGATGCAAATACACGTAAAACTTTTATACACAAAGTAGTAGTGGATAACAAATATATTAAAAGGGTGTTTTGGTAAACCGCAACAGTCCCAACCAACGACAAGTTCCTATCTATTGCTTTCAGTAAACAACTAATGTCTCACTTCCTTCCACTACTCCTAATTTCTGAAAATGAAACGATAAAAAAACAATAACCAACTACAACAACAGCAACTTCAAAAAGGAAGAAAACATAATAAAAACGAAATCAAAATCATAAAGTTTCATTTATCATCAACAATGGCAGCAAAAAAACAACAAAATATAGCTCAACCAACATGGGCATTTAGAAGCATCTTTCAATCCCTTCTTGTATTACTCATTGGCATCTTATTCATTGCCGCCCTTTTTCTAACTCAAAACAATGTGCAGCAAGTCCAAGATAGGTTAATAACAAGTAAGAATTCTGCCAGTTCCGGTGACTTGTTGTCGCCTCCGCCGCCCCGGTGTAATTTGTTTTCAGGCAAATGGGTGTTTGATAACAAATCATATCCTTTGTATAAAGAGCAGGAATGCACGTTCATGTCGGATCAGTTGGCTTGTGAGAAATTCGGTAGAAAAGATTTGAGCTACCAGTCTTGGAGATGGCAACCTCACAATTGTGACCTCCCCAGGTCTGTATCTGTATTTTAAAACTTGCGGACATCTGCACTGCAGATACCATCTGTCTCTAGTGCGGAAAAACACACATATTCATGTTTCATAGTAATAACTTAATGTCGAGTTACTATGAATAATGAATAGGTCCATAGATATTCGAACTTGATAATTATTTTATGTTATGATGAATATATGAGATTATTATAACATGGATGTGTTAATGGAGGTTGTGTTTTTGCAGTGTTTTTGAGTTTATGTGGGACTGTGTGTGTGTTGTTTATGAAAATAAGCTAGGTTCAATGCCACAGCAATGCTGGACAAGCTGAGAAACAAGAGGCTAGTGTTTGTAGGAGACTCTTTAAATAGAGGGCAATGGGTATCAATGGTTTGCTTGGTCGACTCATCAATCCCTCCAAAGCTTAAATCCATGCAGAACAAGCACAATGACTCATTGATCATCTTCAAGGCTATTGTGAGTATATTCAATATCATCTCGTAAGATTTGATTTTCTTTGTAACCCTCCAGTAACTTGCATGAATATTTCCACATGTGGTCTCGTGACCATACCAAACAAATCTCTACATGGGCTTGGGCCGCCGACAAGTTATAAGCACTTATTTAAGTGTTTTTTCAGAAGCACTTTCCCCGTGCTTTTTGTGATATTTCAACCAAAATACCATAAATTAGTCCAAAACAAACACCTTTGATTATGTGATAAATATCAAATATGTTATTGAAAAGGGAAAAAAACTCACTCAAGAGACTCATCTGTTTCTGAATAATTATAATCCTATGGATTCAAGATTTCAACTCTAATGATTTGATTCATAAAACTGAAGGAATACAATGCGACGATAGAGTTTTATTGGGCACCATTGCTAGTGGAATCAAACTCAGATGATCCGGTGAAGCACCGGTTACCAGATCGGATTGTTAGAGTTCAGGCCATTGAAAAGCATGCTAGATTTTGGACTGATGCTGACTTTCTCGTTTTCAACTCTTACCTTTGGTGGAAAAGATCCCAAATGGAAGTCTTGTAAGAAACATTTTTAACTCTTAAAACATCTCTTATTACATATTTACTACAATTGATCCCCAAAAAATAAAAACAAAAATAGAATTTGAGTTGAGTTGTTATTGAAAATGATTAGGTGGGGATCTTTTGGAAGCCCTGATGGAATTTACAAAGATGTACAGATGCCTCGAGTCTATGAGATGGCATTTAGAACTTGGTCAGAATGGCTAGAAGTTCACATTAATCGAAACAAGACCCAATTGTTCTTTGTTACCATGTCACCAACTCATGAAAGGTACCCATTTTGCATATGCGATTGGCGTTCGAACCCAATTATTGTGAAATAAAATAACTTGATCAAAGTTGTAATTATGAATGTGTGAATTGCAATATTATAGGGCTGAAGAATGGAGAGGAGCTAGGAATGGAAACTGTTATGGTGAAACAGAACAAATAGTGGAAGAAGGATATTGGGGAAGAGACACAGATTTGAAAATGATGGGGATAGTTGAATCTGTTGTTGCTGAACTAAACACAAGAGGCTTAAATGTACAAATGATCAACATTACACAACTTTCAGAATACAGAAAAGAAGGCCACCCATCAATTTACAGAAAGCAATGGGAACCCTTAACTGAATATCAACTTTCAAACCCTAGCAGCTATGCAGATTGCATCCATTGGTGTCTTCCTGGAGTGCCTGATGTGTGGAATCAGCTTCTTTCTGCTCATTTTTCATAGCATTTACAACCTATCTTGGAAATAAATCACTCATTTTCATTTGTCATTAAAGTGCATAATTAGTAACTCCACAAGGACCACAACTAAATAAAATGATATTAATAAAAAAATAGTCTATATCTGTCAACCCAACAAAGAATAGGAATAAAGAAAAGGAATTTAATTAACTACATTATTAGCATATATATTATATCTTATTAATAAAATAATGACATTAAAATCCATGAGTTTTATAAAATTCACAAATAAGGGGACAGTTTTATATTCTGCATAAGGTCCCTACCATTAAGTTTAATAAAGTGTAAGATTTGATTCTTTTTTTTTTTAATAGAAGAATTATATTACAATCTACTGATATAATGATTAAAATTTAATAAGAACATACTTGAGTTCTTGATTAGCACAACAAGAATGAGCGCGGCCCAAAAATCATAAATATATACTCCAAATAAATTGTGAAAATCTAGGAGAACTTAAATTCAATTTGACTAATATATCCTTGAATATTTTAAAATAATTAAGTTATGGGGAACAATAAATCCAGTGATTTTAGAAAAGTTTACAAACTACAACTTTTTCATGAAAATTTATCAAAATTGTGGGATCTAAATGCTATTACCCCCGAACTTAATCAATATTATATGGGCCCACAGTATTATTGGATATTAAATATGTAAATTTTATCAATTAATATGAAATTAATTAAATATTTGTTAGTAGAATTTATATGTTCGATATTCAAAATTACATATTCAATATTAAAAATTATATATTTATATTCAAAAATATTTGATATCGGTCATATTATATATATATATATATATATATATATATATATATATATATATATATTAATATCTGTATTGGTCAGTAAGACCGACAACGGTCTCCTAACCTCCTATATGAGTCAATCTAGTCGAAATCTGATTGGTCAAACCAATAAAATTCCACCTAAAATTTTCTTTTTTTTCACTAAAATTTGGCCCAGCTGGGTCTGGTGTATTTAAAATCGAGAGCACCTTAATGATGTGGTGCCTCAGGCACGCGGCGCTTTAACACAACACTGACAGTGTCCCTGCGCAGCTGTGCTCGTGGTTACGCTTGAAAGTTCCAACTCCTTTATAGCTTTCATTCATCAGGCACCATTTTCAGGCCAAATCTAGCAGTAATCAGCTCATCATGACACAAAGATGTAACAGGAAAAAAACCCACTTCCCTTTACTTGCACTTCTCTTGCTTATCTTTATAGTTTGTTCAATCCTCTACAATGAAAATAGCATTCAGCTAATTCATCAAGACTCACATCACGTTCATCATGATGATCAAGAAGTTCCCATCAATTACATTCAACCAAATCTTTTAGATAGAAATTCAGGTAAAGGGTTTGCTTTTTTTTTTTTTCTTTATCTGTTTTATTATTATTTTTTTTAATTATTGGGTTTGTTTATTATTTTATTTTTTTTGGACTTTAGAGGTGTTGGATAGATTTAGTAAATGCAATGCTACGAGGGAGTACAGTGGTTTTAAAATCGGGTGGGTTGATCGGATAGTGAAATCGGGTCGGATGAGAGTGAGTTCAGAGAGGTGTGATGTGTTTTCAGGCAAATGGGTATTTGATAATACATCATATCCTTTGTACAATGAGTCTCATTGCCCGTACATGTCAGACCAATTGGCGTGTCACAAGCATGGACGGTCTGATTTGGAGTATCAGCACTGGAGATGGCAACCTAATGACTGCAATTTGAAGAGGTACTTTTAAGTTATTGATTTTTTTTTTTTTTTGGGGAATTTATGCTGTCATATTGATTACTATTTTCTTGGGATTTAGTTGTTTGTGTGTGGTACACTGGTACTTTGGTTGCTTGGGATTGGAACTCTGCTAAGCTACTTTTTTTTTAATTACAATTCTACAAATCTACTGGGATATTCAATACATACAATTATCGTACACCCAGACATTTACGTCTACTAAGAGACGAGCCCTAACCGGAAATATCTACTCTCATTCAAATAATGGGGGAGAAATCTACTCACAAATCCCAATTTTTGGGATTGAAGTCCCTGCTGGGACTCGAACACATGTTCTCCCCTTTGGGGGAGAACATGTGTTACCACTGGGCCATGAGCCCCAGTGGCAACTCTGCTAAGCTACTTGATTCCCTGTTATGTTGGTATTGAAATTTAAGTTTAGTGGCTCTGCGAAGGGGCTCAGTGGGAAATTAGGGTTTTTGTATGCTACCGCTTTTAAATTATGATCAACTTGATTATGGATGAATAAACAGTCCTTATAATTTGAAAATATTGGGTATTTGGACATTTTGGAGTTTCGTGGTGATGGATTCATTTGTTATTAATGTTTGTTTTGATCCACGTTTTTAAAACTGGACAGGTCGGTTCAACCGGTCGAACCGGGAACCGACGTGAATCCAGTCCGGTCAACCATAAAAAACCGGTCAAAATCGGCCAACCGGTTCATTTTTTTTAATTTTTAAAATCAAAAATTTAAATTTAATATTTTTATAATTTTTAATTAAATAAAACTATTTATGATGTCAGTTGGTTCTGTCGGTTTTTTCAAAACAGTTCAACCGGTCAAACCAATGACCCATTAAACCTTTTAGATCATCAGTCCGGTTCTGAAAACAATGATTTTGATGTTATGATTCTATAGGTGGAACCCAACTGAGATGTGGGAGAAGTTGAGGGGAAAGAGGCTAATGTTTGTAGGGGATTCGCTAAACAGAGGACAATGGATATCAATGTTGTGTTTGTTACAATCAGTGATTCCGGAAAATAAGAGATCCATCACACCAAATGCGCATCTTACCATTTTTAGAGCTGAGGTGAGCCAGAGCCCCGTTTCAGAAATCGGATCACAAATTATAGGCAGGAAAATGTGGCTAAATTTGTTTTTACATATGCTTTCTAGAGCATGATATTTACATGATATATATATATATATCCTCATGTTTCATTGTTGTTTCATTCACAGGAGTACAATGCCTCTGTAGAATTTTTGTGGGCACCACTCCTTGTGGAATCTAACTCTGATGATCCAGTAAATCACAGATTGGATGAGCGGATAATCCGTCCAGATTCAGTGCTCAAGCATTCATCACAGTGGGAGCATGCGGATATACTAGTTTTCAACACATACTTATGGTGGAGACAAGGCCCAGTTAAGCTGTTGTAAGTATTGTAGCAGTCAGTTTCTAGTTTAGGAGACATGGGTTATATTGGAAATTATACATAACTATAACCAATTAACCATAACTGCAACTTCTGCAGATGGACTGCTGAAGAAAATGGAGTTTGTGAAGAATTAGATGGACTGGGGGCCATGGAGTTGGCCATGAGTGCCTGGGCCAACTGGGTGGCTTCTAAAGTCAATCCCTTGAAGAAGCGAGTTTTTTTCGTAACCATGTCGCCAACACATCTCTGGTGAGTGTTTTCCTTCCTTCGAAATATTCTTGTTATATCCATCCATATTCCATCATTTAGTTATGTTTTTGAAAAGTCTGCAAATTAATCCTATGACCATGAGATATATTGGCATATTGAGCTTGTGGGGTAATTAGGCTTTAATAATACATATAGAGTGACTGACTTTACAAGCTTGATCACTATTCAACGTTAGCGGCCCAATATAGAAATTATTGATGCTCAGCTTGCATTATCAATTGAGAACTAATGGAAAAGCGTAGGTTATTGATTACAATCATTTTTGCCGATAGAGCCTCGATCATCATTTCTTGGAGATTTTGTACTTTGAGAATTGATGCTAATAAGTTGTCAGATTGAATAGTGACTTCCCGATAATTCCATGTTTATTGTTAGTTTTAAGCATCAAATTTTGAGGCAGTGAGGGTGTTCTTGTTTTGCTGTTTGGCATTCCTTTCTGACATGAAACCCCATCTTGATGTCCTTATTGCATGAGAATAGAGACTACAATTCATCGCCATATTGTTTAGTGTTCTCAATTGTTGAAGCTGTTTTATATCACGCATTTAATTGTTATTTTGAGAACTATAAACACCCCTGGACAGCTGTTTTGTATCATTTGAACCGAGGACAGGACACTGATTTATATATGCATCTACATTCACTTATTCTGCAACTCAGGGATGCTTCTGTTACTCGTTAGTTTGTATCATTTTATTGGTGATCCTTCCATTTGATCTATGTGAACATTTATCTTATTCAGGAGTCGAGAGTGGCAGCCAGGAAGTGAAGGAAACTGCTATAACGAAAAAAACCCCATAGACCAGGAGGCCTATTGGGGAAGCGGTTCTGACCTCCCTACAATGCGCATGGTGGATAAGGTGCTGGGCAAGTTGGATTCAAAGGTTACAGTTCTCAATATTACTCAACTTTCAGAGTATCGAAAAGATGGCCATCCTTCCATCTACCGGAAATTCTGGGAACCATTGAAGCCCGAACAATTGTCAAATCCGCCATCTTACTCTGATTGCATACATTGGTGCTTGCCTGGTGTACCTGATGTATGGAATGAATTGCTATTCCATTTTTTGTAGAAACCTATATACTCATTTAAAATTCTCTCTGCGGTTTCATATAGCAATGAGGAAAAGAAGGTTGTGGAAAGTTTATTGTTGGAGTGCTGGTGTCAATGTTAATGGAAGGTTTCAACTTTCAATGCTGCTTTTATCTTATTACAATTGATAATGAAATGGAAAAATAGACCCACTCCACAATTCTGGAGTATCAAAAACAGTAATGCTGGTTTCTTTGAAGCAATTTGTTTCAAAATCACTAGAAATTTATTCAACTCATCTTGCCATGCCCAAGGATCATTGTTTTAGAGTGAGCAAGATCATCTCCCTACTCTCCAACCGATTTCTTCATATTAACTTTCAATCTATAATAGTCTCACAAGCTAACTTATATTTTGATGCAACAGAGAATTGAAAAGTGAAGATAGATTCAACAAGGAACAGCTATATGTACCAACATTTTCTTTCTGTGATCCATGCCAACTTTTTTTCCCAGGTCAAAACCCATATTCTATTTTTTTTTTCCCTCAAACAAGATTGTTTGATGAACTTGCAAGTGATAGTGAGAGTGGGAGGTCAAAATCAAACTCTTCAAATGAAACCATGCGATCATCATTGCAAGTACAATAATCTTCATCTCCTGAGTGATCTTCAATGGCTACTGGAGACGGAGATGGCAACTCAATGCTGATCAAGCTTGGCAATCCTGAAATGAATTCCTTCTGTAGAAACATATTACCCTTTCTTAGGGAAAAATTAATGATGCTTGTGTATCAAGAAAAAGAAAACAAAACAGTGAAGGTTACATAACTTATACCTTCCTATAAATGGTGCCATCTTCATCAACATGCCAACCAGCTTCCGCACAAAGAGCCTTCAACAAGTCATTGTTGTCAGCATGCTTGGGAAGCTTGTAGTTGCCATGCTTTCGCAGGCCGGCAAATATATTTTTGGCCACCGCTCGCCGTTTTTGCTCCCTTCCCCTATTCCTTTGCCGCTCGTTTTCACTTGGAAATCGATACTTGGTCACTTTAGCACCATCTTTGGTAGTTTTGTGAACTTTCCAAGGCCCCTTTGTGGCTTTTATACACCCACTTGACACATTTTTCTTCTTCAAATCCACCATTTTTTGCCTTCACTTCTCTTGTTTTCTTTTACGATACACAAAATAACTTTTCCTGACTTTATTTATAACGGGACTCTTGTCCACATTTCACAATGGGTAATCTTGGGATTTTGGAATGTTCTTGTCTCCTTGGACCAAATTGGTGACTTGTGGGAGCTGCTATGGGATGACCGTGTTATCCATGGAGTTTAAAGACAGTTAGTATCAATTGTAAGGGTAGTTCTGTCATTTGATTAGACTTAAGCTTTGTTGTTTGTCCGTACTTATAGTAGCTGCCTGATAGATGCCAGAGATTCCTTCGGATAAAGTACAATCTGGGACAAAAATTGCGATACGCTGCTGTTCTTCGAAAGGAAGACATGTTATTTGTTAAAAGTAATAAAGCTTGGCTGATTTTTGCCACGAAGTGAATCTTAGGACACAGAGAGACCTTGTGCTTGTTTCAATAGACCCTCAAAATCAGCCCTTATTGGATTAATGCCTTTTGGAGTAATGGATGAATGAACGGTCTGATGTTACCAATTGGAAGGTAACACCATAACCCACGGTCTGTTGGGAAGTTTCTTTCCAATATTCCGAAAGTAATATATGCATTCGTACTATCAAAAACAAAAGTTCTGTAAATAATTATTTGGTTTATTCAATTTATTTGTTAGATGGATAGTCGAAATATGAAGTCAAAATATTGATTCAAAATTTGATTTTTCATAAAAATATTAGATACTCGGTCATTTTAACAATGACAAATCAAAAATTATCTCATTAATAATCCAGATTTTTCATTAATTTATAAAATATATTTTAATGAACTTTTATATTGAATAAGGAACCATTCAGGCTTCATCACTAATATTAGTCGTTATGATAATTATACAAACTGAAAAATTCTCAAGCTTATGCCACTATATAATCACTAACTGATTCTTAATTATTTCTTTGAGAATCACTTTTTACAAAATTGAAAAAACCAGACTCCTCGACAAAGATTACAAGAACCATTTTCTAAAATGGTTAATGCAAGGCCTTGTAATTGTGTAAATGGAATACAAATTGGTCTACAAACAACACCAAAAATAGGTGCCTGGCTCCAGTCAAGATGCTTTTGTGACTTTTGCTTTCTACCCTAAATGCATGGGATGCATTTTGTCCTGATTCTTTTATCTGAATAACAGCTTTTCAGTAGAAAGAGACATGCAAATAAAATGCCCTCTATGCTAAAATTGAAGCTGCTTTAACCATACCAGAGGACAAGTCAGCTGCCTGCTAACATCCATTAGCTGTTGAGGCACCAAGTGATTTTACTTGCTTTTGATCCGAACTCGACCCAGAAGGAGAACAAGTCTCAGAAATTCTACAGGCTAATGATTCCTTGTGTTTCAGTGTTTGTATCATGAAAAATGACAAAAGGAAAGGATTGAGGTTGAGGCTTGCTTGTAATTTTTTAAAGAAGCCCTCTTCGCCACTTAACCTTCATGATCACCGATAATAAATAAAACCTTCTCCTTTAGCTTGTCAATGATCTGACAGAATCAAAACAAACAGAAAATGTAATTAAATAGGAAGAGATGAGAGGCCAAAAACGGGACAAAGTTGAATATAAGTTTAAGAATTCACACCAAGCTAGAGATCTTTGCCCAACTTAGAGCAGAGGTAGCAGCACTCTTAAGGTGAGAACAGTGTGGGGAATCAAAACTTAAAAAGTACGATGAATTTTCAGTTGCTTCAGCTACCCAAATATGATTTATGTGGTCTTTTGGTCTCTTGATGAGATTACAGAAGCCAACCTGCAAAGATGAAATATTAGCAGCTAATAAGCATGTCAATTCACCAAAATAATCACCCAGCACTATGATTTAAGATTGCCTTTGCTGTAGACAGCAATTGATTCAATCATTACCCTTGTATGCAAAAAGCATGTCAATTCCCCAAAATTCCCATATATTAGATAATTTTACCACAATTGCAATTAATAGTCAGCAATTGATTTAAGGTGTCGCTTGGAAACTATTGACCCTGCACTATTCCAATTTTGTAGCTTTCATAAATCAATACTTCCGGAATTTAAGTTAAAAGGAACACAATTTACTCACTGTGGATCCAACAAGGTTATAGTTGATTGGCATAAATGAATCATCATCTATGTATGGCGAACTGAAGCTGATGGCAAGTAATGATTTCGATAGGTCTTCCAGTTGCAACTCTGGCATGGAGCCATCTGTCACGAAAACCCACTGTTTCTTTTGCTGAGAATCCTTATAAACCTCTCCCACATGCACCACAAATGCAGCAGTATCAAATTCACTGCATAACAAAGAACAAACATCAGCAACCACAATTTTTTTTTAAAGAAAAACTCAGAAGCATTAATTATAAAAGGTTGAGCTATAACATATCACCTGGAAAGTGGAACTTCACCCAAATTTGACATTAGAACTGATCTCCGAGGACTGAAAAAATGCCTACATATGAGTATGAGCGGAATTAGGTTTACTCATGAGGAGAAGAAACCCCATGGAGACTTTTACAGTTTACACCCTCCAAGAGGTGGTGAGTAAAGCATAAACTGGTACCAGGACCCAACACAGCATTTAAATTCTAATATGGACTCTCACATAATATGTAATGACAAATTTAATTAGCAGGCTTAGCTTATAGAAAAGGCCATTTAAGTTATAAAGGAAGGACAAACTACAAAGAGAGACTTACTTAAAATGTTCAATTGCTAGAGGAGATAGAGATTGCCACTTTGTACTAGATCCTCTTGCTTGTAAGTAAAGAGTATTTGAATCAGAGTTCATTGGTACAAGACCTAAAATGGAATATGCCTGCCCTTCAACCAGTTCATATTGCTGTTACAACAATAAGTAATTGTAATTGTAATTTAACAGAGGAAAAAAGTTAAAATTGTCTTCATAATGATTAAAATGAAGCTGGATAGTAATTTAAAAAGAGAGAGAGAGAGAGATCATTATGTTAGAAATTTAATAGACAGGAATAGAGACATGAAATTGCAATGCCTGAAAAACATGTGTGCATGTGCAAGCGTGAGCACTTAGAGATAAATACAATTAGATATAGGGAAGGGATCAAAACAGAAAAACACACTGGGATTCACCTGCTTCTCTGTCGGGTTCCAGATTGTTATAATGCCTTCTTTAGAGCTTCCCTTTCCTTGATAATCTTTACCAGTTAATCCAACCACCCTTACCCTCATAAATGGTGTGACGTCTCTCTCTCTTAGGCCAGCGTTTTCCAGAGCTTTCTCAATTGATTTTTCCATGATTGATTGCCTTGTTGCCTACGGTTAATATAGCACGATTAAAATACATCTAAACTATTATTTGAAGTGAAGAAACTAAAAATCACCTCTAATTTTGTTTGATAAGTGGCAAAAGAAGTTAGTTGCTCCGGACTCATCTCTGCCATAATAACTTCTGGTTCAGCTGCTGTTTCAAGCATTTTGAAAAGTTTTGCTCCTTCACTATTTCCATCATTAAGCATATGAGAATCTTTGTTCCCCCTTTGGAACTCGGAAACAATTCCTTCTACAACCGCAGACCGCCTGTAGCCCGAAAATGTAAACAGAAAATGATCAAGAATGACAGAAATCAGATTCGAGAACTTAATGTAAAAGTTATGTTATCAATAATATTAAAACCATAACTTGCCTAATCTGGAATATGAACCATAAAAGAAAATTTCAAAATTTTGTAAATAGCCAGGAAAAGAAACTTTACAAATAAAGCCCAAGGATTGGCATTCCTTTGCTATCATTTTGTATAGATATCGTTACAATTATCTATGTCCATCAATATATATAAGTACAGACTATTCTCTCACATGCACTCAACGGGTGAGAGACAAAACTTATATATGACATGCTTCTGTTTGGATCTTATTCAGTAGAGCTGAGTGTTGTACATGTGGGTAAATACAAAATTCAAGGAGGCCCAACTTCTTCTTGACCACTCCATAGCAGTCATATTTTCTGTGATACATCAATATTGCCAAAACTGCTTTCAACAAACAGCAATGCAATTCTATGTACAAAATTCATAAACCCAAACAATTGAGTAAAATTTTCTTCAAGCTGAAGGTTGAAGCCAGCTCTCTTCGACCTACCATACCGCAGTCAATCATGCTGCTGGAATCTCCTTTGTGCTTTTCCCAGACAAGTGTCATTACGTCAAAATATAGTCCATACAACAAAACAATTTATAGCCTCAATATTCCAGGGGTTGATTAATTAATTGATTTTCCACCTTTATAGGATTTATAGACATTATATCTTGGACCCTAAATAGAGGGCTGCTTCAACAACCTCAGCCAGTGCTCATTTGTGACTTTGTGGTATGGCCACAGGTAAGAAAAACAATCAAATACTTCAACAAAGTGTAATTTGGTTTATTAACAGACAGGAGAAAAGCCAGAAATGAAGTGGGCCAAGGTTCACCTGTGCTGGTACAACTGCATCATTTTACATTCCATCCTCTCTGATCTCACAATAGATCTCCCTTCACTTAACCTAGATAAGGGGAACAAAAAATTATCTCAACAGCATGCATATTGCACTGAACAAGTAAAAATCATAAAACAGGATATACATCAAATGACCTCTCTTTGTAAAGAACGGGATATAACCGTGTGACCCCAACTAAAGTCCTTGGAACTGGGCCTCCATTACTCTTGATGCATCTAAATGCCAAAGGAGCACCGAAACCCTTACCTGTAGACAATATGAAAACTAAGCATGGCCATTTTGTAGAAGCTTCAGCACAGAAGACAGGACTCAAATACGCCACAACCCATGGAATATGGATAGAGGGGAAAAGGGTAGACAAAATAAAAGTGCTTACAAAATCCCAATTGATCAGCCCAATGAGCTCTATATGTCCCATTTATGTTCAATTGTAAACTAGCAGATCCTGAAGCCTGAAATTTGAGAAATATGAGAATAGAACTCATAATGACAGAAGGTTATCCTCACTGGAAACCAGAGGCTGCACGAACCTCGAGGGGTGAAACAGGGCCAACCCAACCACATAATCCTGCTCCCCAGATCTTCAAAAGAAAAGGCTAACTGTAAGCGAGAGCCAATCAGCCCAACATGCTCTAATCAGAAAACAGAAACAAAAAACAAAGATATTGACAAATTACCCGGAGTTTCTGTCCCACAAACAGTTTCCCATCTGCAAGGTGCTTCGACAGTAATACATCCAAAAAAGCATCAACTGAATACCTGAGAGCCGATACTCAATTTCATACCAAAGAAACGTGCTAGTAAAGCAAGAATTAATGTTTGAACATTCCTACCACCCATCAGTTAGTTCCAGCTTCGCAGCATAACTAGTTTCGGCCCCATTTGATGCTACAGGATGAGTCTCAATCTTCGGTACACAATTCGTGTGAATGGCTGAAATGCATAGCACCATCATTGAAGAAGGCAATGCATCCCCTTCAAGGATTCTCTTAATTGCAGATCGGTGGCCATTATTTACTTCTCTCTCAAATCTATTCAACAGGATCACAAGTCTCACAGATGTCTTACAAACAAAAGATTAAACAAATAACTTTAAATTATGGTACCTATACTTCAATTCCTCAAGCACATTGAAAACAGTTAAAAATTTGCTAGCAGACTTGGCTAAGTAGCATCTATCATAACACGCCAGTTTCCAGACTATCCACTTGTAATGATTTGACACCCATCTAAATTGACAAATAAATGGAATGGATCAACAAGAGGCAAATAAGGAATAGAAACATTACTATTTGCTAAAAAAACAAATAGAGCTGAGCATTCAGTATTGGATACCCAAACCAAGAACCTGAACTGAAAATTTATAGTCAGTGCTGCACATGCACAATCGAGATTACCAAAGTCAACCATGGATATGATGTAAAATGCTTCTAACAGTAACACCATATCACCAAGTAAACAAGAAAATGTTAAAGCTGGTGTCTATCTCCAAACCAGCAATCATAGAAAGTTTAGATGCGAATATCCTTATCACAACCCACAATATACGCATATACTGCAGATTCAGAAGGAATGTAACTCCAAGAATCTTATTTTCAGGAAGGTGAGAAACAAGAAGAACAGATAAAGGATGAGAAGTTTACAGTTTAGAAGCATATTGAGTGGAAGCTCCAGATTGTGCCAACATATTGAAAAGAGCTTCTGCTCCAATGCAATTTAAGCCAGATTCATCATGAAACATGTATTTATCTGCATTATGAGATTTCATCCATCTTACTTGATCTTGCAAATGATCCAACTAGAATCAGGCATGTAAAAGGGTGTTAGTGGTAAGAAGAAAATCAATCACTATAGGGAAAATGAACTGCTGAAAGCCCATGTACCACGCCTTGGGGTGAAGGAGGCATTCCAAAATATTCCTTCACGTACATTCTTGGAATCTGAAATGGATATTTAGGGAAAACCTTTTTTCTGCAACCAGATTGTTCTGATGATATAGTAGATAAACCTGACAGAAAATATACCCTTAAATGATCACAAAGAATAATTAACAAATAGAAAGTCATTTCAGAATCCTCCACAAATTTACCATTAGGTAAAGAAAGATGCTTATTCAAAGGGGTGGAGAATTTGGAACTGCGAGGCCTCTTGAAGGGAGGAATAGAACTCCTCAATTGTCTCTTCTTTTCACAAGTTTGCTTAATATTCACACAAGCTGTGCCAGTACTATTTGTAATATCAGCCAGTGGCTTACCAGATGACCTCCCAAGTGAATTTATTTTTAAACCAATGCCATCTTCCAATGAGTTATCCATTATGTCTTTAGGTCCGTGCTTAATGCTTATGGGATTCTTTATGGAAGGAATTTTACCATTCAACCCACTGAATCCATCATGGTCAACTGCATCAAATTTCTTGATCAAGTTAGCAGACGTGCTTATATTGTCCGAATTGATCCGTGACCTCACCGGGTTTGAAAACGACCGTAAAGGAGATGTGAAATTTTTTGATGCAGTTTTATTCTTGGCTGTTCCTTGATGGAAAAAGGAAGTGAAAACATCATTTTCCTTGTTTGAAGAAGATTCATCAAATCTTCCATGTTTAAAAGATGAAAGATCTGATTGATCTGCATCTGCTTCGTGGAAGAATGTCCCTAACTCTGGATCACCAAGGAGGTTCCTTGCATACTGCAATGCATCACTGGAAACAGATAAAGATCTTCCACCTGCAGTGTGGAACTTAATCTGAGGCGGTTTGGGGACTGAATTGAGCACTTCAGTTTGCATCGTGTTTGAATTTATCTCGTTCTTGAATCTACTTTCGGCAAAACCAGCCTTATAAATTGATGAAGGCCTTAGAACTGATGTAACAGTCTCAACCCCATTGCACTTCACTCCCTCGTTCACCTCCAAACCGGGAGTCATTGGCATCCTTGCATGTTGAAGGCCTTCAAAATTGCAATGATTATTTCCTTCTTCCAGTCCCAACAGTGTTTTTGCTCTGACCAATCCAGCAGAAGATATGTTAACGGTTTTTCCAGAACCTGTCTGGAAAAGAGAATTGGAGAATCCAAATCCATTTTCTCTGGGATGCTCTTCACCTATACCCATGTATCAAAGTTTAATTTTTAAAAAATAGAAGTAAAAGAATAAAAAGGTAAAAGGTGCACTTATGCTACAGTACAATATCAATCAAGTCAATGTCAAATTAACTGGTTTTATTGATCTTGAATCAAAAACATTTTAGTGCTATCTATAAGATTAATAAATAATTAAGAAATGCTCATTTTTGCTGCCAAAATTGAATAGGAACAGATAAAAACGTGCAAAATCTCCACCGTCTTTTTTTCTCTAAATCTTCTAATGAAAACTTAATGTGAATAGAAAAAATTTTCTTTTAGTTTTATATACTCCAACAATGTTAAAGAATAACTTAAAAAGTTATTCAGATCAGAATTTCACAGACGAGAATGATTTTAGTGCTGTCGAAAGCTCTTTCAAAAACTTTAAAATGATAAACTATAATAGTTTCAGTGTTTGTATGAGATAGTCAAATTTGTTTTTTCCAGAATTGGGAAAAAACAAATGTTCTTGATTTCTTAAGCCAGGCATTTCCGAGTGAGAAAGCACTCTCCTCGCATTTTGAAGAAGCAATTTATGGCATTTAAACAAAACGCACAAGTATTTCTACAAAAAGTGCTTTAACTGAAAAAGCACTTTACAAATGCACTCTCAAACATAGCTATTTAAGTACCCATTTGGGAGTGCTTAAAATCATATCAAAAATACTTTCTCAATCTCAAGGTTAAAATTTTTTCAGATCCTTAGATAATATGTTCAAAAATGTTAATTAAGTTCTAAGTAGCACTCCCAAACTGACCCCAAGTTCCCATTAATAGTTGTGTAATTAAGAAAACAAATATATTTACATGAATCAAAAGTCACGCACCAGTAACCTCGGTACCATAGTCATCATCAGTATCGAGAACAGATAACGCTTTCACGAACGAAGACTGTTTCAACGGCACCGTTTTGCCTGAACCAGTTTTAAACATCGGAGTGCTAATATTATCAGCACCTTCATTTCCGTTTTCTTGAAACTTCGAATAACCTGTGAAATCATGCACTACCAATCCTTTCAGCTTAATTACCCCTTTGTGCTTCTTTTCTCCAAATCTTCTAATGAAAAAATGTGAATAAAAAAAAAAAAAAATTTTATGTACTCCACATTCCACAATGTTTATGATAACCTAAAAAATTATTCAGATCAAATTTCCCCGAGGGTATAACGAGAATGACTTTAGTACATTTTGAAAACTTTAAAATGACAGCTATAAAAATTTCAGTGTTTGTTTGAAATAGACAAAATTGCTTTTTTTCAGAATTGGGGAAAAAAAGTTCTTGATTACTTAAGCACTTCATAGATACTTTTTCCAGAAGGCATTTCCGAGTAAGAAAGCACTCTCGTCGCATTTTGAAGAAGCAGTTAATAGCATTTAATCAGAAACGCATAATTATTTCTATTAAAAGTGCTTTTACTAAAGAAACACTTTACAAATGCTCTCTCAAACATAGCTATTTAAGTTTCCACCAATAAGTTGTGTAATTAAGCAAACAAAAGACACGCACCAGTAACCTTGATATCATCGTCATTATCAGTACCGAGAACAGATAACGCTTTTGCAATCGAAGACTGTTTTAACGGCACCGTTTTCCCCGAACCAGTTTTAAACATCGGAGTACTAATATTACCAGCACCTTCATTTCCGTTTTCTCGAAACTTCGAGTATCCTGCAGGAATCAAGAAGTTCCATAAAGACAATATGTATACATATACATATGCATGGACGTGGTCATAAGTGTAATTTTACCTTCAAGCAAAAGATCGGACATGGAAGGGAGATGGTCACTGGAGCTGTGCAGTTGAATTGGGGCACCATTCGGTTCGGGTGGGAGTATCCGACCGGATATCTCCCATTTAAAATTGTTGTCTGTGTCGGAGGTTAAATGCCATGTCGACATTTCCCGGCGAGGATTATTAGGGTTTTGCTTTCCAGCTCTTGGATTGGAATTAAGGGAACCTTCTATTTTTTTGTCATTTTTATTTTTCAGAAGGCGGGAAAGTTGAAAGAGATGGAGGGGAAATAAAATAGGAACACTTATGGGCCTAGGCCCAAATCTCGTTTTTGACAACAAAATTCTAAATTCACACATTTTTTCAAATTTATTTAAAAAAAAAAAAAAAAAAAAAAAAAAAAAAAAGAGCTAATAATCATTTGTATCCCCGATTTTTTATATTTTTCAACTATGGACATGTTTTGTCCACTTGTACCAAATAAGTTCCCTGAACTTTTCTTTTGTGTAGGAATATTTCACGTGTAACACGACTACCCATATCTACAGTAGAAAAAAAAAAGAAAGGGAAATTAACAAAATTATTCAAAAAAAATTATTATTTGTGAAATTGAACCGTAACGTTTGGATTTTGCCAAAATAACCATTTTCTTTGTAAAACTTCGAATATTCGAAATTTTTACTTCGAATATCCGAATTAATAACTTAGAATCTCCGAAGTTTTAAATTATATATATATTATCTCCATTAAAATAATTTCTTTATATGTATGTGCGAGAGAAAAGTTTTTATATATATATTAATAAAATAAATTTTATTTATTTATGATTTATTTTTTGAACTATTTTTGCTCAATTATTATTATTATTAATTTTTTTTTTGCTTTTGGGACTTATATATATATATATATATATATATATATATATAAATAACACTTAACTATACATCAAATTGAAAATAATATAATATATAAAAAAACTATATTTCATCAAAATTAATGTCAGCCAATACATCATCAGGTAAAGTATCTCTCTCAGTTGACATCCTCCTCAAAAGCGCTAACGCATCATCTATTTATCGTTCTATTACTTTCCGCTGATCATTCATTCTCTTATGTCACTCATCGATCCTCGTCCATTATTTGTTGTCGCTCATCGATCCTCGTATGAGCCTCCTCTATCGCAATCATGTGATCACGTAATAAAGTGATTAATGGATCACCTGTTGCACGATGAGAAAAGTGAATGGGCCATTGCGATATGTGTCAGCACGAGATGGGTCAGCGCCATCGGAGTCTATTGGAGGATGGCCAGTGCCATCGAAGCCTACTTGAGGATCAAGAGCAACATGTGACGGCTGGTTCTGCGTAGCATGACGACTTACCAAACAAATAAATAAAAAAATTAAATACTCTAATCACTATCAATTTTTATCAGGAAAAAATATATATCATATATCGATACCTGTCATGAAAACATCATATGATTTGTACAATAGAGGTTGATGTCCTCAATGAGTGCAATCAGCCATCGTAAAACGTGGAGCACTCACTCTCCGCAAACCTCGACCCTAGTACTCTACCCATGGCAGCTCTCTGATCTAGCCATGCTTTGTATCGTCAACCATCTGGGGCTCAAAATGTATATCCTCCACCACCGGACACTCCAATATCTCACATATCAAATTAGACGTAATATCCAACCTCATCCCCAACAACCAAGTAGAAAACTAAAAATTGTGTCTCTAAATCGATTTCGGGTCGATGTTACTGATGAACATCCGACACAATCGACCGTACATTGGGGCATCTAAAGTATAAATGATGTCTCATCTCATCTCGCGCAGTAGATCGATATGTCAATATCATGTAATATCATTTATATATATTGTATATGCCTCAACGATAGGACGTGTAATCCAAATATTCTGGTATCGAGCGAACACCTCATTGTCCGGACAGTAATAAGGAACAACACCAGCCATAACTTCGGAGGCATGTTTGGAATTAAGAGAAAAAGTTCGGAGAAAATTTCGGAATCCTAAATATACTTCAGAGAAAACTTCATAATTCTAAGGAACTTAGAAGAAAAGTTCGGATTTCGTATATTTTTGTTGTGTTATGCTCACTTCGAAGAATATAGTGATATAAAAAATTAAAACTTCAGATATCCGAAGTTTTAAATAAAAAAATTATTTTGAGGTATACTTCAGAGAAAATTATTATTTTGGTAAAACTCAAATATTATACCCCATTTTAACAAATGACAAAGTTTTGTGGGTAGTTTTGTTAATTCCCCAAAAAAAGGTTGAGCCTCTAAAGAATAGCACTACAACGTTGCAACTTGAATTTATGAGCTCAAAACCGATAGGTTATTTTTAAACATTTCGAAGAAAATTAATTTCTACTAATACATAAGAGGATTCGAATAATTGCTCACATTAATGGAAAGAAAATTAAATTATTAAAAATTTCTAAAATGTCGTTATTAAATTTCTGAAATACTCTGATCAAAAGATGACCAAAATCTAATAATTATAGATTGCTTATGGATGAAGTTAGGGATGGTTATGGGGATTGGGGACAATCAATACACGCGGCCGTCCCAAATTTAAGTTAAAATTAGGGACCTCAAATTTAATAAAATTAATCTTATTGTACTAACAAAAATTATTACTTTTATCAATAAAAAATTACATAATTTATAAATTCGTCTAGTGCTCTGAAAATCTGAGAGCCGCCCATGTGTATGATAAGAATTGTACGAAGTTTTCTTATCTCTCTTTTTTTTATTTTATTTTTTTATTTTGTTGGTTCCCTTCAAATTATTTACAAGTGGAGCCAAAATAATATGTATTATATTATGACGTAAGTACAAAGAAAGGATGGTTGAAATTGGAGGTCCGTTCATCCCAATAAATATTTTGACTTGATATTTTGTGCCATCAAAATAAAATTTTATTGCCACTATGCAAGAAGAGACAGAGAATATAACTTCAAGATTAAGCTTAAGCGTAAGGAGACATCACAAATTTCTATATGTTACGGCTTCTATTGCGTCGAGAATTATGTTCATGAACAAACCCCTTTGATAGCCTTCACTTAGGGAGTGAAATTCAACAACTAGCAAATTAAAATTTAAAACAATCGTAGGCAAAATGATACAATAAGAGCATTAAATAACTTAAGTAAAAACGTATTAATAAAGTACGTGATTAAAGAAAAAAATTGTGGTAACTTTTATCTTTATATATATAAAAATACGTTTTGTAGCATATCTCCCCTTAATTGGTACATAGTACTTTGTTATATCTATTTTCTCCTAGATGTCTATTTATTATTTCCGAATCTCTATGCAAGTTTAATGATTATAGTATTGATACATTGGACATAGTATTATAATCATCTATTTGGTTCTTTTAGCTATTCTATTAAATTGTTATTCTCTGTTTTCAGCGTGCATACTAGCTATTTAACTATTTCATATTCTTAGCAATAATTAAAATCATATCTTAAATTAACTTTCCAATTCTAAAATTATACATTTTTTTTTTGAAATCGTTGGAAACCTCATCGTCAAACCATCACTTTCAGGTTTAAACGGAACATGTAAAACTTTCGGCTGTCCCAGACTCTTACAAGAAACGTACTCTCTGAATTCGAATCCATAACTTCATGATAAGATCATGAACCCTACACTATCAAGCCACATTTTGTGGGACTCTAAAAATATACATGCATTTAGACAAAACCAATAAAACTATACATGCATTACAATCGAACTACAACTTCGATAATAATTGGGAATACCAACAAGAAGAAGAAATCACACGCAAAACATATTGAAATAAAACTTTGTACACACCAAGTAGGAAAAATAATAATAAAAAAAAAACTAATTAATGACACAATAAACTACACATGAATCAAAAAAATAAACATCACCACCATTACTATAAAAAAAAAAAAAAAATTGGAAACACAACATACATGCAATCCAACAACATCCACCATTGAAAATCATTAAACTTCAAAAAAAAAAAAAAACAACCACACTACAAAAAAAATATCATTTTATGATTGGTTATAAATGTTATTGTAGGACTGATTTAAAAGTGTCATAAATCCATGGGTCAAAAAATTTATGACAATTATTTTTGTCGACATCCAATGATTACAATTTTGTGTCATTATATTATGTTATTTGTCAATCATTAAATCACATCATATAACTATCATAAATCATTGACTAATAATTATTAAAAGATGACATTTATATGTCAACAAATAATGACAATTTGATATCATAAAAATGACAGAAAATTATTTTAAATTTATATTCGATTGGATAAAAATTGGCGGCAACAAAGAATTTGTTTAAAATAATTTTATTTTTGGGCAATTTTTTTATTTTTAGATTTTTCTAGGATTTTTTTTCATTAAACTAATACCCACACACACACACATATATATATATATGGAAAAATTCCAAAATAATATAATTGTTATAATTTTCAATAAAAATAAAAACACTAATCATGTCAAATATAAAAAATAAAAAAATATTTTTTAATACAATACTCTTAATAAATATTCACCACATTAGTCTATTCGTTAATCTATATAATAAAACGAACGAAGGTAATTCGTTCAATTAGAACTTCATCCTTTTATGCCTCAGTATAAGTGCTTTTGTTGTTGAGTTGTTATTGGCAAAAACAAAAATAAACTAAGCATCAACAGTATGAAATAGCACAAAAAATAATTATAACAAGAAATAATATAAAATAAGCCTAACTTATAATGGCCATAATAGCTAAATCAAAAAATTCTAATGATCACTATTTTTTTTTGAAATTATTGGAAATCTCACCGTCAAACCACCTCTTTCGGATTTAAGCGGAGCGGGTAAAATCACCGACTGTCCCAGACTCTTACAAGAAACATACTCCCTGAATTCGAACCCAAGAACTCAAAATGAGATTCTGAAGCTCTAATGATCACCACAATAGATCTAAAGAACCATCTTTCACCTACATGAAAACTGAGGAGATATTAACTTAAGAATAAGATTTTCCCAAAGAAGAAACACATAAACTTGGTGCAGCACAATGACAGAAGGAGGACAAATAGCTAAACTAAGATCTGACCCATTCGCATAAAAGAATCAATATGCCGGTGAAGCACTCGGGTGTGTACATTTCAAGCAGGCAAGGAGGTCATTTTTGAGAGCATGGTGTGGGCCAGAAATATGCATTCCTGCGATGACAGAGGTTGGAAAGAAACATTACATAATAAAAAAGCATATTGGTTATAAATACCTTCGCCATTGATAAGATATTTGGCATATCACAGTGCAAGAAATGACTTGCACTTGCTTAAAAAAAGTTAGACCACATACTTATTAATGAGCACAGCAACCACTAAGCTACTGAGAGATTTAACATCACATGTTGCGTAGCAATAGGACTACAGCTAAAATTTTATCTCACTTTCTTAGAACTACGTACGTATACATATATATTTTTTTGAAATCGTTGGAAATCCACCGCCAAACCACTCATTTTGAGCTTAAACGGGGCAGATAAAACCTCCGACTGTCTTAGACTCTTATAAGAAACACACTCCTTGAATTCGAACCCAAAATCTCAATGTGAGATCACACCACCAAGCCACGCCCCTTGAGGACTATGTACATATACCAGCTTCAGCAATACACAGCTATAATGAATTTGATCAAATTACCTTCCAAGCATTTGCCATGTTTCCATAGCACTCGGCAAAAGTGGTTCACGTTGAAATAATGCTTCTTCATTTCTCGCAATGCACATAATCATGCAACTGTAATGGAATAGAAACACAAACTGAAATATCAGAAAATGCCAGGATTCCAAGTAACTAACATTTGGCAATAGTAGTTTAATTGTAGATTAAGCAGCAATGAGAATAAAGAAAATAACACTGAAATAGATTCAACCTGATAATAAGTTGCACCCAAAAGAAGAAGATTGTCAGTGCGTAGTAGATTTTTCCCATACACGGAATTGCTAGACTCAAGTGCTTGTTTATAGTTGCCAGACTTATACATCTGACGAGCAAGGGGAATGCGCATGTCTTCATCAAAAAAAAAAACAAGCCAGTAAATAAAACCCATATAATGATGAAGACAGTTTGACATCCACATTCATTATATTATATCATCAACAAAACCGATTGTTAGTTCCATTTTTATTGGCAATGTCCGTGACAAAACAAATTCAATTGAGTTGTAATAAGTCTTGAAGAACTAGGAGTAATTGGACTGGTTTTTAGCAAAGCTGGAACATTTTTGTTAGTGTTGCGTTCATTGCAGCGTTCGAACATGTGGCGTTAGTGTCACGTTCTCCATTGGGTTCGAACGGAACATTTCAGAGAGCAATCATTTGTGGTACGTTCGAACGAAACATTCAAGAGAGCCAGCGTTCGTGGTGCGTTCTAGTAGCGTTCGAACGAGTCTTTCCAGTGGGCACGCGTTCGTGGTGCGTTCGAGTAATCGTTCGAATGCGACTGCGATCTGAACGTGTTTTTGAGCCTTTTAACTTTAAAAAACCCTAGATCTTTGCCCTATCTATAAATAGAACATGTAGCCACCATCCCCAATGGTTGAAACACATTTTCCTTGAGCCAAAATCTCTCAAAGCTTTCAACCTCTCTTGAATCCACCTTGAAGACTTCTTTCATCTTCTTATCTTCTTTGTTTATGGTGAGACTCAATCTTTGATAAACCTTCAACACAACCAAACCCAAAATTCATAATCCTTCAGAGTTCTCAAGGAGGAAGATTGGTAGTCGGAGTTCCGGCGTGCGTAAGGATTTGATTCGCTCAGAGACTTCAGAGGTTCTGAAGAAATCCGTGGTTTGCAGGCTTAAGGAGTTCCTTGGGTTCTTATAGTCTAGAGGTACTAGAGTCGGTGGAGTTTCCACCATAGGCCTTGACCATCGCTGTAATTTTTTCTCTATATAGTGGATTGGGCCGGTAGCCGAGATACCTGAAGTCGTTTTTGTACTCGCACGAGTTTTCCACTTCGTCACCAAAATTATTGTGTTGATTTTGTGTGATTGATTTTATTTGCTGCATTTATATTTTGCATTCAATTGATGTTGTGGGGATTTATTGCTATTAGAATTAAAGTTGTTTGTTGAGAATCCATAAACACATTAATTAGGACTTGTCTTGATTAATTATGATTACTTCCACATAGGGTCAGAACTTAGGTAATCTCGAATTTTCACTAAGATAACTGAATACAACAAATATTATATCTTCCATCTCAGCCACCATTCCAGAAAACTGCTTACAAAAACAATTTACAAGTATTTGTCTGTAAGGTGAAGGACTGAAGGAGCATATATAGTCAATCAATAAGAGATTTGGTACGGGATAAACAAAATCCTAAAATGGAGCATCTTTGATTTTCAGCTCATGCTACATTTTGTGACCATTGGATATTCAAACAATAGTTATATCCAGAGAATGATTTGTTTTAGATGTTATATGAGATAATTAACAGCTATAAATGCTCATCGCAAACATAAACATGTACAGTCAGCTATAAATTGCAATATGCGCATTAATTTCTAAAAATAACATGCCACACATTTCTTCTACCGCATAGGCACAAAAGCACATTAATTTTTTTTGGTTATAAGAAGTCCGCAACATAATGAAGGTTGCAAGAGCACCAAAAGTTTTTTAAGGATTGAAGAGACTACAAATGAGCATACAAATGCAAATGCAATCACACAAATAGATAAACCTAAAAGTCAGAAGCAATGGCCAAACTGAAATGATAGATGGTTTTAATACTTAATAGACATATGTAATTAACATCAACAATAAAAAGGTATGTAATACTAATGATTACTCTTTAAGACATTTGGAATCCCATTATAGCAATGAAGACTGATTCTTAAGTTATCAATTAGAACTACATGTTATCAATTACCTAAGTTATCAAACTTTAACAAGAAGTTCAACTTTTGTTGTCCTCGACAGAGAAGGAGTACGAATACTTATATTGACAGTTGTTTTTCGTTTCAGGGATAATTCGGGAAAAACTACTTCTCGAACAAACCTCTCTCAAGCAGTGAATTTGTTTGGTTAGTTGGGAACCAAAGCAAACTTAGCAAGCAAATCAGAACATACGTACAGAGAAAATAAAGGATTTAACGTGGTTCGGTGGAATAGATCAAACCTACGTCCATGAGTATAAAGACTCTAAATTTTTATTACGTTCTAATACATTTAGAGCCCTAAGCTAAGACTTTACATAATTTCTTCAATATGTGCCAGTCTTCACATTCTTCGCTCTTCACCACCATTGTGTTTCGACATCTTTTTGTATTGTCTCGCTGTTGTGTGTCGAAGTCTTCACTCGTGTTGCATCATCAAAATCTATTACGCGATTGTGTCGCTAACAATCTCCCCCTTTTTGATGATGGCAACTCCTTGAAACTTGTGAGCTTCTGAGAGTCCAAGTAGATGATGATTTTGCTCCCCCTTAATATTAGCTCCCCTTCAATGTGTGATTGTCTTCAATATATCTATATAAGACTTAGACAAACACATTCGTACATTTACTCACCTTAATACAAGGGTGAGGGTAACACAAGTTTTAATCTCATTTCTAATGATTTATCCTCCTTTGACATTATCAAAAAGTGGAGAAGCAAAAATTAGGTTTTAATAAGATACAATTAAATATGTCCATTATCAAATAAAGATACCAAAATTTATAAATATGCACATTAGCATTTCCCCATTTTGCCATAAAAAGAAATCATGCATATATCATTTTTCAATTTCATTATTAATACCAGTTAAACAATAAATCAAATATCCATGCATTTGATGATGTCAATCTAAAATTATGTCAATATACATGTATTTTTAACTAAAATATGTTCAATGGAAAATGCATGTTTAATGCAAGTCAATCAAGTAATCACATAAATATCAATTTAACTCAATAAATTCCATGTGATGCTAATTGATACTAAATGAGGTTAAATATGTGATTAAGGCAAATAATGATATCAAATGAAAATTGATACCAATGGAAAATGAATATATTGCCTAATCACTAGTATGCTTCTAATTAAATTTACCAATTTGAAATGGGCATACATATGTAGTTTTGAATAAACGGTACCAATGTTTCCGTGAATACGGATTTTACTTATAACCGTTGTTATTCCTCATCTCTTTGAGCATTTGTGATCAATTCGCATTTCTCTCTAAGATCCTTCCCAAAGTTTCCCACTATAAAATTATCAAGTGCACTTTGGTACTCAACCTTTCTTGGGTCCATATGGGTTAATCTTGATTCCTTGAGGAATCCAAGCATTTTTAATCACATTTTTTTGTTTATGCACTCAAAAATTTTGTGTCCCTTTTTATTACATGCATGACATGTGACATTTTCATTGATAGCAATATTAGCATGAGAATCATATGCCTTAACAAAATAGTTCTTCAAAAAATTTCTCTTGATGTAAGAACTATATCATAATCATTCTCTATTATAAGCACATTTTTGGGATCCAAATAGCATATCAAAATTTTTATTCCCTAATGTGAATTTTGCTATAATATATTGTAAATTTATTACCTTTTTATTTAATGAAATATTTTCATTCAAAATAAATTCGCAATCATATGTTTTTGAGCTAGAAGTCGTGTTAGATATTTTATTTTCAAGTTCTAGCTTTTTATCTTTTAAACATGTCTTTTCATCATTTAAACACGCTATTTCTTTTTCATGTTTGGCCTTTAAGCAAATAATATCATTATCTAAAATATGAATTTATCCATACAAGATGCATATTCATTTTTAAGTGATGAATGCTCATTTTTAATCAATTTATATTTCTTTTTAAGTATTTCACACAACTCATTTAATCCATTAAAAGCATCAAGTAAGTTATTATATTCTTGAGAGTTGTGTACCTTTTCTTTTTCGCTTTCAATGAAGAAATCTTCATTCTCGATAGTCATGAATGTTAGATTTGTTCTTTCTTCAATCACTTCCTCCTCGGATGAGCTTGAGTCGGTATTGCTCTAAGTTGAAGTAGCTTTCAATGCCTTTTTCTTGGATTTTCCTTTGAATCTTCTCAATGGACAATCGGTAGCTATAGGACCCGGTTTATCACACTCATAGCAAACTATTTTCTTGTGCTTCCGTGTCCATTTTTCTTCTTTCTTCTCATTCATCCTTGATTTGCCTTTAAGCTTTACGGATTTGATGAGCTTCTTGAATTTGTTGTTGATTTATGCTAATTGCTAAGTCATCATCACTATCTTCTTCACTTGAGCTAGTATCATCTTTTTTTCTTACTTTCAAGGCTAGATTCCTCCTTGTTCTTTTCTCATATTCCTCATTTTGATATATTTTGATCTCCAATTCATACTCAAGTAATTTTCTGACCAAATCATCTAGCTTCAAAGTGTTCATGTCGTTTGTTTCTTTGATGGAGGAGGTGTAGCTTAAATATTATTTAGGAAATGACCAAAGGATTTTCTTAACTTGATCGGTTGGCCCAATGATTTTCCCTAAATCACCTAGATGGTTTATAATAATTGTAAACCTCGAAATCATGTGATCAATCTATTCTCCAGATTTTATTTTGAAACTATCCAATTTGCATATGAACCGGTTGATCTTTGATTCCTTCACTTGGCTTGTGCCCTCGTTGATCATTTCTAGAGACTTCCATAACTCATGTGCATTTACAAATTCTGGAAGCTTAATAATTTGATTACGATCAATGGCACATAGGAGTTAGTTGAGTGCCTTAGCATTTGTGGAGCTTTGTGCAAGTTCTTCATCGGTCCACTCAATATCGGGCTTAGGAATATCCACACCATTATTATCCCTCTTCATCGGCATTTTTACACCGTGTGATCACCTTGAAGGATTGTGTATCTATGGCTAAAATGTAGTTAATAAACCTCATCTTCCAATAGTTATAATCGGTTCCGTTGAATAATGAAGGTATTGTAATAGAAAATCCCTTAGCAAGATTTGACGAGTTACTTGTAGAAGCCATGATCGCTTTCTCAGACGATTAAGTCTTTTTTGAGAAAACCTAGCTCTGATACCAATTGAAATTCCCTACAAGCAATACAACAACCAAACTCTATATTCTCAAAATGGGGTGAATTGGGTTATTATCTAATAATACGGAAATAAAAATCTTTGCCGATTTTAACTACTTTTACCGATTAAGCCTTAGGTTGATTTTCTCTATTTCGATATATAACCTTTATGCAAGTTTCTATCCAATAAGCATGTAATAAATAAAACTTGCGATATGTAAAGAGTTTAAGGGATAAAAAAAATGACACCGTGATTTATAGTGGTTCAGCCAACAATGCCTATGTCCACTCCCTCAAGCCGCGCTTGAAGCTTTTCCCTATCAATCGAGTTTTTGTCGTGGCTAACCCGCAACCAAGAGTTTTATACAAGGTTCTCTCTAAACCCTTACACTTCACAAACCTTTATAATTACCCAAATGATGAGATTTCACAAACCACAAGTGTTTTGATAAGAAATTTATAAACACACTTGAGCACTCACAAAGATAAAAAAGATTGTGTGAGTTGCTTACCCAAGTGATCTAAGCCCACTACTAAAGATTAAGAAGGTGTAGTGTGTGAGCTTAATGTATGAGAGTGTATGATTATGAAAGTTTAAGAAACACTCTTGTTTTTGCCTTAGTGTAATGTATATAAAGGTTGTGTAACATTGCAAAAATGAATTGGGGCTCAATTTATAATAAAATACAAAGCAGCCCCAACTTGCCTGTCTGAGACTGGTATGCCCGTCTCCAGACATCGGTATGCCGGTCTGGCATAATAACGGCTCTTAACGTCTATATTACTATTTTAAATAAGTCTGTTAGGTCGGTATGTCACCGGTAAGAGGACCAATTTGGTCCTTGCCGGTTCCAGTAAGCATGTTTAGAAACATGCTCACCGGTATATCGACTGGTATGGTCCATGCCGATTTTGTTCATCGGTATGGTAGCTGATTTGATGCATGTCGGTTCCAGTGTATATGAAAACCCCAGTATGACTGGTATGGTCACGGGTATGGCACCGGTATGAAATGTGTCGGTTCTAGAGAGTTTGCAAAACATAACATCTCACCGGTATGGGGATCGGTATGCCGATCTATGTAGCAAAAATGCATATATGAAGTTTTAAGGTATTTTATGTTGGGATGTATGCCCAGAGCTACATGTAATGTAAATGGATTTATATGTTTTGAAATAAAATGATGCATTATTCATTTATCAAAGTGTTTGTTTAATTTTTGCATATTATAAATTATCTTGATTACCCTAGATTACTTATGTGCCTTCAGACTTAGTGTATGAGTGTCATACACACGAGGATTTAAGTCTGAAGTTAGTAATCCTAAACAGTCTATAGAGAGCAAACAAAGCAGGTATTTTGTTTGTGATTTATCTATAGCTGCGGTTCATTCTATATTTGTATGACGACCTTGATCCGGGATCGTCCATGTAGAGACATGAGAATGTAGGCACCTTGTATGATGTGATCATATAGGACTGGACCCAGATGTAAATGACTTTCTTATAATATCCGTTAAGCAAAGAAAATCATTTCGATATACTAGATGGTCATTTATGGATTGATCTTAATCCTGAGTGTAGTACGAACTCCTGCATTGCAGACTATGTCCTTTGATTTACAAAGGTGAGATTGGTGTAACAGTCCCGACCAATAGCTACATACTTTGGGGACATGGTCTGTTGTGTAGCTGAGAATATTTTACATAGATATGGAGTTCACTCCTTCTTGCGAGAAGTATAAGAGTATCTTTCTTAAGGTATTATTCGGTACTTGAACGGTTTGAGTGCTCAAGTCTTTCTATTACGAATAGAAAGATTAGAAAGACTAAAATTCATAATATTTTTGTAACATATATTGGCTTTGTGGAAAGTTAATATTGGAGTTGCAAAATTAATATTTTTCCTATGCCTTGGCCGAATTTTGGAGGTGGAAAAGGGGGAAGAGTTTTGTTTGTTTTGGAAACAAATAACCCTATGTATAAAAAGAAGATTTATTTTTCTTTTTGCACAAACCTTTCATTGTAACCCTAGCCTCCATCTTCTTCTTCTTCATTCTCTCTCAAAAGTTAAGACAAACCAAAAGAAAGAAAAAGAAGAAATTAAAAACAAATATCAAGTGTGTTTAAATCTCTAAATCGTTTAAGGATTGTTTTGTGAGTCTTACCCACACAAGTTTCCGTTGGTAACGAGATATAGTTCGCAAGACTTTGTGGTGTCGAACAAATCATCATCTTTATATCATTCTTGTTGTTCACGGCAGTGAGCATTATTTTTGCTCATTGCCGCCCCTATACTTGGTGAAAGGGAACTAGATTTGGTTTCGTTTTAATCCAGTTTTTTGGGAAATATTTTGTGATGTTTTAGGTCTGTGTTGGGGCTATTTTCAAGTGAAAAATCAGAAACAAAACACAGCCTAAGCCCACGCATTTGAGGGGCTGTTCCAGCAGTGCAATGCAATCCAGTTTTGTCTGGCTGTTCGGGACTGTTCAGGGGCTGGAATTTTGTCTAAAACTGAAGCAAAATTTCAATGGGTGTGGCAGTAGCATTCGGAAATTAAAGGTGAAGGGCATAAAAAAATTTCAAGTTCGATCCGTGTGCCTAAACTATTTCCGCTGTGTAAGGAAAACGTTTCCTATAATTGGCATCGAGAGCAAGGTTGAAAAATGTTCTTAACCCTTCTATTTTCCATTTAAAGTTACTGTTTTTAATATGTTTATATGAGTTGTAAATATTGATATGCATGTTTAGATGAGTGGGCACAATATAATATTCATATGATGAATGATTATTATTTTTCATGTGATGAATGAATTTTGCATTGGTCGTAAATTTTTCCGGCTCTTATTTTCATGTTGGTTTTGTTTTTGGGATGTAAGGCCATAAGGCCATTGTTTACAATTGTTGTATTTTTAATTTTTGACCGGCGCTTAATCACACGCGTATAACGCAAGCGCACGTATCGTTCAAGTAGTATAAAAAGTATCGATCCCTCGAGGACTTAATACCTAAGCTATTAGTTTTATGAGGTCAAATGATTACTAATATCTAATGGATTGATTGTTTGATTGGAATTGTGACTTAATTGATTGGAATTGTGACTAAATTTAAAACAAGTAAATAAAATGGCGCGAAAGTTGGTTGAGGGAAATTCAAATTTATTAAACTATTCAGGGTTGTGATTTCTTACAATATATTTTTAAAGATGAAGTGGTTATTTCATGTTTGTCTAATTTATTGGTTTACTAACCTGGAACACGAAATTCTGCAAAAGCCTCTATCGATGGTCAGATGCAAATACCCAGTGTAACCCAATTAAATCATATGTATATGTCAATCAAATTACATGGATTCATTAAGACTAAGTTCCAATTGTGGTTACCCTCGCCCAACATGTATATGTCTATCCTGTAAGGAAATCTATTAAAGGACTATTTATCCTAAATGAAGATCGTGGGCTATTAAGTATAGGGTCTTAAACCTAAAATTCATTCGTCAAGTTTATTTTAAGTTTACCAGATCAATCTTATTAGTGGCCAGTTAACAAGACGCATTAAGCTTAAGACTTAATAAGTAAACATTTATATTACCCAAATTATAAAATAACCCCTTATAAACCGGTGATATTGGAATTCATCACATTGCTTAGTCAGATTAAAACCAATTTAATATCAATTACCAAACAGCCAATATAGCGGTATCCTCATTAAGTCAAGTTTTAAATAATTATTATATTATAATTAAGGGAGATTAATCTAAATAGCAATAATAAAAGCTTTACCTTTCACCATAGCAGGGGGAAGTTACCTCCTCATTGCTGAATAGTAAAAACTGAAAAAGTAAAGAAAGTAAATTACTATTACAAAAAGTAAATAAAATTAATTACAAAACTGAAATTAAACAAACTAGATACAAACTCCTTAGTATTCTCAAGGAATTACAGAAAGGTACATCTGAAACTGAAATTTCGAGCTGAATTTATAGGCGTCGATAAGCTTCACGCGTCGCGACGCTCAGTGATATGCGGCGTGTCCTAGGGAGGCGACGACACATGGCACTTGGATTCGCGATAAGGTGACACGTGGCAGAGGGCGTCAACAACTCAATGATTGTGCTGACGTTGCGATGACGTGGTGATGTTGATTATCGGCACCGTGTGATTGTGACACGTGACATAAGATGATTGGTTGATGATGACGTGGCTGACATGTCGCAAGCTGATTTGGCATGTGACTGATGTGGACGCCACGTGGCTGACACGTGGATGACATGTGGCGAGGGCGATTGTCGGTAGCATGTGATGGTGACACGTGTCCGGCGCACGTTAGCATGATTTGTTGTGATGTTGACACGTGGCAGGCGCACGTTAGCAGATTCGGCGTATGTTAGCAAGCCGACGTATTTTAAAAGAACCCCTCTGATTGTTCCACGTGTCCCGGCGCATTTTAGCAGAGGTCCAGCGCACGTTAGCGGTCGCGATGCAGGCTGCGCGTCGCGACGCGTTAAAAGACGATTTAAGCCCCCCCCCCCCCCCCCCCCCCCCCCCCCCCCCCCCCCCTTTTTTTTTTTTTTTTTTTTTTCTGTTTTTCATTGTTTTGGCCCCGAATCACCTCCAGAGAGTCCTGAAACTTTATTTATCTACAAAATAACATAAAACACATCAAAATATTCACAAAACTCAAGAACTATACAAAATATTAGGTCAAATATTTAGTTTTTTAGTTTTTTTTTTTTTTTTTTTTTTTTTTTTTTTTTTTTCTGTTTTTCATTTTTTTGGCCCCGAATCACCTCCAGAGAGTCCTGGAACTTTATTTATTTACAAAATAACATAAAACACATCAAAATATTCACAAAACTCAAGAAACTATACAAAATATTAGGTCAAATGAGTGGGAAATAGTGATACATTTACCACTCATCACACCCTCAAACCTAACATTTTGCTAGTCCTCGAGCAAAACAACAAAATAAAATAACATAAACATCTTTAAAATAAAAATTACACTAAGCCACTTTCGTAGGGAACACAATTGCATTTAGCGTATGCAACAAGCCTTTAAACCCATAGGTGTCCCTAGTGGACGAGTGGTAGTCTCGTGAGGGCTTACAGCAACGATACCCACAAACGTTTTACAAAAGTAAAAAGATAGTAAAACTAATGCACACAAAAACAAAAAGACAAGAGAAAAGAGAATAAAGAAGTTAGTGATTAACCAGGTGAAACTTCTTATCCAAGTTTAGAGTTGTTTTCTTTCTTTCTAAATTACTGAATAAGTAAATTCTTCGATTATTTTTACCATTCTCCATACACACAGCCAACAAAATATTAATCAACTCATTTTTACACACAATAGTCACAAGTGTAGTTGAAAAGAATGTAAAATTTTTGTCCTAAAATTATATCAGAATTCACACTTTTTTTTAAATAATGGAATATTTTTCTGATTTTTCTGATTTTTTTTATTTATATACAATATTTTCCATCCATGTAGCGAGCTTTAGGCCAGTGACTCCCAAACCAGTTGGCTTTAGGGCACCAGGTGTTAAGACACCCATACGGACTTCAGATATATATATATTAACATCTTCGATCCATATAGCGAGTTTTGGGTCAGTGACTCCCAAACCAGTTGGTTTTAGGGCACTAGGTGTTAAAACACCCATACGGACTTAATAACTCAGATCTCATACGTTTTTTTTTATCCCATCGCTTTTTTTAGATGCTTCCTCCAATTAAACTAGAAAACTGAATATTACAAGTTTTTCAAATACAACTCATGTCCGTATATTACCATGTATGTTGATAATACCTGTTAACTTAGCATATGAAGATTCAATTTAGTCAGTTTTATGGAGAATTTACAAATTAAATAATTCAAAAGGAAATAAACAAAAATTAACATGTTACGAAATAGGTTGAGAGACGTCTCAGGAGTGGAAACTCCTTACACAGCCATCTTACACTAATTTCACCAAATTAGTCAACTTAAAACACAAAAACACAAAATATTTTTTTGATTTTTAATTTTTTTGATTTTTTGAATTTTTTCGAAAATTTTGGACTAAAAATAAAAACAACATAAAAATAAAATACTACAACTATTCCCCACCCCAAACTTAAATGAGACATTGTCTCCAATGTCTTAAAAAGTAGAAGATGAGTTTAGAAGATAGTACATGATTAGCTGAAATTCTATATATAAAATGAAAATTAAAGGTTAAGATCCAGATTTATCCGACGTTTTTTACCATGATCATTATCGGACCAGTTTATCTTGGAAATGATAGGGTCAATTTGTGGTTCAAATGCTAAGATTTGGTCAATTAAATCTGGAGCAGTTCTGGCTGAGAAGATGAGTTCTTTTAAAGGTTTTGACACGAACCCATTTCTCCGGGCATCATCAAGAAATACACAAAGAAAATCATAGAATCCATCAGCGTTAAACAGTCCAATTGGTTTCTGATGTATGTTCAAGTTCGCCCAAGATAGTACTGTAAAGATTTCCTCCAATGTACCCAAGCCACCTGACAAAACAATAAAAGCATCAGCACATTTAATCATTTCTACCAGTCATTCAGACATACTTGGCACAATTAGTTCCTCTCCATTTGATGGTCCTATCAGATTCGCCTCCGCCAAAGGTTTTGGGATGATTCCCAAGACTTGACTGCCTCCATCCTGTACGGCCTTTGAAACGGTCCCCATTAGTCCAAGATTGTCATATCCATATATTAAGTGCATATTCCTTTCAGCTATGACTCGTCCAATTCATGTGATGCTTCTATGTATTGTGGCTTAGTACCAACACTAGTACCACAAAACACACAGATGATTTCAACTCGTCTTCTTGAGGTAGCTTCCATTTTTTTATGTACTTCTCTCTCAAATCTGGATGCCTTAAGAGTGCAATGATGAGTTGAATTTATAACACCTGAAAATGGTGAGTAATAATAGCACTAGTACCTGCCAAATGACAATTATTAGTTAAACAGTAAAATATATCGTGAAAGTCAAAAAGTCTGGATCCTGTCGGATAAAATAAAAGAAAATAACAAAACAAATCACAATTATTAGGAAAAGAAAACGAGATATAATATTTACAATAATTTACGGCTTGATTGACGTCTATGAGTCAGGGACAAGCTTCCCATCCAATTTTCTTAAAAATTGGCAAACATGGTCTTTTTGAGTCAGATTCCCGAGACTTAACTGTTGTCTTTCTTTTCGGAATTGTGTATATAACACGCGAATTTCGTGATACACATATCCACTGGGATGCGTCTCAAGAGTTTTAGATATATCATCTAAAGACTCCTTACTCAAGCCATCGCTAATGAAATTTATCTACGGTTATCAAACATCATTCCTAAAGAACGACAACGAGTATCACAAAACATACGAGCATATTTATAGCATACACCCATTCTTTTAGCTCTTCTCTTTTTTAGCTTAGGTGCTTCTTCCTAAACCAGACAAATGTGAAACAAAAGAGTCAGAAGACTCACCTGCCAATCAGACTCGTGCTTCAATAATCCAACGAATGTCAGTAGGAATACCTTTGATCATCAGTAGTCTCATTCGTTCCAAGCGAGCTTTGTAGACTTTCATCAAAGAGTTTTGAGGGAGAGAAGGAAATTACTTGTGAAGATTTGCGAGAGCGTCTTCCATCGTGAAATGACTTTACCTACAAAATTAAACACACAAAAATAAAACACACCAAATATGAATATATACACAAATTGCGTGGGTTGCCTCCTAGCTAGCGCTAAGTTTAAAGTCGTCAGCTAGACATGACTGCTCCAACGTTAGGCTGGATCTGAAAGTGTGAGACTTTCTTTTTGTCGCTCAAATGATTCTCCCCAGTAGTGCTTGACACGCTGACTGTTAACCTTGAATGTTTCGTTGGTGTTGGGATCAAGTAACTCAACTGCTCCCTATGGTAAAACCTGAGTGATCACAAATGGACCTGACCAGCTTGATTTCAACTTTCCAGGGACAAGTTTTAACCTTGAATTGTATAACAACACATGATGCCTTAGTTTCAGTTGTCTGCGCACTATTTTTCGATCATGCCATTTCTTGGACTTTTCCTTGTATAATCTAGCATTATCATAAGCCTGTAGGCGAAATTCCTCCAATTCATTGAGTTGGTGAAGTCATTTCTCTCATGTAGCTTGTGGATCATGATTCAACTTCTTCAGTGCCCAGTACGTCTTGTGTTCAAGCTCAACTGGCAGATGACATGCTTTCCCAAACACTATTCGATATGGGGACATACCAATGGGTGTTTTGTAAGATGTCCTATAGTCTCATAGTGTGTCATCCGATTTTGTAGACCAGTCCCTCATTGTTGATCCAACGGTTCTCTCCAAGATTATTTTGATCTCCCTGTTTGAAACTTCAACCTGTCCATTTGACTGTGGGTGGTAAGCAGTGACAACTTTATCAGTAACTTCGTATTTGGATAGGAGTGCATCGAAATATTTGTTGCAGAAATATGTGCCACCATCACTGATAATAGCCAGAGGTGTTCCGAAGCGAGTGAAAATATTCTTTTTAAGGAATTTGATCACCACTTTTGAATCGTTTGATGGCAGTGTAATTGCTTCAACCCATTTGGAGACGTAGTCTACAGCAACCAGTATGTACAGGTTTCCAAATGATAGAACAAAGGATCCCATAAAATCAATCTCTCATACATCAAATATCTCAATTTCCAGAATATTTTGCATAGGTCCTTCATTTCTCCTCGAAATATGTTTCATTCTCTGACACCTGTCACATTGAAGATAAAACAAGTAAGCATCTTTAAAAGGAGTGGGCCAGAACAAACCTGATTATAGGACTTTGGTTGCAGTTTTATTTCCGCTGAAGTGTCCGCCATATGGTGATGAATGACAATGTTGCAAAACATTGTTGACCTCCTCCTGTAGAACACACCGTCTCAAAAATTGATCAGCACATCGTTTGAACATGTATGGCTCATCCCATACATAGTGTTTGACTTCTTTGAAGAACTTCTTTCGTTGCTGAGTTGTCCATTCCAACGGCCATTTTCCCGATACTTCGTAGTTGACATAGTCAGCATACCAAAGGACATCATATTGTTTCATGGCAAACAACAGTTCATATGGAAAAGTTTATTTGATTGTCAATTCTTTGCCAGCTGTTTCTCCATTCTCGAGCCTCGATAAATGATCTACCACTTGGTTTTCTGTCCTTTTCCTGTCTCGAATCTCCACGTCAAATTCTTACAGAAGAAGTATCCAATGGATCAATCTGGGTTTGGCATCTTTCTTCACGATCAGGTATTTGATTGCTGAATGATCTGTGTAGACCACCATTTTGGGACCCAGCAGATAGGATCAAAATTTATCAAAAGTGAACACAACTGCGAGCAACTCCTTTTCAGTGGTTGTGTAGTTGAGTTAAGCTTCATTCAGAGTTCTGCTGGGGTAATAAATGGTGTGGAAAACTTTTGCTTTGCATTGTCCCAAAACTGCACCTATAGTAAAATCACTAGCATCGCACATCACCTCAAATGGAAGGGTCCAGTCTGGTGCTACAATGATAGGAGTAAAAACCAGCTTCTGTTTTAGGATCTCAAAAGCTTCGTGACATTCTTTGGTGAAGTTGAAAAACACATCATTTTCTAGAAGATTGCACAGAGGTTTAGCAATCTTTGACAAGTCTTTGATAAATCTAATATAAAAGCCTGCAAGTCCGAGAAAGCTTTGAATCCCTTTGACTGATGTTGGAGGAGGTAATTTTTCAATTGTTTCAATCTTGGTTTTGTCTACCTCGATCCCCTTTTGTGAGATCCGATGTCCCAGAACAATGCCTTAATGCACCATGAAGTGACATTTCTCCCAGTTGAGTACCAGGTTGGTATCTTCACATCTTTGTAATACATGTTCCAGATTTTGCAAGCAGTGGTCAAAAGAGTCTCCAAACACAGAGAAGTCATCCATAAAAACCTCTATACTATGTTCCAACATATCTGAGAAAATGGCCATCATGCAACGTTGGAATATGGCAGGAGCATTACATAGTCCAAATGGAATCATGCGGAATGCAAAAGTACCATAAGGACATGTAAAATGGTCTTCTCCTGATCTTCTGGGGCGATGGCAATCTGATTGTACCCCGAGTATCCATCCAGAAAATAATAGAATCCATGTCTGCCAGTCTGTCCAGCATATGATCAATGAATGGTAGCAGAAAATGGTCTTTTCTTGTTGTTTTGTTCAGCTTCCGATAGTCCATGCATACTCTCCATCCAGTCACCGTTCTTGTTGGAATCAGCTCGTTCTTTTCATTTGTGACTACAGTAATTCCTTCTTTCTTCGGTACACACTGCATAGGACTCACCCAAGTGCTGTATGAGATGGGGTAAATGATGCCAGCATCCAACCATTTGATGATTTCTTTCTTCACGACCTCCTTCATGATTGGATTTAGTCTTAATTGATGCTCCACTGTGGGTTTATACTCGTCGTTCATCAGAATCTTGTGCATGCAAAATGATGGACTAATGCCTCGAATGTCTGCTATAGTCCAGCCAATGGCTTTCTTGTGTTTTCGTAACACTCTCATCAACTTTTCTTCATGCTCCAATGTTAGCGAAGAAGAAATAATAACAGGTAATTCAGAAGAGTTTCCTAAGAAAGCATACCTGAGATGGCTCGGAAGTAGCTTCAACTCCAACAGTGGTGGTTCTTCAATTGAGGGCCTGATTCGCTCCTTCTTCGGGAGTTCCAGACTTTCAACTGGTGGTGTCAATTTGAACCGAACTGGTTTGTCAAGATAATTGATATATTCCAGAATTTCAGCATCTAGTTCGTTGTCAGTCATGTTGGTGATGCAAGCTTCAAGTTTATCTGTGGGAATAGTATCAGTATCTTGGATGATACTATCAACAACATCAATTCTGAAACATTCCTCTTCTTTTTCATCACTCGGGAATTTTATGGCTTTGAAAACATTGAAGGTAACTTCTTGGTCATGAACTTTCATGGTTAGTTCTCCTTTTAGCACATCAATAACAGTTCGACCTATAGCTAAAAATGGTCTCCCAATGATGATAGGTACATCTTTGTTTTCTTCCATGTCAAGGATAATAAAATCTGCTGGGAGAATAAGTTTGTCAACTTTGACCAACACATCTTCAACAACTCCTCTCGAAAATACGAGCGTTCGATCAACAAGTTGCAGTGAGACTGAGGTAGGCATTGCTTCTCCAATTTGCAATTTCCTGTAAATAGAAAAAGGCATCAAATTAACACTTGCACCTAAATCACATAAAGTCTTACCGATGTACTATTATCCAATGGTGCATGAGACAGTAAAATTGTCAGGATCTTTCAACTTCGGGGGAAGTTTTCTTTGAATGATAGTGCTGCATTCTTCCGTCAATGCTACTGTCTCGTAATCACCCAATCTCCGTTTTCATGAAAGAATGTCTTTCATGAATTTGACATAGTTGGGAATTTCTTCCAACGCTTCTGCAAATGAGATGTTGATGTGCAGCTTTTTGAAAACCTCCAAGAAACGGGAAAAATGCTTGTCCAGTTTGTTTTTCTGAAGATGCTGTGGAAAAGGTGGAGGTGGAGTGATTTGATCTTTTTCATTTGCTTCTTTTTCCTCCATATGTTGCTCTGTTTCTTTTGGAATTTCTTCAATTGATGCCTTGATTCCAACATCTTTGTTGATCTCAGTACCACTTTTCAAAGTAATGGCTTGACATTGCTCATTCCATCGGTTCCTTGTGTTAGGGTTGGTGCTCAGAGCGCCAATTCCCGGTTGTATATCTGTTGAATACTTCTGTAAAACATTATTATTATGAATAATATATGCAGTTTCTATAATATAATCTATCTTTCTATATGGTAAGGACGTAATGACCCTAGAATGATTAGTCATGATACAGTTGCAAAAGCGTCGCAACGGACATTGAGTAGTATCATGACGTTGTCATTCTCAGACAGTTCCTGGTCAAGGTTTACACTACTTGGTAAGTATAGTAAACCCGTTGAGACCGGTACATGTTGTATACTGGAATATATGATTCCAATGGTTTCTCAATGAACCATTAGTCTTGGAGACTAGAATAGACGTGTAGGTGTTTATAGCAGATAAACATTGAATGACTCACCGAAGATTCTTAATGGATGGTACACCAGCGTCAATAAGAATCTTCTTGGGTTGAGTAGCACTTGTGATTCTTAGACTTGAGATGCCATTGTGGGCACATGAGAGATCTTCTACACTTAGACGGCAGTCACATCACCGATCTATTAAGATCAGACCTCCGCCTGTTCGTTGGGTGTAGATAGATCCTCAGGGTGTCCTATGTGTATCAAGATATGATCCGTCAGTTCTGTGTACCATAGCATATGTAGTCCATATGATTAGCAATCAGATAAAACCATGGGCCCGTGGTAAAGTTTAGAAGCTAGTTTTAAACATTCTTTTAGAGATTGCTAATGGAATAGTCGACTGGATAATCCCCATAGAGATTTGACGTTTACATCTGTATCTCTGGGATTTATCCGGATACCTGTGACGGAGGAATTATACATTTGCCATGACCTCGACCTGTATGGTTCAGCGAGATTATCCGTGATCGTCATAATCTAAGGGTGGATAGATTATGGACACGAAATTTGATTTCGTGACGGATATACCTGAATCTAGAGAGTCTCAGTAATGAAACATACTCGTAGAGCACTAGAGCAACATTAATAACTAATATTGATTATTTATAAAGTCGTTTAAAGGTTAAACGCAAGATACGTGCTAAAGGGACTAGATAGTCATTGCCTAATTATTGTGTATATACTTTTAATACTTGATTAATTTAAATACACATTAATTAATAGTCAAAATGAGTTATTTGACTTATATCCTAAATGAATATATATTTTTAATATTTAATGTAAATATTATACATATATTTAATATATTTGTATTTGATTAATTAATTAATTATTTAATTGTTAAATGATTAAATTAATTAAAATATAAATATCTTACATTAGGATATTTAAAGTAAATGATTATGTTGCCTTTGTTGACCAAGTTTTAAATATCTAATAAAGTGTTTTTAGATATTTAATCAAGTTGACCAAACTTTAGTTAAATGAAATTGAAATGAAAATTGCCAAATGAATGCTTGTAATTTCGGCCAAGGGTTTTTTTATTACAAGTATATATTGTTTTCATTTCATCTTCATTTAATAACCTAATACACTTTACAAGAAACTCCATTAAAGAAAACAAAGAAAGCAAGTGAGGAAGAAAAGAAGAAACCAAAGAAAAGCTTGGATTTTGTAAGTTTTTCAAACTTACTATTAGAAAGGAAATTGTTCCTTAGGATCTAGGCAACATCTTGTGATGTTCTTAAGTTATTCTTTTCTTTATTTATTGTGTTTTTTGATGATGGAAATTTTTTTGAAAGTGTTGAGCATGTATGATGAAGAAAGCTTGTGACTATTGTAGTTATAACTATTCTTTTAAGGTTTTGGAAACCATGTTGCTAATCTAGAGTTATTGACCCACTCTTAAATGACCTAGATTTGATCTTGAGTTGTTTCATTGTGTTGAGACTTGGATTGGATGGAAGAATGATGATTAAAGTAATTGATTTAAACTATTTGGTCTAATTTGTTCATTTTGAAGAAATTGAAAAATTAGGGTTCATGACCAATTCCAAATTTGGGGCTTTTCATATATGTTGTGTATTTGGATGTGTATATGATGCATATAAAGTTTCATGTTGATTGGATTACATCTTGATGTGTTTTGAAGCATGAAATGACAAAGTGCACAAATGGCACCCCTTTGGAGGCTCTCGGCCAAATGAATAGAATTTGGGGATTTTGGTTGTTTTGGTGTTTTGATGTTTTGAACATGCTAAGTTCATCTTAGAAATGATTTAGAATCATTCAAAATTGATTAGATCAATTTCGGACTAAAATGGACAAAATACCAAAGTAAGGGTAATTTGGTAAATTCACTTAAATATGATTTATTGAATTTTATTTCATAATTTGATTATTGGAATATTAAATAAATATGTTTATTTAATTAATCCGAGAAAAAGTTTTGAAATCGGAAAATACGATTTTCCACCACTTCCGTTGCGTTACCGGATTCACCCCCTAAAAACCCCTACACCTTGGATTTGGTTCTGTATTACTGGGAAGATTTCCTGGCGGTCTGTAACTCTGAGTATTGGCCAGTTGTCCAATTTGATTCTCTAGTGCTTTAATAGAAGCTGATTGGCTTTGAATTATAGCATCATATTTTTTTAGCTGAGTCAACACTTCCGCAATTCCTGGTTCATTTGCCAGCTCCTGGCCTTTGTTCTGTTGCTGTTGGAATCTAAGTGATGGATAGTTTTGCTGTTGGAATCTAGGTGGTGGATTGTTCTTCTGCTCTAAATTGTTGCTCCATGAAAAATTGGGATGATTCCTCCACCCTGGGTTATAGGTGTTGGAATATGGATTGTTTCCCTGTCTGTTGAAATTGTTGACATAATTCACCGTCTTGTCTTGTTGATTTGGCTCTAATCATCCTCCATAAGGTGAACGTGTGGATCCAATATTGTTTTGCGTGCTGAGAGTCTCCATGAATTTGCATATCTGATCCAGCTTGGCGTTGACTGATGTATTGGCTCCAACTTCATAAATTCATGTAATTCTCTGGATCATGCTCCTTTCTGTTGGCCACAAGGAATTGTTGTTAGCCATCTCTTCGATTAAGTCCCAGGATTGATCTTCTCTTTTTGCCATTAAAGCACCTCCAGCAGCAGCATCAATTTTGGTTCTCATCAGTCCAAAAAGTCCATTATAGAAAGTTTGGACTTGAAACCATTTTGGAATCTCATGGTAATGACATTTTTGGAGAAAATCTTTGTACCTTTACCAAGCTTCGTAGAGAGTTTCCGAGTCATGTTGTACAAAGGATGTGATGTCATTCCTCAATTTTGTTGTTCTGGCTAGTGGAAAATACTTTGCAAGGAATTTGGTGGCTAGAGTGTTCCAAGTTGTAATGGAACCTGCTGGTAGTGAATGTAGCCAAGCCTTTACTCTGACTTTTAAGGAATATGAAAAACATGCAGTCTCATTGCTTCTTCAGCTTGTTCGATTGTAATTGAAAGTGCCGCAAACTTCCAGGAATTTGCTGATGTAGGCATTAGGATCTTCAATTGTATTCCCCCCAAACTGAACTGAATGCTGAATCATCTGAATGCATGTTTTGATGTCACACGCATTTGCTGGTAAAAGAGGAAGTACAATACAGGAAATAAAGCCGTCAACCACCGGAATGGTTCTGTCTCGAATGAGAGTTGGTGGTGCAACTTCTAAAGGTTCAGGTTCCATGTTGACGATTGCTTATTGGCCTTCTCGCTTTTCCCTTCTCAACTGTCTGATGGTTCTTTCAATTTTTGGGTCAAGCGGTCAGAGTTCAAAGCTTCTGGTTAGTCTCATGTAGTGTCTGAGAACCTGAAACACACGAAAACAAAAACAATAAGTAAAAAGAAATTAGACACAAGTAACGTATCTAACCCCAAAACTAATAGTGAAAGATAACTAAGTCCCCGGCAACGGCGCCAAAAACTTGACCGGCGCGTAATCACACGCGTATAATACAAGCGCACGTATCGTTCAAGTAGTATAAAAAGTATCGATCCCTCGAGGACTTAATACCTAAGCTATTAGTTTTATGAGGTCAAATGATTACTAGTATCTAATAGATTGATTGTTTGATTAGAATGATGACTTAAATTTAAAATAAGTAAATAAAATGGCACGAAAGTTGGTTGAGGAAAATTCAAATTTATTAAACTATCCAGGGTTGTGATTTCTTTCAATATTTTTTTAAAGATGAAGTGGTTATTTCATGTTTGTGTAATATATTGGTTTACTAACCTGGAACACGAAATTCTACAAAAGCCTATGTCGATGGTGTGGACACAGCCACAAAGGTGGGCGACGCTGTCCGGGCTCGCGGCCCGGTCGAGAGTATGGAGTAGCTCGCGGGGGACTAAACTGGACAATAAATGGAGTCGCCACCCAATGTGAAATGGGAAATGATTAAGGCCGCACTCACCCATCGCAAGGGAAGACCTCAAACCGTTGGGTTCGGAATGGTCCCATACTTATGCCAATTGTAATGAAGGGATTTATGCAATAATATAACAAAGTCTTATGCAACACACGCAAGATAATTCAAATAAACACAGGAATTCGCATACCCAAAAACATTAATAGAAGCAATGGAAGCATATTACATTAAAGAGAGATATTTAAGTACATAATGCGAAATAAATAACCAAAGATGCAGACATGCATAAAATATTATGAAGAAGGGTCTATCCACTGTATGCGTGTTCGCGTAGCGTTCGGAAATGCGTTCGAATGGTATGAGATATGATGCATGATAAAATAAAATGCATGCATTCGAGTAGCGTTCAGAAATGCGTTCGAACGGGACGTGATCTCATATATGACAGGACAGAATACATGCGCGTTTGAGTAGCGTTCGGAAACTCGTTCGAATAGGATGAGGCCGAATGCACACGTTCGTATAGCGTTTGGAAACACGTTCGAACATGATTGGATATGATGCATGGCAAGGCAGAATGCATGTGCGTTCGAGTAGCGTTCGGAAACGTGTTCGAACGGGGTTGGATATGATGCATGGCAAGACAGAATGCATGTGAGTTCAAGTAGCGTTCGAAAATGCGTTCGAACGGGGTGAGGCAGAATGCATACGTTCGTGTAGAGTTCGAGAATGCGTTCGAACGAGGTTACCAAAGCGGTATCTAAAATGACATAAACATGTGCGTGAATGTTTCACGAGCGGTACGTGGAGTTGTATCCCAAGTACAGACCGCACTACCGTCCATTCGGATTTTTCTATGGAATTTATGTCTGGGTTTCCATCCGATATACCATGAGAGGCAACACTCAAGCATTAACACAACGCAATAATTAACCAATGTTGACATACATGAAATATGATAACGCATATAACAATAAATAACCGAATAGATAAATACGCGAAATAACAAGGAAGATAAATAACACAAAATCAATGTCGAATAATAAAGCAACAATAAACGTAAATTAAATGTGAAATAATAAAAGACTAATAATACGAAATAAATGCGGAATAATAAATATTTGACCAAAGAATTTGGCCATTTGCAATGTAGGACTTTGCATACCCGGTTGGACGTATTACACGCCAAACCAAGCATGCCGTTTCCAGGACGACAAAATAAAATATAACAAAGGGTGCCCTCAGGTCTTACCTTTTAAGTCGCTACTCGGGAGTGCGTTGGGACGTCGCCGGAAGGGTTAACATTTTCGCTATTTTTTCTGGTTCGCTATTTTCAATCGCTGTTTTCTCTGTTTTCACTCGCTGTTTCGCTATTTTTCTGGGTCCCTATTTTTCTAGTTCACTGTTTTCACTGCTGTTTTCTCTGTTTTTACTCGCTGTTTTCCTGCATTTTCTGCTGCTGTTTTCAGTGATGATTTTTGGTGGTTCAGGGGCTGTTTTGGGGGTGGTTTTGCTGCTGTTTTGAGTGGTTATTGAGGGACTATTTCGGGGATGGTTTAGGCTATCTCGGTTTCACTGTTTAGTTTGTTTCTTTGGTTCGGTTGAAGGGCTGATGTTGCTGTTTGTTATTATCGGTCAGTGGGTGTTTTTGTTGTTTGTGTATTGCTTTGTCTCGGTTGTGTGCGTGTGTTTTTGTGAATGGTCGAGGGACGTGTGTGTTTTTGTAAGCTCTATGTGTGTTGAAGTATAAGTGAGTTGGTTGGTTGTGCTTGTTGAACATGGGCGTGGGTGCGTGTTATCCTTAGTATTTCGGTCAGGGGCTTTGTTTGATTGTGGTGGTGTCGGTCAGACTGTGTGGTCGTGTGAGCTTCTTCACGTAGAGGGCTGCATGAGTGTGTTTTATTTGTTCAGATCTGGTTTTATGGCTTGTTATTCACGTGGAGCTTTGGGTGGTTTTTGTTTGTCTTTTGCGAAGGGAGCTGCTTGGTTAGTCTGTGGGATTATTGGCTGTGTCGGTGGGGCTTTTGTAGTGTGTCTCTCCAAGAAGGAGTGTGAAGTTGTGCGTCAATGCCGTGAGTAGCTGTGTTTGTTTGTGGTGTGAGATGAGGCTGAGTATGGGATGGTTTTTTGAGAGGGAGAGAGAGAGATGGTGAGAGAAGAAGGTGGCTGCCGAGAGTTTGTTGAATGGGCTGAGTTTGCTGGTTGTGTCTTGGCCGTGAGGTTAAGAGAGAGAAGAGAGAGAGAAGGTCGTGAGTTTGTGTTTTTTTTGTATAGAATCAGGGAGGCGAGAGGGTGGCCGAGTGAGTTAGGGTTTGTTTGTGATTGTTGTCAAGTGTGCTGCTTGTTTTTGTGAGGGAAGAAGGTGAGCCGATGAAGGTTAGAGAGCAGAGAGAGAGAGACTTAGGTTTGTGTCTTTTGTGAATGTGTGTGTTGCCGTGAAAGTGTTTTTGGTTTGTGCGTGTGTGCTGATCGTGTGTGTGTGTTGACCATGTGCGAGTGTTTTTGTGTGTGTGTGTGTCTTATAAAGTGTGAAGCCGTGAGTCTCCTAGGCGTAGCTTAGGGTTTTCAGTTCGATCAAGTTGTTTCACTGTTGTATGCCGTGACAAGAAGACAAAAGGGGTTTAAGTTGCTGTTTTGATCGGTCAGTGGGGCAGCGTGTGTGTGCCGAGTGTGAGAAGGGTTGCGTTTGTTGTTCAAAGTGTGTGTATGTGTCGTGTGAGGTTGAGAGGCCTGGTTGAAGGGTTATTATTTGTGTTGGCTGTGAGAGAGAGAGAGAGAGACGTGATGGTGGTTGCCGAATGTTGAACATGTGTGTGTTGAACGTGGGTGTTGAATCGGTGGCTGCTGTGTATGGTCAAGAGACGTGAAGGCATGAGGAGCTTGGAGAGGCGAGAGAAAGAAGATGAGGGGAGGCGTGAGAGCTAGATTATGGTTTTTTTGTTTCCTTGTGTTTTCTCTGTAAATGTGTTGGGAAGAAGAATGAGAGTAGAGGTTAGGGTTTTCTGTTTTGTTTTGTTTTTTCTGCGCAAGTGAATCATAGGGGAGAGAAGGAGGCGTGAAGTGTCCAGGCTTTAGGGTTTGGTTTAGGTTATGTTTTATAGTGGTGCATTAGGGTTTTGGATGGGTGCGTATGGGCTTTGAATGGGTGAGGGGGTTTTGGGCCGAGACTAAAATTTAAAACAAAGATCGATTGAGCGAACCCGAGGCTAAACAATGGAATTAAATTTGCCAAGGTATTTATTTTCTGAATTTTCCCTTCCGATGTCCATTTTCCGCGACTTCCGCAACTTATCGGGTAGTGCCTCCATGCGAGGCTTATCATCGGGCTTCATGCAAAAATGCAGTGTCTACAGATGGTCGGATGCAAATACCCAATGTAACCCAATTAAATCATATGTCTATGTCAATCAAATTACCTGAATTCATTAAGACTAAGTTCCAATTGTGGTTACCCCCGCCCGACATGTATATGTCTTTCATGTAAGGAAATCTATTAAAGGGGTTAGTTATCCTCAAGGAAGATCGTGGGCTATTAAGTCTAGGGTCTTAAACCTAAAATTCATTCGTCAAGTTTATTTTGAGTTTACCAGATCAATCTTATCAGTGGTCAGTTAACAAGACGCATTAAGCTTAAGACTTAATAAATAAACCTTTATATTACCCAAACTATAAAATAACCCATTATAAACCTGTGATATTGGAATTCATCACAACCCCAAATAACGGGCTTAGCTACGACACATATTTACAACTAGTAAAAACTTAAAAATAAAAGACATAAAGTAAAATGCTGAAAAGTAAATGCTAGAAATTAAAAAGGAAAAAGTACAATAAAAGAAAATGCTAGAGTTAAATGATCCACTTTTATTACTACTATTTTAGATATCTCTCTTAATATAATATATTAACTTGTGTGATATTACCAACCATCCATATAGGCGGTAACCTGATTAAGTCAAATTAATAATTAATTACCAACCGACCAACCAAGCGGTATCATTGCTTAGTCAGGTTAAAACCAATTTAATATCAATTACCAACCGACCAATATAGCGGTATTCTCATTAAGTCAAGTTTTAAATAGTTATTATATTATAATTAAGGGAGATTAATATAAATAGCAATAATAAAAGCTTTAACTTTCACCATAGAATGAGGAAGTTACCTCCTCATTACTGAATAGTAAAAACTGAAAAAGTAAATAAAGTAAATTACTAGGGGTGGGCAAAAAAAACCGACCGAACCGAACCAAACCGCAAACCAAACCGAATTTATGATTTTTTTTCAAACGGTTCGGTTTGCGGTTCGGATTGGCCCACCCTAAACGGTTTACGGTTCAGTTCAGATGCTAAACCGAACCGCACCTGTTAAACCGAACCGAACCGTTATAATTAAAAAATTATATATTTTTATAAAAAGATTTGCATTTTTCTTTTAATTTTACTTTATGTTTTCTTTTTATTAGTATGTTAATACTTTTATTCTTAATTTTTTTGTTAATATATTTTTTTGTTAATACTTTTATTCTTAAATTTATTTGTTAATAATTTTATTCTTAAATTTTTTGTTTTATGTTTTATTCTTGAAAGTCATCTGTTGGATTTGTCTCTTAATTAGAATGATGGTAGCATCATTATTCGAGGTAATTTTTTAAAAAAATATAAGAATTAATTGTGCCTCATTTTTCAATCCTCTATTGAATGCATGTGTTCTCTGGAGTCACAACTTACACCGTAGCACTTCATACTATTTGTTCGCTAGACTAATTTTTTTTTTGTCTTCAATTAAGTGGATGAATTTTTTTTTTAAGTAGAATAATCCGTAAACCGCTGGTTTAAAAAATTTTCAATACAAACCAAACCGTTATTTAATGGTTTGGTTTGAGAGGTAAAAAAACCGGACCGTAAAATATGGTTTGGTTCGGTTTTAGCAAAAACTGAACCAAACCGAACCGCGCCCACCCCTATAAATTACTATTACAAAAAGTAAATAAAATTAATTACAAAACTGAAATTAAACAAACTAGATACAAACTCATTAGTATTCTCAAGGAATTACAGAGAGGAAGGTACATCTAAAACTGAAATTTTGAGCTAAATTTATATGCATCGATAAGTTTCACTTGGATTCGTGGCACTTGAATTTATAGGCGTCGCAACGCTCCGTGATATGCGGCTTGGCTTGCGGAGGCGACGACACGTGGCACTTGGATTCGCGATAAGGTGACACGTGGTAGAGGGCGTCGGCAACTCAATGATTGTGCTGATGTGGCGATGACATGACGATGTTGATTGTCGGCAGCGTGTGATTGTGACACGTGGCATAAGATAATTGGTTGATGGTGACGTGGATGACACGTGGAAAGCTGATTTGGCATGTGACTGATGTGGACGCCACGTGGTGATGTTGATTGTCTGTAGCATGTGATGTTGACACGTGGCAGACGCATGTTAGCAGATTCGACGTATGTTAGCAAGCCGACGCATTTTAGCCGAATGATAAGTGTGGTTTATACCCACTTATTATGGCATTCTCAGCTTATTATTTTGTTATAATTCGAGATATTTAATATCATTTATAATTTATTTTATGTTTTATTTTTAGGAGCATCAATACATGGATCTGGGAACAATTGCACGTGTTTTTGGACCATATGGGAGCATAGGACATAAGACAGAAGGAACATGGGAGAAATTCAATACACCAGCCAAGATCTAGAGAGATGGGCGCCATGGCGCCCATCAATCACAAATGAGTGGCGCCATGGCGCCACCCAATTACAAAACAAAGGCGCCATGGCGCCATTCACATATATAAACATTGGCGCCATGGCACCAATGTTAAATTAAAATAAATATTAATGGCGCCGTGGCGCCCACAATCTAGCAAATTCAATACATTTTCCCGAGGGTTCAGCGCCCCGGCGCCCCTATTAATACAAAGTCCAGACAATTTAGCGCCGCGGCGCTGCGCAGGGAAGTTTCACGCGTTCCAGGACTCAAATTTTAGGGTTTTCTGAAATCCTAATGGCACCCTGACACTTCTATAAATACAAGACTTCGTCCAAAACACAAAGGGAGGCTAATACAGAGCACAAAACACGGAAACACATATTTTTAGAGATCCAAGGAGAGGATTGAAGAGCGACAAAAGGAGACAAAGGCTTTAATATCCGGAGAGGAAGAGATTCAATTCGGGTTTTATCTTCTTATTTCTTTCTTAAAACTCTAATGATTTCCATTAGATTCGTGGCTTGATTATTTATTGTCTTATCTTTTGTCATGAATTTACTCCTTAATTCTGGAGAACGATTGTAATTGATGCTTGAACCTTGTATTTCGTTTATCAATTTTGTTATGAAGTTTTATTAATTTATTTATATTCTTTTGAGTTTAATGCTTCTTGATTGCTGGCCACAATTTGAGATGATGAATGTTTAGAATCTATCACTCGAGAGAGGGGATTTTGAATATATCTAGAGAATATAGCCTAGGATTTTATAGAGTTCGAGAGAATCTGTAGTCCTTTGAAGTCGTTAACATAGAATCACAAATCGTAATGAGTTGTTAACTATTGGATTTTTATAGAGATATCGAAGTCTATAGTTGATAATATTTTCACTCGGCACTCGAGAGAGGGAGTGAATATTTTAGGAGTCTTGACTTATAAATAATATAGCTGAACAATGATTAATTGACATGACAAATACATAGGCGACAGCTAGGTGAAATCAAGATCCAGAATCTCTATCGTATTAGTTCCTCCTATCTAATTATTTGTATATTTTATTTATCTATTATAAATCTTTATTATTTGTTTTCTAAATAAAATTAGGATTATCAATTGTAGTACTTAGTGCGAGTTAACGCAATCCCTGTGGGTTCGACACTCTTAACTCATATTTATACTAAAACTTGACACCGTACACTTGCGGTACGATAAAAAAAATATCACAACAAGTTTTTGGCGCCGTTGCCGGGGATTGTTTGTTTAATTCACATTGATACTACTACCAAGAAATCTTAGCTTTAATTTAGATTTTTTTTAATTTTTTTTATTCTTCTTTATTTTATCTTAAGTTTTATTTTTATTTCTTATTTTTATTTTATTTTATTTTATTTTTTTATATTTTCCGTACGAGGTGAGTTTGAAAAGAAGCAATGGCAGATCCTGTTGGTGCACTGATAGCTCAAGTATCGTCCCTCACGACTCGCCGAATGTGCAGTCCAGAATTTCTAATTGAGAGAAAATCTACATATCCTGTAGGACCATCTATGGATAAATCACCACAGCCTGCCAAGCTATTTTTTTCATGTCATAAGAACCGGTGGATACCAAAGAAGAAAACAGATGAGATTACCCGGTTCACTACTTTTAAGCCACCATAACCATTTGGGTGGTTGCGTCTGGCTGAAGAAGCTAAACTTAGCGCTAGCGGGGAGGCAACCCTTGCATTTCTTTTATTATTATTTTCTTTACTTTTTATTTTATTTTATTTTATTTTATTGTGTGCTATTTATTTATTTGCATGTTATTTATGCAGGTAGCACGAGACACACAACGCCCGTGCAACCAAATTCTAACCAGCAAGAGTCTGATCAACTTTATGCACGGTAGTGTTGTTCCTCACTCTTGCTCTTGATATTTATCTTACATTGAGGACAATGCAAATTTTAAGTTTGGGGTGTGTGTATGTTGTTTACGTGCTAATTAGTTGTTTATTAATTTATTTTAAAAAAATGTTTTAGTCTTTGATAGTAAAGCATAAATCTTGTGATAATATTGTTTGTTTATGGGTGAAATTTTAGAAACGATAAGTGCCTAATTTACTTCTATCTGATGCCTTGAATAATGATCTATGTTAGACTCGTAAGCACTTAAAAATAGGTTCTTAGCAGTAAAACTTAAGTAGTTGACAATGTGACTAGTTGACGAAATTGCATGTCGATGAATGACCGTTTGCTTAGATATCTATCTTGATTTGCTAGTGTTATGAAGTATGGTATAGCTAAAAGAAAAATGTCTCTAAAGAAAGAAAATAAACCACCTATAACCGATAAGCGTGAAGCTACCCATGGGCGAGTATTAGGACCACCATGAGGAGAAATGCTACCTTAAAGGGTAGGTGAGTTGGAAAAAAAAAGTGCAAAAATGAGAAAAGAAAAAAGAGACAAGAAAATAAAAGAAAAATCATACCATACTGAGCACGAAATAAAGCAATTATAGAGCATAATTGAGATATCTAGGTTGGTTTGACCCATCGACTCTAATTTTTAAACGAAATCATTAAGTTGGCTTACTTAGGAATCGAGCTGTGACCGAACCTGTAAACACACACACACCGTGAGTCTAGCTTAGATAATTTATTCAAGAATTTGGATTCGAGTTGCAATTGCATACTTTGAAGGTTCTCTAATTTCATTTATAAGCTTTCTTTGAGGAAAATTTTATGTGCAACTACCGGGACTATCTTTTGTTATTTGTTTAAATTTTTGCATGATTGTGTGTGAATGACGTTTGTGGGTGTCGTCACTGTAAGCCCTCATGAGACTATAACTCGTCCACTAGGGCCGCCTAGGGGTTTAAAGGCTTGTTGCATATGCTAAGTGCAATCGTGATCCCTACGAAAGTGGCTTAGTTAATTTAGTAATTTTTAATTGTTTATTTGAATTAGTTTTTAGTTTATCTTTTGCTCGGGACTAGCAAAACCTTAAGTTTGGGGGTGTTTGATAAGTGTGGTTTATACCCACTTATTATGGCATTCTCAGCTTATTATTTTGTTATAATTCGAGATATTTAATATCATTTATAATTTATTTTATGTTTTATTTGTAGGAGCATCAATACATGGATCTGGGAACAATTGCACGTGTTTTGGGACCATATGGGAGCATAGGACATAAGACAGAAGGAACAGGGGAGAAATTCAATACACCAGCCAAGATCCAGAGAGATGGGCGCCATGGCGCCCATCAATCACAAATGAGTGGCGCCATGGCGCCACCCAATTACAAAACAAAGGCGCCATGGCGCCATTCACATATATAAACATTGGCGCCATGGTGCCAATGTTAAATTAAAATAAATATTAATGGCGCCGTGGCGCCCACAAGCTAGCAAATTCAATACATTTTCCCGAGGGTTCAGCGCCCCTATTACATACAAAGTCCAGACAGTTTAGCGCCGCGGCGCTGCGCAGGGAAGTTTCATGCGTTCCAGGACTCAAATTTTAGGGTTTTCTGAAATCCTAATGGCACCCTGACACTTCTATAAATACAAGACTTCGTCCAAAACACAAAGGGAGGCTAATACAGAGCACAAAACACAGAAACACATATTTTTAGAGATCCAAGGAGAGGATTGAAGAGCGACAAGAGGAGACAAAGGCTTTAATATCCGGAGAGGAAGAGATTCAATTCGGGTTTTATCTTCTAATTTCTTTCTTAAAACTCTAATGATTTCCATTAGATTCGTGGCTTGATTATTTATTGTCTTATCTTTTGTCATGAATTTACTCCTTAATTCTGGAGAACGATTGTAATTGATGCTTGAACCTTGTATTTCGTTTATCAATTTTGTTATGTGTACGGGCCAAATTTGGGCCAATGGCAATTTTGTCATTTTACTCAAGGCCCAAGTTTCTACCTCAGAAGGAAGCCCGGTAATTAAAGTGAATAGTGGCCTAGAGATTCATAAGCCCAGGCCCAGTGATGAGCTATGTAGCGCCCAGGCTCATTAATGCCACCCACAAGACATCCGTTCCAACCTGCAAGCAGTAATGGCACTTCATTAAGTTGACTGTTACCATGTTCTAAACGGGCAAATAATCAAAAGACAATCAATAAAGGCACACGTTATTATACCATAGATATTTAAGGAACATAACTCCAAGAGGAAAAGGATCCAATTTCTAGCTCTCCTACTCATAGCTCTGGGACTTTCACAAAAGTCACCATACCTGCTATCTACCGCCCTCACGGCACCCTACGAAGCTCAAGGTAGTATCTTACTTTGACCTTCCTTCTACTACTATCTTTGTTCATTTACTGACTTGGGCGTCGGAGTGCCCCCGGCACCCACCACACCGGTGGGCATTACTCCCGCTCACTCTACATCTTTGTTCTGCAGGATCGCCAGTGCCCCCATCTCAAAGAAATCTCAATTGTGGACCTCGGGCGAAAACCAGTGTCTACAATTTGGCGCCCACCGTGGGGCCCTAGCGATTCATAGCATACAAAGATCTCTACATTTACGATCTAGTCAAACACCGTCTTTGTGTGGCGACACACGACGAGCAAGCACAATAAACCCCCCACAATAAGCAAGGGAATACAAGAGATTAAAAAAGCGATTTGTCAAGTCTACCCGGTGTCGGACAACCAAAAATACATTTGCTTCAATCAACGTATATGGACCACCACTTGGACCATTCTACACACTTCCTCCGGTCGAAATGAGAATGCCCTCATCATCCCATGCATACTCAATCAACCAGGAAATATTCTTTATAACTGACATATATTCGAAGACTGCTTAGGGCAATTACCATCTATTATAGATGGCATAGATAGAATGTCACACCTTCGGACTACGTAAGAGGATTGCCATTACTTCCAGACTGCATAAAAGAAGTGCTACCTTCTATAGAAGACGTTAAAAGGATTCCCATCCCTTCCAGAAGACATTAATGGATTTTCATCAATTTTTCCATTCGACCAGAGTCTTTGGGACCTACATCAGGGACGATGCCCTTCAATGGAACCAATTTTCCTTACCGTTCACCTTATATGGTGAAGCGCTGTACGTAGCATAAGGAGAATTGTCCTAGTCGACAGTACCCGAATGAAGATTTGGCAAGGACATCCCAGTCAATATTACCAGGTATGCTTTACACTTTTTTCTCCCAGTCAATTTTAGTAAAGCAGTAACCTTGTAATTGATGTTATAGTGTGAAACAAGTTATGGGTGTCCCGGTCGACATAATAATTTAAAAATAGTTGTTTGTCGTGGATGGCACAGTCGACATTTGCAACGTCTAACGCATGACTTGTTAAAGATCACCCGCTCGACATTAGTATGTCATTAATAATGTCCCAGTAGGCAATACTATGTATAGCCCGTCACATGCCATAGATCCCAATCGACACTATATGATAAATTAGAAAATTCAGATTCCACTCGACACTCCATGTATGAGGCTTGACACTTGTTTAAGTCCTATTCGACATAAAAGGGAATGAGACTTAGCTTGCATGAGGTATCATTTGATACGACAAAGTCAAATTACTTAGATGATAAAGTGCATTGCCAACTACTTTACACTACGTCGGATGATTGTTATCTCCCTCAAAAGTCATAAGAGGATAGTCATTTTCTTCATACTACAAGGTGGCCACCAACTCCCCACCACACCAAAAGACCGACATCTTCTCCAAAAGACGAAGAACGTTGTTATTCATCCGGATGAAGTATATGATTTACCATCCTTTTCAGACGACATAGAAATAATGTCATCTTAACCAAAACTACATTGATAGAATGTCATCTCGCCCAGACTACATGAGTAGAGGGATGGTACTCTTCCCTATATGACATGAAAAGGTCAGGTGGGGTAAAGAACCTTCTTTGATCTCCATCCACCTATACCAAGCCTTGTAGACTAAGCAAAGACCTTATTTGACCTTCATTAGGCCCAATTAATCGTAGCTTCATGGATTCTCATTAGAGCTAGTAGAGAGGACTCTCATTGACCTCAATCAGGTTTGGTAGATAATAGCTTCATCGACACTCCATGGGACCAGTCTATTGTGGTTCCATTGACCTTCACCAGGTCAAAGGAATATATAGGATGATAAGGAATGAGCTTTAAAATAAAATAAAAAAAAACATGTAGAGGGTTATGGTAAGTCATCAAGCACTTAGGACGCAAGTTGGTATCTCCACGTCCGAGTCGACAAGCACACTATGAGAAATGAATAATCCACTCGCCAAAGCACTTTGTGAATGCTACAAGACCCTCGCGTACTGCATGAAGACGGCCCAAACACCACAAAGGCCGAAAGAGACAACAGGAGCACAAAGCCCATCAGAGGTAAAAGAACACAGCTCCTAGAGACCAATAAGTCCCACATCGATTGGTGAAAAAAAAAAAAAAAAAAAAAAAAACGCATCAATAGCATGCTACAATCGCAAATATGTATACGCGCACCATTTATTCCAAAAGCAAAGCTTGAGCCCAAATCCAAGAAGCCCAAGCCCACATTGTCGAAGTCACATCCAACCCAATCATGTTAATTGCAAAAATCAGCCCAAAAAACTGATGAAGCCCAAGTCAAGAGCACCAACTCGGGAGTTGCTGAATGAATGACTGCCCAAGTATGTGAAGAAAGGGCATCCCACATCGTCCAGGAATCAAGACCTCAGGCAAAAGACAAAGCAATCAGCCGAAAGAGAAGTCCAGCAAAACACAATACTTCCATGCGCATTCAGAAGACAAACCCTGAGTCGATCAAACAATCAATTCAGGATGGTTCCAGGATATCTTAGGCATCCGACACATGATCGCTCGGCTCCAATGTGCTCTTGATTGTGGTAGGGAAGCCGGTGTGATCATTTAAGAGATCAAACCAAACGAATATCATTCTCCACATGCTCTTCAAGCTACATGGACGAGGCACATTCCTCCAGATAAACCACTCTACTACTCATCCCAAAAGACGAATCAATGCGTCGTGTATAAGTTTTTACATCTGTCACAATCACATGGAGAGAAATTACTCTTCACTAACATATCTCTGCATTTCCCATTCGACAGAAAGGCTTGGCGTACCAATAAAATTTGCCCCACTCAATTGAGCCACCAAGTAAGTGTGCGCCATTTTGAGAATAAGCCTATAATGAAGACTAGTGTGAAAGCTTAGCTTTGGGCGAAGCTGCCACTCAGCAGGACACAATTAAAGGCTCGGTGGATGCATCACTCGACAAGAAAAATATATAAAGGCTAGGCACTAAATGAATGTGCCATTCAGCCGCAAATGAAAAGCTTGACACTAAGTGGGTCACGAAGGCTTGAGGGAAAGATCTGATTTGACACAACAAGACCATGATAATTGAATATGCAGAACACTTGTAGTATCATCTCATGTGATCTCACCCGACGTGTATAAATATTTTGTTCATTTAATTCCCAAACAACAAGGAAAAAGGCCATCGACCTGTGATGCATGGAGAAATTTGCATCTCTACCTCAGGCGACACGAAAGGTCCAATCCACCAACCTTTATCAAATTTGGTAGTGTGTAAATTCTTTTGTACCTTCATCAGGTCTGGTAGAGTGGTGATTCTCATAGACATTCATTAGGATCATTCGACCGTGCCTCATGGACCATTGTCTGGTCCATTCGACAAAAGTCTCATGGTCTAGTAGACTGGAGATTCAGCTGGAATTACATCAATTTCATTCGACCATAGCTTTATGGACCTTCATTAGTTTCACTCGACCGTAGTCTCATAACCTTCATCGGGTCAGGTAGAGTGAAGAGTCTCTTAGACCTTCATCAAATATACTGTAGTATGAGGAATAAACACCTCTTTGACCTTTCTTAGGTCTGGTAGAATCAAGGATGATGACCTTGGAATTTCATTAACTCCATTCGACAGTAGTCTCGTAGAATTGAGATGACATTGATGGTTTTCATCAAGTTTATCAATGGTAGTATATAATGAGTTTTGACTTCTTTGGACTTTCATCAAGTTCATTCGACAAATCCATTCACCCGTAGTCTCATAAATTCTCATCAAGAAAATGAGTAAGAACCTTGATAGACATTCTTCAAATCCACAAGACTTGTCCATTCGACAGTAGTCTCATAACCTTCTTCAAGTCTTGTAGTATGAAGATTCTCATAGATATTCATTAGGTTCATATCTTATGGACCTCCATCAGGTTCATTTGATAGTCCATTCGACAATAGTATCATAAACCTTCATTGGAACTGAGTAGTATAAGAAAGGAAGACTCTCATAGACCTTCTTCAGGTCAAGTAGAGTAGAAATCTTCATTGATTCATATTAGATCATGTAGAATGAAGAATGAAGATCCCCGTGGATCTTCATCGCATATGAAGTATGTAGACTCCCATGAACCCTCATAAGGTTTAGTAGAGTGTGTATACTTTCTTGGACCTTCATTGGGTCATGTAGAGTATAAACTATGATGTAGACTTCACAACAGGCACGTAAAGGATCTCTCATTGTTTCAGTCAAACATGGTATGCCTTTTATATTGAAGAGCGATTGACTAGTCACTCGACAAATCCTCCAGACGACAGGTATCACTATTCTCCTTATATACTTACCTTGATTGTGGTTTTGAGATTTGCAAGCAATGCCATATGACAAAGTTGAAAACCTGGACTATTCTTGTATGGAGTGTATCCTGAACCTTCACATGATTCAGTCGACTAGGAACATCTCTCATGGCTCAAGTAGAGTCAACGTATGACCTTCATTTGGTCTAGAAAAATTTGACGACTCCCTTGGTGTATAGCCACTATGGAGATTGTCCTGGCTTCAGCAAGTCCAGTCGACCGGGGACATCCCCCATAGACTCATGTCTAATCAAGTTATAGACATGGATTAACACATGTCGTATGACTAATATCTTCCTGGACTCATCAAGTCCAGTCGACCGGGGACACCCCTCATTGACTCATGTCGAGTCAAGTTGTAGACATGGATTACACATGTCGTATGACTTATATCTTCCTGGACTCATCAAGTTCAGTCGACCGGGGACATCCCCCATAGACTCATGTCGAATCAAGTTGTAGACATGGATTAACACATGTCGTATGACTTATATCCTGAACCTTCATCTGGTTCAGTCGAACGAGGACATCCCTCATGGACTCATGTCGAGTCAAGTTGTAGACATGGATTAACACATGTCGTATGACTTATATCCTGAACCTTCTTCTGGTTCAGTCGACCGGGGATATCCCCATGGACTCATGTCGAGTCAAGTTGTAGACATGGATTAACACATGTCGTATGACTTATATCCTGAACCTTCTTCTGGTTCAGTCGACCGGGGACATCCCCCATGGACTCATGTCGAGTCAAGTTGTAGACATGGATTAACACATGTCGTATGACTTATATCCTGAACCTTCTTCTGGTTCAGTCGACCGGGGACATCCCCCATGGACTCATGTCGAGTCAAGTTGTAGACATGGATTAACACATGTCGTATGACTTATATCCTGAACCTTCATCTGGTTCAGTCGACCGAGGACATCCCTCATGGACTCTTGTCGAGTCAAATGAAGACATGGACTTCCTTCAGTTCATAGACTTGTCGAATGAAATAACTCATGAACCCTCATCTGGTTTAGACGACCGGGGACATCCCCCACGGACTCATATCGAGTCAAGTTGTAGACATGTACGACTTATATCCTGACCTTCATCTGGTTCAATTGACTGGATACTTCCCCAATGGCTCTGGTAGAGTCAAGTTCATTATCCCGACCATCATCTGGTTCGGTCGACTGGATACTTCCCCAATGGCTCTTGAAGAGTCAAGCTCATAACTTGATATTCGTTTGGCAGCATCAACGCTCGAGTACACCTACATACGATGGCCTCAAGCGACACACGCGTCAAGTACTCTCCAAGTCAAGGACTCCTTGACTTATAGAGTAGGGGACAAACTGTACGGGCCAAATTTGGGCCAAGGGCAATTTTGTCCTTTTACTCAAGGCCCAAGTTTCTACCTCAGAAGGAAGCCCGGTAATTAAAGTGAATAGTGGCCTAGAGATTCATAAGCCCAGGCCCAGTGATGAGCTATGTAGCGCCCAGGCTCATTAATGCCACCCACAAGACATCCGTTCCAACCTGCAAGCAGTAATGGCACTTCATTAAGTTGACTGTTACCATGTTCTAAACGGGCAAATAATCAAAAGACAATCAATAAAGGCACACGTTATTATACCATGGATATTTAAGGAACATAACTCCAAGAGGAAAAAGGATCCAATTTCTAGCTCTCCTACTCATAGCTCTGGGACTTTCACAAAAGTCACCATACCTGCTATCTACCGCCCTCACGGCACCCTACGAAGCTCAAGGTAGTATCTTACTTTGACCTTCCTTCTACTACTATCTTTGTTCATTTACTGACTTCGGCGTCGGAGTGCCCCCGGCACCCACCACACCGGTGGGCATTACTCCCGCTCACTCTACATCTTTGTTCTGCAGGATCGCCAGTGCCCCCATCTCAAAGAAATCTCAATTGTGGACCTCGGGCGAAAACCAGTGTCTACATTATGAAGTTTTATTAATTTATTTATATTCTTTTGAGTTTAATGCTTCTTGATTGCTGGCCACAATTTGAGATGATGAATGTTTAGAATCTATCACTCGAGAGAGGGGATTTTGAATAGATCTAGAGAATATAGCCTAGGATTTTATAGAGTTCGAGAGAATCTGTAGTCCTTTGAAGTCGTTAACATAGAATCACAAATCGTAATGAGTTGTTAACTATTGGATTTTTATAGAGATATCGAAGTCTATAGTTGATAATATTTTAACTCGGCACTCGAGAGAGGGAGTGAATATTTTAGGAGTCTTGACTTATAAATAATATAGCTGAACAAGGATTAATTGACATGACAAATACATAGGCGAAAGCTAGGTGAAATCAGGATCCAGAATCTCTATCGTATTAGTTCCTCCTATCTAATTATTTGTATATTTTATTTATCTATTATAAATCTTTATTATTTGTTTTCTAAATAAAGTTAGGATTATCAATTGTAGTACTTAGTGCGAGTTAACGCAATCCCTGTGGGTTCGACACTCTTAACTCATATTTATACTAAAACTTGACACCGTACACTTGCGGTACGATAAAAAAAATATCACAACACCGAACCCCTCTGATTGGTCCATGTGTCCCGACATATTTTAGTAGAGGTCCGGCGCACGTTAGCGGTCGCGACGCGATAAAAGATGATTTTGCCATTTTTTTCCGTTTTTCATTGTTTTGGCCCCGAATCACCTCCAGAGAGTCCTGAAACTTTATTTATCTACAAAATAACATAGAACACATCAAAATATTCACAAAACTCAAGAAACTATACAAAATATTAGGTCAAATGAGTGGGAAATAGTGATACATTTACCACTCGTCAATTTTCCAATGTAAAATTTCAATTATTTTAATTTGGAGCACCGAAGTCGCAAAAGGAGCCAACACCACCTTGGAGCGTGATTTGAAGACCAATGGATGCTTTGGGTATTTTTTGTACTAGTTAGATTAGTATAGGGAAAAATAAGAGCCCGGTCAATGCAATATATATATTTTTTATGTTATATGTATGTTTAATTCGAATTGTTTGAATAACATATCATATAACTTAGGGTGCTTACTCTTGCATTTCACATGCCATAACTTGCTTTAGATGCATTACCATTATAGACATAAAATATGATTTTATGTGATTTAAAATGTTTAAATTAGAATATGATATGCATGGAAAAATAATTAATTTGATTAATTGGTTTTAAGGTTTAAAATTTGAATTCTAATATATTGGGCTTAATTAGTGTATAATAAATTCCATTGGTATATAGGATGGAAACCTGGACATAAATTACATAGCTGAATCCGAATGGACGGTAATGTAGTCTGCACTCGGGATACAATTCCACGTACCATTGGATTTTATAACACACTAAGATTAATTAAATAGTTTAATTTATATCTTGACCATTTTAGGATTCTAAAATTTTAAACCAATTAGTGTTCTAGTATTTTAAAAGGTAAAATATAATAGAAGACTAATACCACTCTAATTAAATTAGTTTAATTGAGTAATACAATTAGTAGAGACTAATGGAAATTAGTGATACAATTTTTAAGAGTTAAAATTGGTTAGGTTACTAATAGTGTATTAGTGTTAATAAAAGTTATGATTTAGCCGCCATAAATTTATTCACACTAGTTAAATTAAAATATTAGATATTTTATAAATAGAAATCTTAAACTTTAAATAGTGAGTGGGATATGGATATACGATAGTATATCCCGCGATCTCCGTTGTTAGTCCGAAAACGTGAGATTCAAAAGGCGCCTCGACCCTATGGATGGTGTATATATTTTGGGTCAATATCAGGTTTGGATTCCAAGAGGATATGGATTCTAGATGTATCTTGTGAACTGACTTACCCTACAACGACACTTCACTCGTTAAGTCCAAGAATCCCGAAACGGCGGGTCACACTCACAAAGGAATAATTAACTGTTAATAAAATTACTAGATCAAATCAAACAGTAGTTATTTAATATAGGAATAAGAGTTATTCCCGCAAATATTAATCGACTGAGATTGTCTCGATCTATCAGGCAAGTACTTGACCTACCCTACGACGACACTTACTTGTGGGATGATAGATTTCTGTGGCATAGCAATTCTCTTAGGTTTCTAATTCGTTATTCACGGTTCATGCATCATGTTTAATTTTATGCCAAAATGGTAATGATGATTTTAATATACGATAAATGAATGTTAAATGCATGTTTATTTCATTTTTCAGCCATGGTTTCTCCAATTATTTCAATACTCTATAATGACAAATAACGGGAGAAAATTATGTTAAGTGGAAAAGTAACATGAACGATATCCTGGTCTGCGAAGACCTAAAGTTTGTCCTGACGGATGAGTGTCCTCCCGAGCCGGCCAGAAATGCTGGCCAAGCTGTGCACGATACCTACCAAAAATGGGTCGCAGCAAATGAGAAAGCCTGCTGCTACTTGCTAGCATGGATGTCTGAGGTTCTTGCTGCAAAGCATGAATCTATGGATTCAGCATCTCAGATGATGGAGTCATTGCAGGGCATGTTCGGGCAGCCTTCAGAGCGTCAACTTCATGAGGCCATGGTCTCATCGATGACTGCTAAGATGAAGGATGAGACATCAGTCAGAGAGCACGTCTTAAGGATGATGACCTATCTCAACACTGCTGAAACCCATGGAGCTCGCATTGACGAGCGTAGCCAGATGACTATGATTATGAAAACTCTTCTGAAGAGTTTCCTGCAGTTTAAAAGTAACTATATTATGAATAAGTTGACTTTGACTTTGACCCAGCTGCTTAATGAGCTCACCCACTACGAGTCCATGTTTGTGGATCCTCGTAAGTCCAGTGTTGAGGCAAATGTTGTCGAGTCTTCTAAATCTGCAAAGATGAAGAAGAATAGCATTGGGAAGGCTAAGGCTAAGCCCATGAAGAAGAAGAACAAGAAAGGCTCCAATGATGCCAAGCCCAAGGGAAAATGTTTCCACTGCAACAAGACCGGGCATTGGAAAATGAATTGTCATAAATACCTTGCTGAGCTGAAGGAGAAAAAAGATACATAAAAATATGATTTACTCGTTATCGAAACTCTATTAGTGGAGGATGATAAATCCGCTTGGATTGTAGATTCTGGAGCTACTAACCATGTTTGTTCTTCTTTGTAGCTACTTGACTCATGGAGGGACCTTGCTGAAGATGACTACACCATGAGAGTCGGGACAGAGGATGCCGTTTCAGCAAGAGCAGTGGGAGTTTCTAGTTTAAAGTTTACAAATAATAGTTATTTAAATTTGAACAATGTGTTATTCATTCCTGGTTTTCGCAGGAATTTGATTTTTGTTTCTAAACTTTTGGATGATGATTATTCAGTTTCTTTTAATAGAAATTTAGTTATTATTGGTAGAAATGGATTAACCATATACACATGAAACTCAGAAACTAACGTGTATGTGTTAAGACCGTTAACATATAAGTCACTGCTCAACACTAAAATATTTAAGGTTGAGAAACCTAAAACTAAACGGCAAAAGATTTCTCATGATGACACATATATGTGGCATATTAGACTTGGTCATAGCAACCTTGACCGAATAGACAGATTGATAAAGAATAGAGCTTTAAACCAGTTAAAGCTCAGAACTTTACCACTCTGCGAATCATGTTTAGAAGGAAAATGACCAAGAGATATTTTACTGGAAAAAGTATAAGAGCCAGTCAACCACTTGAACTAATATATTCGGACGTTTGTAGACCGATGAATGTAAGAGCCCGAGGTGGTTATGAATACTTCATCACATTTATTGACGATTATTCTAGATATGAGTATGTTTACTTAATGCAGCACAAGTCATATACTTTTGAAAAGTTCAAAGAGTATCGTGCTCAGGTTGAGAACCAGTTAGGTAAAACAATCAAAACTCTACGATCAGATCGTGGAGGAGAATACATTGACAGAGATTTCGAGGAATTCTTAGTTGAGCATGTGATAGTATCCCAGCTCACAGCACTTGGAAAACCACATCAAAATAATGTTGCAGAGAGGAGAAATCGGACCCTACTAGACATGATGAGATATATGTTTTGTTATAGCTCATTACCTAGTTCATTCTAGGGATATGCACTGTAAATTGCAATGCATATCCTTAATGTATTTCCATTTAAGTCTGTTCCTAAGACTCCCTTAGAGTTGTGGATTGGTCGTAAAACTAGTTTGCGATATTTCCGCATATGAGGGTGTCCAGCACATGTGCTGAAGAATAAGACTACAAAGTTGGAGCCACGTTCTCAGGTGTGCCTATTTGTAGGCTATCCTAAGGAGACTAGGGGTGGATAATTCTATGGTCCTAAAGATAATAAAATGTTTGTATCGACAAATGGTACATTTCTAGAGGAGGACTATATGAGAGAGTTCAAGCCTCGAAGTAAAATGTTACTCGAAGAGTTACTTGCTGGTTCGACCAGCACACCATCATCAACGACAGTTGACAAGTACATAACACATTCAATATGTGAGCGTCAGATGCAAGTTCGTCAGAATAATCACCACCTAGACGCAATGAGAGGGTTGTACGACAACCTGATCGCTACCTTGGGGTTGGAGAGGCACAAGTTGTCACATCCAGTGATGGTATAGTGATCCATTGACCTATCGTCGTGCAATTGATGATTCTGACAAAGAGGAATGGCTCAAAGCCATGAACCTAGATATGAAGTGCTTGTACTCTAACTCAGTCTGGGAACTTGTAGACCAACCCGATGGGGTGAAACCCATAGGTTGCAAGTGGATATTCAAGGGAAGATGATAGTAGATGGGAAGGTACAGACCTTCAAGGCTAGGCTAGTGGCCAATGGTTATACGCATAAAGAGGGAGTTGACTATGAAGAAACTTTCTCGCCAGTAGCCATGTTCAAATACATCCGCACTCTTCTATCCATTGCCGCATATTATGACAATGAAATTGGGCAAATGAACGTCAAGACTGCATTCTTGAATGGCAATCTTGATGAGAGTATCTATATGGTACAACCAGATGGGTTCATAGCCCAAAGTCAAAAGCAAAAGGTTTGCAAGCTGCAAAAGTCCATTTATGGACTTAATCAGACGTCTCGATCTTGGAATATAAGATTTGATACCACGATCAAGTCTTATGATTTTGAGCAGAACGTTGATGAGCATTGCGTATACAAGCGCGTCATTGACATGAATGTGGTTTTTCTTGTTTTATACGTCGATGATATTTTACTCATTGGGAATGATGTAAAGATATTATCGGACGTGAAAACCTGACTAGCTAACCAATTCTAAATGAAAGATTTGGGAGAGGCCAGTTATGTTCTTGGGATTCAGATACTTCGAGATCGCAAGAAACGACTGTTAGCTATGTCTCAGACATCCTACATCGACAAGGTACTTGTGTGATTTGGGATGCAGAATTCCAAGAAAGGCAACCTGCCTTATCGGCATGGAATTCATTCGTCAAATGAAGAGTCTCCTAAGACACCTCAAGATGTTTAGGAAGTGAGACATATCACATATGCCTCAGCAGTTGGTAGTCTCATGTATGCTATGTTATGCACGAGACCAGACATCTATTTTGCAGTGGGAGTAGTCAGTAGGTTTCAGTTGAACCCAAGATTGGATCACTGGGTGGCTGTAAAACACATTCTCAAGTATCTTAAGAGAACGAGAGATTATATGCTTGTATATTTCGGTGAAGATATGATCCTGAGGGAATATACAGACTCTGATTTTCAGACAGATGTTGATTCTAGGAAATCAACATCTGGATCAGTGTTTACCCTAGGTGGTGGGGCTATAGTATGGCAGAGTATAAAGTAATCTTGCATTGCTGACTCCATTATGGAGGCTGAATATGTAGTCTGACTCCGTAAATTCTTGAGAGATCTGGAAGTTGTTTTAGATATGAATAGACCACTCACACTTTATTGCGATAATAGTGGTGCAGTAACAAATTCAAAAGAACCAATAAGACCCAAGAGAGGAACGCATATAAAGAGGAAATATCATATCATCAGGGAGATAGTGTAGAGATGAGACATTACTATCACAAAGATTACATCCGCAGAGAACTTGGCTGATCCGTTTACAAAGACCTTGTCAGCTAAAGTGTTTGAAGGTCACCTAGATGGTTTAGGATTACGTGACATGTCTCATTTGCTCTAGTGCAAGTGGGAGATTGTTGGGATGTATGCCCTAGAGCTACATGTAATGTAAACGGATTTAGATGTTTTGAAATAAAATGATGCATTATTCATTTATCAAAGTGTTTGTTTAATTTTCACATATTATAAATTATCTTGATTACCCTAGATTACTTATGTGCCTTCAGACTTAGTGTATGAGTGTCATACACAAGAGGATTTAAGTCTGAAGTTAGTAATCTTAAACAGTCCATAGAGAGCAAACAAAACTGGTATTTTGTTTTTGGTTTATCTATAGCTGCGGTCCATTCTATATTTGTATGACGACCTTGATCCGGGATCGTCCATGTAGAGACATGAGAATGAAGGCACCTTGTATGATGTGATTATGTAGGACTGGACCCAGATGGAAATGACTTTCTTATAATATCTGTTAAGCAAAGAAAATCATTTCGATCTACTAGATGGTCATATATAGATTGATCTTAATCCTGAGTGTACAACGAACTCATGCATGACATGCTATGTCATTTGATTTACAAAGGTGGGGTTGGTGTAGCAGTCCCGACCAATAGCTACGTACTTTGGGGACATGGTCTGTTGTGTAGCTGTGAACATTTTACATAGATATGGAGTTCACTCCTTCTTGCGAGAAATAAAGGAGTATCTTTCTTAAGGTTTGATTCGGTACTTGAATGGTTTGAGTGCTCAAGTCTTTCTATTACGAATAGAAAGATTAAAATTCATAATGATTATGAATAAATCGTTTATTAGAAAATCAATGGTACTTAAGGTATAAATAATTAGAGGGGTATAACGGACATTATGACTCAACTCTAATTACGAGATACTCGTGAAGGGTCAATTCGTATGTAGTGAATTTATCGATGGACACCGACTTGGTTCAGCTTAATATATCATATGCGGCAACGAGAGTGCAACTTCGGATTTTTAGTGGAATAACCCGGAGTTAATAGTTCATAATATTTAATTAAGAGCTTAATTATTATTTCGAGATCATTGGAGCTCGGAACCGTGGGTCCATTTGGTCCATGTGCTAGCTCGATATACTATAGCAAATTTAGTGTAATTGGATAGTCCAATTATATACTCACAAAGGTATAAATATTATTAATATGATTAATAATATCATTGTCACACTTGAAACTATATATTAAAAGTTAATATATGGTTTTAATAATTATATGATAATTATTAAAATAAATAAAATTATATTATATTTGATATAATTTAATAAGGCTAAAGTTGGAATTTCCATTTTTTGGGTTTTGGAAACCCTTGGTATTATTTTGGAAGTTATGACTTTTAAAAGGTTAATTAATTATTTATTTTTGTAACATATATTGGCTTTATGGAAAGTTAATATTGGAGTTGCAAAATTAATAATTTTCCTATGCATTGGCTGAATTTTGGAGGTGGAAAAAGGGGAATGGTTTTGTTTGTTTTTGGAAACAAATAACCCTAGGTATAAAAAGAAGATTTATTTTTCTTTTTGCACAAGCCTTTCATTGTAACCCTAGCCTCCATCTTCTTCTTCTTCTTCTTCATTCTCTCTCAAAAGTTGAGACAAACCAAAATAAAGAAAAAGAATAAATTAAAAACAAATATCAAGTGTGTTTAAATCTCTAAATCGTTTAGGGATTGTTTTGTGAGTCTTGCCCACACAAGTTTTCGTTGGTAACAAGATATAGTTCGCAAGACTTTGTGGTATCGAACAAATGATCCTTTTCATCCCATCCTTGTTGTTCACGGCAGTGAGCATTATTTTTGCTCATTGCCGCCCCTATACTTGGTGAAACGGAACTCGATTTGGTTTTGTTTTAATCCAAATTTTTGGGAAATATTTTGTAATGTTTTAGGGCTGTGTTGGAGCTATTTTCAAGTGAAAAATCATAACCAAAACACAGCCTAAGCCCACGCATTTCATGGGCTGTTTCGGCAGTGCACTATGAGCGTATCGGGTCCAAAATAGACCAGTTTTTGTCCGGCTGTTCGGGGACTGTTCCGGGGCTATTTAGGGGGTTGGAATTTTGTCTAAAACTGAAGCAAAATTTCAGTGGGTGTGGCAGTAGCATTCGACAATTAAAGGAGAAGGGCAAAAAAAAATTTCAAGTTTGATCTGTGTGCCTAAACTGTTTCCGCTGCCCAAGGAAAATGTTTCATACATTTTGTACATGAACCTAATTCATCTAAGTGAATGTGCATGTTTCCTATGAGCTTAGGTACTTGAATAGACAATTCACAATACATTTAGAGTCCTAAGTTAAGACTTTACATAATTTCTTCAATATGTGCCACTCATCACATTCTTCGCTCTTCACCACCATTGTACTTCGACATCTTTTTGTAATGTCTCGCTATTGTGCGTCGCAGTCTTCACTCGTGTTGCATCATCAAAATCCATTACGCAATTGTGTCACTAATAATTTTTCATTTCAGGGATAATTCGGGAAAAGCTACATCTCAAACAAACCTCCCTCAATGAGCAAATTTGTTTGGTTAGTTGGGAACCAAAGCAAACTTAGCAAGCAAATCAGAAAATAAAGAGAAAACAAAGGATTTAACGTGGTTCGGTGGAATGGATCCAACCTACATCCACGAGTACAAAGAAATGAAATTTTTATTACCACCTCGGGTCAGACCGATCTGCATTGTCTCCCTCTTACACTAAGTTTTTCTCTCTTTTACAAGTTGTGTAAATGCTAAAAATTGCTAGAAAACGATTAGCCACAACCAGAGAGTCGAAGAACCCCTCAATCAGAGTCTTCCACCCCTTTATATAGTGCGTCTAGATCCACTATTACACCAATTTATGACGTCAGCCACGTTACCCTGTTATCATTGTCTAGGCCCATTTCCCTAATCATTCTATAAATAGTAGCTCTGTTATCTTACACCACCACTCTCTGCCATCTGAACCACATTAATTCACCTTTTTTGGTAGCTGCTACACGTTTTGTCCATGTGTCAACCCATATTCCAACCACTCACGCAGATTCGTGTATCAGTGGATAAGCATGAGACCCTCTCCCATCCCATCAGCTGTTGGCCTACTCCCATCTTATCAGTCGTTGGGAGGCTCAAACTTCTGTTTATGGCTTACGTCACAAGCACAAAACATATCTCATGACTGCCTCAGGTCAGTCTCCATCTGCACCTCGGGCTTTGATCCTCTGTCTGACTCTCATCCTCATGAAGATATTGAACTTTCATCTATTAAGCGCCAAAAAACTCATTCTACCCCTCTTCAGGCTTCAGAGTTCCTCGGGGCAGAAAATCACCATCAACAACTTAGTCGATCATCAAAAAAAATAGCAGATAACAACAGTAAGGTCAACAATTATACAACACAATAGCTAAACCTAAATTTAACAATAAACTAAAGGAAATTTGAAATTAATAGGAATCCAAACATAATTAATTTCAAAGCTGTATATCAAGCTTTTTGGACAAATATTTTATCTTCTAGATAAAGCTAAACGAATACAATTGGAATGGCATTCGATAGTTGATCACATATTTAGTGTAAGCGAAAACCAAACCAACAATAACCAAACCATAGGTAATACAACACGTGAAAAAGAATAGATCAACAACAGCATGGACCAAACAACATATGCAATAAGTATTCCCAACAATCCCCACAAACAAATCTCAAACAAAGGTAAAAGTAAATCAAACATTTACTTAAATTCGAAGAAGAAGATGAACAAGAAGCAACCGAACTAACTACCAGAAGCAATAAAGTAAGTTACCAGAAGAGAAAGAAATCAGCCAACGAAGTGATACTTGACGTCAGTGAATAAAAATCCTTTAAACTTGTGTAATTTTCAACGATCTATTTAAGAAATCATCAATAAAAAAAAATCTTATATGTAGTACATGGTGGAAAAATCTATTCATCACAACAACCAACGAACATCAACTTGCAAAACAAAATAAATAAACAAATAATCCAAAATAAATTAGAGACACAGAAACTCGTGCAACACGTGGGATCCCAATAAATTTATTTAATTATGAACATTTGTGTGAATTTGTACATTGTCATTAACACATTTAAAAACTTTATTATTATTACCTTCTTGTGTTTTTGAGGCGTGAAGCAGCTGCAAAAAAAATGTATGGTTGTTTTTAGAAGTGTGATAATTATTTCATCTATTTGTTTATTCAATTAAATTAGTAGGAGTTAATGAAGCATTACAGCCCGAAACTTACAAAGCAGTACACTGTAGCTAGTGGTGGACATGTGGCTCCCACATGGCGCATGAACAGCGAATCAGAAGGCTGTGATGGTGGAGGTGGTATATCATGTGCTGGGTGTATATGTCATTTCTCTCACAGCAGGCGGGCCACACACAGTTGTGGGGCCCACCTGTTATGAGAGAGATGGCATATACACTCAGCACATAATATAATTTTCGGTGATGGTGACCACCAACACCTAGATCCGGCCGTGCCGTCTTGTCGTGATATGGCAGCACCCACTCCACATGCTCGGGAATTTTTTAATAACCCTAATCTAATTAATGTTTAATGCTAACTTTTTCGAAAGAAATCAAACAAAATACAGAATAATCATGTGGTGGGAAACGATTTTATTATGTTCATTGTGAATAAATTAATTTCTATCTAACATTCTTTTTGCTCTTTTTTAATTCGTATAATATATATATAGATATATTATATAAATATAGATATTTATAGTACAATTATCTGTCGAGTATTAGATGAAATACTAATTATCACACTAATAAAATAAATGAGAGTCAGAAATCGCGTCTTTATGAATATGTCAAGGGTATGAGTTCACCGTTTGGATTCGGGCCTATAAATCTGTTGGAAATTAATTGTTGTTAATTATTTGGTGTTGTTAAATAACAACAATTAGTAATAATTTCATTTGGAAATTATTAAGTTAATTATTTGGTGTTGTTAAATTACAACAATTAGTAATAATTTCATGTTGGAAATTATTAAGTTAATTATGTGGTGTTGTTAAATAACAACAATTAGTAATGATTTCATTACTAAGTAAACAACAAGAATTGTTAATCAAATAATTAAGTAACAACAAGAGTTGTTAAGTGACAACAATTAGTAAAATGTTAAATGGGGAACATATGGTACACCCATGATGGTAACATTTTTGGAAGGGTTAGAAAATGTCATTATGCATCCTAATAATGTGATTAATAGTAATCAATGCATGTGATTACATAGTGACTTGATTTCCCTCCTATAAATAAGACCATTTGCTTATTGAGTTAAGCAATCAATTAAGTTTGATTAAGAGGTCTCTACAAGCATAAAAGGTATGCAATTGTGTTGTGGTTAATATAGATTTATTTCAATTAGCATGTAAATAAATCTAGGACTAGTAATACATGTATGGTTAGATCCTAAGAGGACAAACATGTAAATATATTAGGGATTATGTTTCCTAACATTGGTATCAGAGCCAGGTTAAATGCATGTATTCTAGTTGGATTACACAAAATTGCATGAACAAACATGAAAAATGTTGAAAATATTTCTGGTTTTTGTTTTTAAAAAATGATTTTTCTCCAACTTTGGGCCGTAATAACTCTCTGTAGAAAATTGATAATCGCATGTTCAAATAGTGTTTTGAAAACTAGGGCATGAGATCTTCAATTGGTATATCATTTGCTTAATTTGGATTAAAATTGAGAAAGATATGGACCCTAGAAGTTGGCTAGTTAAATCTGTTTTTCCCCCAGAAAAACACTCCCAGAATAGCCGTACTACATGTCATCCGGTATTTAGGAAATAGGACGACAAGTCGTCCGAATAAGTGTACGACAAGTCGTACGTGAATAATGAGCTCACCGACATGTCATCCGAATAGAATATAGACGACAAGTCGTCTGCTTCTTTAACATAGAAACGACTTGTCATACAGTCACGGAACACGCGGACGACATGTCGTCTGTGCTGAAAGTACCTACAAGCAATAGCGACAAGAAATCTCTATACCCAAGAGGGGGGTGAATTGGGTTATCGCTATAAATGCGGAATTATAAAATCTTTGCCGATTTTAAGCTCTTATTACCAAGTGGGAGTTTTTAGGCAATTTTCTCTATTCCAATTAATAGCCTATATGCAAGTTTCTAATCAATATTATAAATGTAATCAAACTTGCAAATAAGTAAAAGTTAAGGGAAAGAGAAATACGACCCACGATTTATAGTGGTTCGGCCAAACGTGCCTACGTCCACTCCCCCAAGCCTCGCTTGAAGATTCCACTAAAATCCGAGTTTTGTCGTGGCTCACTCGTAACCAAGAGTTTTCCGCAAAGGTGCACTCCAAACCTTTTACAACTTTGAGTTTTGTTCGTAGGCGTACTCACAACCTTTACAACTTTGAGTTTTGTTCGTAGGTGCACTCACAACCTTTACAACTTACCCAAACTATGGGATTTCACAAACCGCAAGTGTTTTTGATAAAGAAATTGTAAAACACACTTGGGCACTCACAATATAATGAAGATTGTGTGAGATGCAAACCCAAGTGATCTAAGCTCACTAAATGATATGAAGATGTGTGTGAGCTTGTATGAGTGTTTAAGTGTATGAAGGTTTAAGACACTCTTGTATTTGCTTTAGAGAATGTGTATGAAGGTTTTCTAAGTCTCTAACTTGAGGCAAAGGAGTTGGGGTTCTATTTATAATAAAATGCAAAGCTTTTAGCCAACTCACAGCGAGACCGGCGAGGAAACCGGCGAGGAAACCGGCATGCCGGTCTAGGGCTCCAACGGTAACATAACGTTCAAAAAACTAGCCGTTGGACCGGCGAGCAAACCGGCGAGGATACCGGCGAGGAGACCGGCGAGGAGCTCCCTGGTTCCAGAGAGCATATTTTCTCAGCTAAAACCGGCATGGAGACCGGCGAGCAAACCGGCATGGGGACCGGCATGGAGCTCCTTGGTTTCAGTATGTGCATGACCAGTCAAGACTGACGACACTTGGTATTTTGGCCATAACTTCCTCTAGAAAATTCCAAATCATGATTTGTAAATTTCTACATAAACTAGACACATAGATATAGCTTGTGTAAAAACTTCAGCTCCAAAAACATTAAGATGAATTTTATGGAATTTTTCTAATGTGACGTGTACGCAGAAAACGCACATCTGAACATGTTGTACTAAAAAGGCTCTAGCAAAAGTTCTATGCATCGGAATTATGTTCCGTTTGAACCGTAGCAAACTAGAGACACATATCTATCTAACGGTATATCATTTGAAGTTTAATTCAACCGTTAATAGTTTTTGGAAGATCATTTACCGATGCACTTGTGCATAGAAATTCATTTTTGTGCAAATAAAGTGCAAATGATTCTTTAAGCATTCTAATCCATTTTAAATGCAAGTGATGCAAAATGTATGATTCCTAAGAGCTTTAGATCACTTGAGTAAACTCACTTACAATAAAATTTAGCTCTTAATCATTATCTTCGATTTGCCGCTAGTCTTCATATTCTCGCTCTTCACCCCATATGCTTCGACACTTTTTGTAATGCTTCGTGTTTGCACGTCGAAGTCGTCAATTGCGTTGACGTCATCAAAATCCAATTACGCGACCAAGTCGCCAACAATCTCCCCCTTTTTGATGATGGCAACCCCTTAAAACTTGTTGCAACTTGTGAGCTTCTTGGAGTCCAAATTTGACCATTTTGCTCCCCCCAACATAAGCTCCCCCTCAATGTGTGATTGTCTTCAAAATAGCTCTATAACAACTTGACAAACACATTAGTACATTTACTCCCCCTTAAACCAAGGGTGAGGGTTAAACAAGTTTTAATCTCATTTCTAATGATTTCTCCCCTCTTTTGACATTATCAAAAAGTGGAGAAGTAAAATTTAAATCTAAATGATACCAATTATTATATGTGCTATAAAATACCAAAAATTTAAAAAATATGCACATTTTGGCAATTTAGAGGAAACGGTACCAATGTTTCCGTGAGTACGGAGTTTTACCTTTACCGTTGCGAATCCTCATCTCTTTGAGCCTTTGGGATCAATTTTGCAATTCTCTTTAAAGATCCATTCCCAAGCTCCCCCTACAAATTTATCAATTACACTTTGGTACCCAAACTTTCTGGGGTCCATTGGGGTTAATCCTAGTTCCTTTCGGAACCCAAATAATAGTCACATTTTTCTTTTTAATCCAACACAACATACAAACTCTTGTGACCTTTCCTATACATGCATGGCATACAACATTTGAATCAATTATTTTAGATACATGTACATGTGATGAATGTATATGTGATATGGATGCCTTCATAAAATATTGTTCACATATTTTTCCTTCGTGTAAGGCTTATATCTTAATCCATATTTTCCAAAAAGAATTTTGTGAACCAAGTAGCATTTTAAAATTATTTTCATCATAAGTGAACTTGGTCACACTGCATTGCAAGTCTTCTAATTTCTTATTCAATCATCATTTTTAATTTTCAATAATTCGCAAGCACATGATGATTTAGAGGTAGATGCTTCATTTTGTAAGTTCTCTATACAATGTTCATGGTCTACAATTAAACACATATTCTCATTACTTAAGGCATGAATTTGTTTAACAAGAGATACATGCTCATTATGATCAATTGAAACATCATTTTCAAGCTTGGTCTTTAAGCAAATGTCATCAATTTCTAAAGCACGAATTTTATCCAAGCATAATGCGTGTTCATGTTGATGTGATGTATGCTCTTCCTTAATCAAATTACATTTCTTTCTAAGAGCATCATATTTATCATGCAAATCATTCAACATGTCAAGCATTTCATCATAATCGGAAATTTCATTTTCATACACAATAGTAATTTCATTTTCCGATTCCCCTTTAAGGTTTTCTATATCCATGCAATCCAAATTATAAATTTCATCATTTGATGAGTTAGAGAGTCAATGTTGCATGCATTTAATTCATTATTTCCTTCATTTATTAATTCTAAGGAATTCCATAATTCATATGCATTTGTACATTGGGGAATCCTATCAATTATGTTTTTTCTAATGCTTCGTATAAAAATTTAAGTGCATTAGAATTTACCGAAGATTTTTGCCCTCGTATGATTTCCAAGTAGGATTGTGGATCAACGGCAAGAAGGAAGTTCAACATCCTCATTTTCCAATAGTTGTAGTCCGTTCCGGTGTAAAACGGAGGTCTAGTCGTTGAAAATCCCTCGGCAAAATTTGACGAGTTGCTTGTAGATGCCATGATCTATTCTCGGACGGTTAAGTCTTTCTTGAGAATACCTCGCTCTGATACCAACTGAAAGTACCTACAAGCAATAGCGACAAGAAATCTCTATACCCAAGAGGGGGGTGAATTGGGTTATCGCTATAAATGCGGAATTATAAAATCTTTGCCGATTTTAAGCTCTTATTACCAAGTGGGAGTTTTAGGGGCAATTTTCTCTATTCCAATTAATAGCCTATATGCAAGTTTCTAATCAATATTATAAATGTAATCAAACTTGCAAATAAGTAAAAGTTAAGGGAAAGAGAAATACGACACCACGATTTATAGTGGTTCGGCCAAACGTGCCTACGTCCACTCCCCCAAGCCTCGCTTGAAGATTTCCACTAAAATCCGAGTTTTGTCGTGGCTCACTCGTAACCAAGAGTTTTCCGCAAAGGTGCACTCCAAACCTTTTACAACTTTGAGTTTTGTCGTAGCGTACTCACAACCTTTACAACTTTGAGTTTTGTTCGTAGGTGCACTCACAACCTTTACAACTTACCCAAACTATGGGATTTCACAAACCGCAAGTGTTTTTGATAAAGAAATTGTAAAACACACTTGGGCACTCACAAATATAATGAAGATTGTGTGAGATGCAAACCCAAGTGATCTAAGCTCACTAAATGATATGAAGATGTGTGTGAGCTTGTATGAGTGTTTAAGTGTATGAAGGTTTAAGACACTCTTGTATTTGCTTTAGAGAATGTGTATGAAGGTTTTCTAAGTCTCTAACTTGAGGCAAAGGAGTTGGGGTTCTATTTATAATAAAATGCAAAGCTTTTAGCCAACTCACAGCGAGACCGGCGAGGAAACCGGCGAGGAAACCGGCATGCCGGTCTAGGGCTCCAACGGTAACATAACGTTCAAAAAACTAGCCGTTGGACCGGCGAGCAAACCGGCGAGGATACCGGCGAGGAGACCGGCGAGGAGCTCCCTGGTTCCAGAGAGCATATTTTCTCAGCTAAAACGGCATGGAGACCGGCGAGCAAACCGGCATGGGGACCGGCATGGAGCTCCTTGGTTTCAGTATGTGCATGACCAGTCAAGACTGACGACACTTGGTATTTTGGCCATAACTTCCTCTAGAAAATTCCAAATCATGATTTGTAAATTTCTACATAAACTAGACCATAGATATAGCTTGTGTAAAAACTTCAGCTCCAAAAACATTAAGATGAATTTTATGGAATTTTTCTAATGTGACGTGTACGCAGAAAACGCACATCTGAACATGTTGTACTAAAAAGGCTCTAGCAAAAGTTCTATGCATCGGAATTATGTTCCGTTTGAACCGTAGCAAACTAGAGACACATATCTATCTAACGGTATATCATTTGAAGTTTAATTCAACCGTTTAATAGTTTTTGGAAGATCATTTACCGATGCACTTGTGCATAGAAATTCATTTTTGTGCAAATAAAGTGCAAATGATTCTTTAAGCATTCTAATCCATTTTAAATGCAAGTGATGCAAAATGTATGATTCCTAAGAGCTTTAGATCACTTGAGTAAACTCACTTACAATAAAATTTAGCTCTTAATCATTATCTTCGATTTGCCGCTAGTCTTCATATTCTCGCTCTTCACCCCATATGCTTCGACACTTTTTTGTAGGCTTCGTGTTGCACGTCGAAGTCGTCAATTGCGTTTACGTCATCAAAATCCAATTACGCGACCAAGTCGCCAACATGTGCGTGTAACTTGGGCGAGGCTTGCCGGCGCATGAGGGCGCGTGAGGGCGAGTGGGAGCCCGTGGCCGCGCGTGGAGGCGCGTGGAGGCGCGTGAGCCATTCATGGGGCGCGTGACTGGCGCGTGAACCTCCGTGTTGGCCCGTGTTGGTCATGTATGTATCGGTTTGCTTTGGTAATTCCGATCTGTCATGATTAAATGTCTATTCCTTTTGCATATTGTACTAATCGGCCATGATAAATTTGTTTTATCATATAAACTTTGTGTTTATGTAAATGAATATCTTGTGATGTTTATTTTAATTAATGTAACTTCGTGTTTCATTATATTGATTTTTCTTTGTATTTGTTGCACAAAAATCATGCCGATCAGACAAAGAACTGCAAAAAGAGTTATGACATCCGCCCACAGTGAATGATTGAAAGACATGTTGCTGGATTTGGATAAATATCGGATGAAAGAAGATGATGATATTCTCGCATATAATCACCTTCAATAACATGTTACAAGAATCTATATGGGAGGGTAATTGGATAGGACAACCAAACAGACTGAGATACCTACGAAATACTCTCCCGGAAATATGGCAAAAAAGGCTTACTGATATTTGGAAATTAGTAACTCATACAGAAGAACTACGTGTTCAATACAACATAGCCATTGAGAGGTTAGCGATTGAGTATCTTCAATCTAAGGCAAATAATACCATTTTTCCCTTGATGTCTCGGAAACGTTGCAAGGATCCTAAATTTGCTATAGGTTTTCCATGGCTGTCCAAGATCAATTACCAGTTACCGAAAGAATTTGAGGATTCTTATCCAAAGACTTTTATTCGTTGGAACATGAGAACCGGAAAAGTTTTAAGTGTTAGATATTAGTTCTTCTATGATAAAAATATGTTAATATTTATGTGTGTAATTATTTGTTACTTCATGGCATGTAATTATTGTATTTTATATGTATGAATGTTTCATGTTGATTTTGAATTTATTGTAATAAATCAATGATTGTCATGTACAATGGTCGCATGATTAAGATGTTCTAAGAATTTATGTAATTTTTTAGAAAATGATTTTACATGATTGATTATGTTGATAATATTTTACATTGGGTAATTGGATGATGATTGGACACATAGTGGCCTTTTGACTCCAACGCCATTGAAGAATTTTATTAAACATAATTCGTTTCATGATAAAATAAATAAAAGTATTAACAATTGTGCATGAATGTCTGTAGAAACTTTGTGTTTTTAATATGGCTCCGCAACAAAGAACATTATTGCTGAACTCAAACAAGGGTGAGAAACTGAATGGCGATAATTATGAAATTTGGAGCATGAAAATCCAATATGGTCTAGAAGAACAAGAGGTTCTTGAAACTTTGAAAATGAACATGGATGAACCTGAACAGGGCACTACAGCCCAACACAGGCGAGACCGAGAGGGTTATGAGGCCTGGAAGAAAAAGAATTCCATTGCCCCCGCATTACGTGCTGAGCAGTATGGATAATGACCTAATGAAAGAGTTCAGGAAATATGACATAGCTAAGGACATGTGGTCCACACTAGCTGAAAAGTTTGGTAGTACCTCAATAACCAAACTCAGATCACTGACAATCAAGTTTGACACATACAAGAAACGTCCTGAGTTCACTATGTCAAAACACTTGAGGCAAATGTCAAACATGATTACTGAACTGGCAGATGCTGGACATGTTCTTACAGATGAACAGAAAGTCCAAGCGGTCATTCGTTCTCTTCCAAATAGCTGGGAGCATATGAAAATGCATTTGACCCACAATGAGAGCATCAAAACCTTTGATGATGCCAAACGTCACCTTGAATTAGAAAGCGACCGCCTTGCGGCTGCTAAGTCAAATGCTGAAGTGTATATGACAGAAACTAGCAAACCAGGGGGTTTCAAAAAGAAAAGAAAATTTCATGGTGGTGGGTTCCAGTTCGGAAAAGAACAAAATTCTTCTAAGCCAGAAAAGAAACAGAAAACCAATCAACATGGTAAAGGAAAACGTCCTACCAAAATAAAAAACATGGCAAAGGTTAAATGTTTTAACTGTGGTAAGAAAGGTCATTTTGCTCGTGACTGCACTGAGCCTAAAAAGGTGAATATCTTTCGTGCATATTTAAATGAAATATGTGTTTCAAGTTCAATCTTTCTAACTGAATCTAATCCTTTGTGGACTGTAGACTCAGGAGCCACAGACCATGTAGCGAAGGATAGAGATGCCTTCGTGGAATTTCGGCGAATTTCACCTGGGGTGAAGTGGATATATGTTGCAACAACTCACGGGTTGAAGTCAAAGGCATAGGAACATGCAAGTTAGTCATGCATGGTGGAAAAACTTTACTACTACATGATGTATTGTTTGCTCCACAAATTCGTCGAAATTTAGTTTCTGTGTTGGTTTGGTTAATTTAGGTTTCATTTGAACTTCCATAAATTTGGTGTTGATTTGTACTTAGGTACAATACACTATGGTTCTGGTTATTTTCTGGATGGTTTATTGTATTAAATGTTGAATGTTTAATCACAATTCTGGTTTTTCGTTTGTTACTTCATCTGTCAGTGATGATAGTGATGTAACTGTGTGGCATGCTAGACTTGGCCACATTGGCCAGCAAAGAATGAACAGATTAGCCAAAGAAGGCTTTCTGGGAAATATTGAGAAGGTGGAATTGTCAACCTGTGAATATTGCTGGCAGGAAAAACTGCGAGAAAACCATTTGGAAAAGGGACTAGAGCAGAATTTCCATTACAATTAATTCATTCAGATATCTGTGGTCCAATGAATGTCAGGGCAAGGCATGGGCATCTTATTTCATCATTACATATACATTTATAGATGATTTTACTCGCTTTGGTTATGTCTATTGATTGCTCATAAATACGAAGCATTATAATGTTTCAAGAAATTTATGAATTTAACAGAAAATCAATTAGACAAGAAAATTAAAGCACTACGCACTGACTGTGGTCGTGAGTACTTATCTGATCAGTTCAGAGAATTATGTGATGAAAAAGGGATTAGTCGTCAGTTGACTACTCCTGCTACTCCTCAACAAAATGGTGTTGCGGAAAGAAGAAATAGAACTCTTCTTGAGATGGTTAGGTCTATGATGGCACAAGCAAATTTGCCTATAACCTATTGGGGTGATGCATTATTAACTGCCACATATGTACTTAACCGAGTGCCATCTAAATCTGTGTCCACCACACCATATGAGTTATGGACAGGTCGTAAACCAGATATTCACTTTCTAAAACCTTGGGGTTGTGCGACTTATGTTCATGTGCGTTCTCACGAACATGGAAAGTTAGGCCCAAGAGGAAAAAAGAGTATCTCATAAGATATTCTGAACAATCAAAATGATATGTTTGCATAGGTGAACATGAAAGTGGAGGCGTGACAGAATTTGAATCACGAGATATCACATTTTTAGAAAATGATTTTCCTAAGCATGGAGAGATAGGTCAAGATTTATCTTTATATGAAACTCAAGATCACATGGATCACATGATTGGTGAACACTCGGGTTTAATTAATTCAAGTGAGAGTGAGTGATGAGAGAATTTGAGAAAACATGATGAATCTGTTTCACATGAATCTCAAAATGATGAATTAGTTTCACACGAGTCTCATTTACGTGATCCGAGTGGGAGTGATGTACATAATCCTAGTGGGAGCAATGTGCACGATCCAAATGGGAATAATATCGAAAGTGAGGAATCAGTTCCACCACTAGAATCCCAATTACGACGTAGTAATCGTATAGGCATTCCTCGACGTCGTTTCGATATCGAAGAGAGAAACCTTTATGATTCTACCTCAAGATGATGTGAACCTAGAAAATAAGAGAGGCTCTTCAGATCCTGCTAAGGAAAAATGGATGATGAAAGCAATGGAAGAAGAGATGGAGTCAATGAGGTCCAACCAAGTTTGGGAATTGGTTGATCTACCAAAGGACGTAAAGCTGTTAAGAACAAATGGGTTCTTAAAATAAAGCGTAATGCCGATGGAATATCGAAAGATATAAAGCACGACTTGTGGCAAAAGGGATACGCAACAGGAAGGAATTGACTACGAAGAGACTTTTTCACCTGTTGTAAGGTTTACCTCAATTCGCTTGATTCTGGCTATAGTAGCAAGTATGGATCTAGAATTACATCAAATGGATGTAAAGACTGCTTTTCTCAATGGAGAACTTGATGAAGAAATCTACATGGAACAACCAGTAGGTTTCATAAAAGAAAATGAAAAGGAGAAAGTATGTAGACTTTTAAAGTCTATATATGGTCTCAAGCAATCGTCTAGACAATGGTATATACGATTCCACAATACAATCATTTCGAATGATTTCACAATGATAGATGAGGATCATTGTGTGTACACCAAGAGAGATAAAGATAAGTTCATTATCTTATCTTTGTACGTGGATGATATACTTATAGCCGGAAATGATAAGGAGTTTGTAAAACACATTAAAGAATGGTTATCATCTAACTTCGAGATGAAAGATATGGGTGAAGCTGCATATATTCTTGGGGTTAAGATCTCAAGAAATCGTTCAAAGAATTTATTATCTCTTTCACAGGAGTCATATATAAAGAAAATTCTTGAACGCTTCCAAATGCAGGCTTGCAAACCCATTGATACTCCTATCACGAAAACTGAAGCTTTGAGTCGTAGATTGTGTCCTGAAACTCCACAGGAAAAGGAACAAAAGAAGAAAGTTCCTTATGCAAATGCAGTTGGAAGTTTAATGTACGCAATGTTGTGTACAAGACCTGATATCTGTTTCGCTGTTGGAATGGTAAGTAGATACCAATCCAATCCAGGACTAGCACATTGGAAAGCAGTTAAAAGAATATTTAGGTATCTGAGAGGGACAGCTGATTACTCATTGTGTTATCAAGGAAATGATCTGCAATTGAGAGGCTATACTGATGCTGACTGGGGAGGAGATTTAGATGAAAGAAAATCTACCTCCGGTTTTGTTTTCTTGCTAAACAATGGTGCCATTTCATGGAGCAGTAAGAAACAATCTTGTATAGCCTTATCCACAATGGAGGCTGAATTTGTGGCCTTTTCATCAGCAGTACAAGAGGCTGTGTGGTTGAAAAGGTTCTTGGATCATTTGGGTATGTCAAATGAAGCTTCTGGTCCAGTATTAGTTAACTGTGATAGTGAAGCAGCGATAGCCTACACAAAAGACCCAAAATTCCATTGTAAAACGAAACATATAGATACCAAATATAACTTTGTGAAAGACATAGTTGCACGAGAAGAGGTAAACATGAAGTACATTTCTACGCAAGAAATGGTAGCAGATCCATTGACCAAGCCTGTTCCTAGAGATGTCTTTGTTAGACATGTAAAAACTCAGGGATTGCGTAGATGTTAATGTGCTTACATATTATGATATGTATTTTTCCCAAATAATGTTTACTAATGTTAATACTCATTGATATTTGTGTTCAATGCTTACATGTTATTATGTTGATACATGTTTAAACAAATATACTATTTGTTAGTATGAGAAGTATGTCGGACAAGTGAATGATTGGCCCTCTCACACAGGCAATGCCTCCATTACTTTGTGTTAATGGGAGATGAGACAAATTTTTAAGCTAATTATCTGAGTGATAATTTAGAGAGCTCAAGCTTAAAAATTAAGTAATGTCGTTATGAGGTCACTTTCTCTGTGATATGACCTAAGGTGAATAAGTTCGTTTCACCTTACTTGTCTTAATGTCAGTTATGAGTTGGACATTGTGTTTGTCTGAACTATAATCTGTACGGTATTTTATGAGACATGCGCTCCATGGGAAAGGAGAGAATACCGTAGCACATGTTTTCATACCATGTGTACATTTGTGACTATTGAGGGTAATACAAGTAAGATCTCAGTCTTGATATTGTGTGAGACCCTTGAGATTATTTCAATCTCACATTGTACCCTTTAGACTCTTGTCTACTTCTTAAAACTTAGATTTGATGATCGCTATCTTGGAGTGTTGCTGAAAGATCATGAGAGATTCGATCTGAAAGAACATCTCTGGAAAAGCGAATTGAATCAAAGTTGAGAGATTCGAGAAATGAGAAAGATCATTATATGAGTAATATCACATTAGCTTGTATTCACTGGTCGACCAATTATGTTATTCTATGTGATTAAACATGATTGTGAATACAAAATAAATATTACATTCGAAAAGAGATCGAGAGAGATTTAATGTGATAAATGATCGAGGATACTGCATACATAATCCACTATGGTTCTATCCATTTTTCGAGCGGCTATATATTCCTAACAGATGTATAGCAAGTGAGCTCTCGAAGTATGCTGGTCGCACGACACAATTGCAAAGTATGAATTATTCTTGTAGAGATAATAAAAATTGTTGATCCCATCATGTGTGAGTGGAGATGTTGGAAATTAATTGTTGTTAATTATTTGGTGTTGTTAATTAACAACAATTAGTAATAATTTCATTTGGAAATTATTAAGTTAATTATTTGGTGTTGTTAAATAACAACAATTAGTAATAATTCATGTTGGAAATTATTAAGTTAATTATGTGGTGTTGTTAAATAAAACAATTAGTAATGATTTCATTACTAAGTAAACAACAAGAATTGTTAATCAAATAATTAAGTAACAACAAGAGTTGTTAAGTGACAACAATTAGTAAAATGTTAAATGGGGAACATATGGTACACCCATGATGGTAACATTTTTGGAAGGGTTAGAAAATGTCATTATGCATCCTAATAATGTGATTAATAGTAATCAATGCATGTGATTACATAGTGACTTGATTTCCCTCCTATAAATAAGACCATTTGCTTATTGAGTTAAGCAATCAATTAAGTTTGATTAAGAGGTCTCTACAAGCATAAAAGGTATGCAATTGTGTTGTGGTTAATATAGATTTATTTCAATTAGCATGTAAATAAATCTAGGACTAGTAATACATATATGGTTAGATCCTAAGAGGACAAACATGTAAATATATTAGGGATTATGTTCCTAACAAAACCAGTGAGCATTTCTATGAAACAATTAATAAGAATGTGATCACTCATCTTTGTTGCTGATTTTAAATGTTAAATCTTTTTAACGGTTGTTTAATTTGCTATAAAATTATCAAAGTGATAAATAAAACACTGTCAATTGATGCTCAATATAACTAAAACTTGGGATATAATATCAACGAAAAATATGTGACCAAATGATAAATTTTACCGTTATATGACATGGTTGTAAGGAATCATTTATAAAATTAATTTAGCAAAATATTTAAACAACAATTCTCAATAGACAAAAATATTCACACGTTTAAAAATGTGAAAAAGCTAGACAAAGAGAAGACTCAAGCTAGATGTGTGTGGTAATTCAGCTATTAATAATGATTGTTTTGTTTGTATCTTAATTTCACTTTAAGTTATAAATTTAATGTTTTAATTTATAAAATTCCATCAGTACCCTCAATAATCACAGTGGAACCAAAGTACCATACCCACTTGAAAAATAATAATTGAAAAGTCAATAAATAATAAGAAGGGTGCTAATGGCTCAATAATTTTTTTTGAATAGTTGGAAATTTTATCGTCAAATCATCTATTTCGGGCTTAAACGGAGCAAGTAAAAATCTGGTTGTCTCTGAAATTACCTACAAGTAATAGCGACAAACAATCTCTATACCCAATAGGGGGTGAATTGGGTTATCGCTATAAATGCAGAATTAATAAATCTTTACCGATTTTTAGCTCTTATTATAAAATGGGGACTTAAGGCAATTTTCTCTATTCCAATTAATAGCCTATATGCAAATTTTATATTCAATATATTAAGCAAAATAAACTTGTTATAAACAAAAGTATAGGAAAAGAGAATTACGACACCGAAATTTATAGTGGTTCGGCCAAACGTGCCTACGTCTACTCCCCAAGCCTCGCTTGAAGATTTCCACTAGAATCGAGTTTATGTGGTTCACTCGCAACCAAGAGTTTTCCGCAAAGGTGCACTCCAAACCTTTTACAATTTGAGTTTTGTTCGTAGGCTCACTCACAAACCTTTACAACTACCCAAGTTAATGGGATTTCACAACCACAAGTGTTTTTGTTTAAGAAGGTGTAAAACACACTTGGATATTCACAATGATAAAGAAGATTGTGTGAGTTGGTTATCCAAATGTTCTAAGTTCACTACTATGAATATGAAGATGAAATATTAGTTTTTCAAATGTAGATAGTGTAAAATGATTTGAAGATGGTTATAAACTCTCAAGAATGTTTTGAAATGATTATATGATGAATATATGTGCAAGAGGTGTGTTAGAAGTGAGGAAAATGATGAATTATAGATTTTACACAAAACTAGCCGTTTTAAAGTTCTGGGACCGGTATGGGACTGGTATGCCGGTCTAACGGCTCAAAAATTGACCGTTGGCACTTCTGGAACCGGTATGCCGGTTACAGAGACCGGTATGCCGGTTTTGAGACCGGTATGCCTGTTTCTGATGACTAGTCAAGACTGACAGCACTCGGTATTTTGACCATAACTTGCTCTAGAAAATTTCAAATCAAGCTCCGTAAATTTCTACGTAAACTAGACACATATATATATCTACTGTAAAAATTTCAGCTTCAAAAACATTAAGATGAATGTTATGGAATTTTTCTAATGTGACATGTATGCAGAAAACACACATATGGACTTGTTGTAGTAAAATGACTCTAGCAAAAGTTCTATAGATCGGAATTGTGATCCGTTTGAACCGTAGCAAACTAGAGACACATATCTATCTATTGGTATATCATTTAATGTTTAATTCAACCGTTTGCTAGTTTTTGGAAGATCATTTACCGATGCACTTGTGCAAGAAGTTCATTTTGGTGCAAATAAAATGCAAATGATTCTTTTAGCATTCTAAGCCATTTTAAATGCAAGTGACGCAAAATGTATGATTACTAAAAGCTTTGAAACATTTGAATAAACTCACTTACAATTAGTTTTAGCTCTTAATTATTATCTTGATCTTCATCTTGCTTGGCTCTTACTTCTTTGTTCTCTTGATCATCTTATAACTCATTTTATCTCTTCACCACATATGCTTCGACACTTTTTGTATTGCTTCGTGTTTGCACGTCGAAGTATTCTTTTGCGTTGACGTCATTAAAATCCATTTATGCGACTAAGTCGCCAACAATCTCATGCTCTTATAAGAAACACACTGCATATACTCCAATTCAGAATCTGAAGGTGAGATACTGAACCCTACACACACAACCAAATCACGCCCATTAGAGACGCCAATGCCTCAACTTCCATTGCTACACCTACACATGTGAGATAGCAAAATCTTTCACTAATTAAGCATAAGAGATGTCAACTCGAATAGATAATTCGCAATAATACAAGACAAGAAATCCCCATATTTGATTTTCTGTATCTTTTTTTCTGACTATATAAAGCTGCTTTACCTAACTGAGATATATTTCTTATCATTGTGATTACCGATTTTATAGATAATTTATTATCAAGTTAATAGTATTAATATAAAATTAAGTTAATAATACTCTAAATTAAGATAAAAATCAAATAAAATCATAACTTAAAACAAAATCAATTACGTGCTGTAATAAAACTTAAAAAAGACAAAAATTTTGACTGTAACTGTGCAGTGACTTGCTGTAAATCTGTAATTTACTAAAAAACTCAAGAAGGGCGTGCAAATATATATATATATATATATATATATATATATATATATATATATATATATATAGAGAGAGAGAGAGAGAGAGTCAACAATTAATGTCCGGCTTAAATAAAAAATACTCGATACGTATTTTCGCCACTGAAAACGACTAGCTAGTGAATGATGACAAAAACATCTGCAACAATAGATCGAATGATGCTTTTTGAGCCGTTCGATGTAGCCTATAATTGGATCTTGTGGAGGGGGAATTCCTAGCATTTGCTGCATTATAAGTTTGTACTGATCACGAGTTCCGCAAATCAATTCAATTCTGTATCATGTAGCAGAATCGCAGGTCCAGTCATAAATTTTCAGAAGACTGATAGGTAAATAAATAAAGAATTAAAATGAAATAATTATTTTTTAATATTTTTATATATTATAAATTATAATTTAATGTTTTTAACAAATTATTATTTATAAATATATAAAAAAGATAAAAAATTTAACTCTCCCTTTATTCTCATTTTGTTCACCTATCATTTATCAATTTTTTAAGTCCAAAAAGTTGATATCAATGGCATAGAGTTTAGATATTTATTATCATGGCTGACGAGGAATAGACGATCGGAATTCAAGATTTTGGGCACAACATTTGACATTATTCAAGAAATAGATTTATATCTATATGATCCATTTGTAACTATCGTGAAGCATTTAGATTTTGTTATGAAAAAAAAATTAAAAGATTTTAATTCATTATCGTACGCTTTTATTTTTGGATATTTAGATCCAACCCAACGTATTAAATATCTCATGTCCTCAAGAAGCGTGACTTTGTGGTGTAGGACTCAGGATCTCATCTTGAGGTCTATGGTTCAAATCCAAATAGTACATTTTTTTTTAGAGTCTATGACAGCCGAACATTTAATGTTTTCAAGGCCATGAATTTCTCAGATGATGAAAAGAATGATGAATGTTGTAGACTTGATGTGATACATAGTAACGTTCAGAACTCTGATGAAAGGCAAAATTCTACTGACAAACTTAAAGCATGTCAATTACCTGTGGAGTCTGAAGATAAAGCGCACTGCGTACTGAAGAAGCCTATTCTTGCACTACAAGCAATAAAAGAGAAAAAGTTCCACAGCTCAACGAATTGGAGGAATTTCACATACATCCTTTTGAGGATGCCAAATTGTACAAGGAAAATGAAAGGAAAAGACATGATGAGAAGTGAATGCGCATACAATTGGAACCAGAGCAGAAGGTACTGTTAAACAAATCATGATGGAAATCTTCCCATAGAAGCCAAAATCACGGTAGTCAGGTCCATTTGTGATCACCAAGGTTTTACCAGACAGAGCCGTTGAGATACATGATCCTCACTCCAACAAAACTTTCAAGGTTAAAAACAAGCGTGTCAAGCACTACTGGGGAGAATCGTTTGAGCGACAAAAAGAAAGTGTCACACTTTCAGATCCAGCCTAACATTCGAGAAGTCACGTCTAGCTGACGACTTTAAACTTAGCGCTCGCAGGGAGGCAACCCATGCAATTTGTGTATATATTGTAATTTGGTGTGATTTCATTTTGTGTGTTTAGTTTTTGCAGGTTAAGTCATTTCAGGATGAAAGAAGTTCTCGCAAATCTTCACAAGCAGAAGCTCTAGTGACAGAAAAGAACACCAGAATGGGGATAAGTAAAAGCTGAGGCCCAGGTAAATCAGACAAGAACCAATGGAAATCAAGAACAAGGGAAATTGAATGTTTCCACTGTAAAAAGAAATGTCATATGAAGAGGGACTGTTACAAACTGAAGAACGAGCAGACCAAGAGAGATGATGACTCTAACCAAGAAAGAGTTGCTACTGATGAGCAGAAAATATATCAATATTTACCGCCCCCTTTACTTAATATTTTGTTTAGTTTCTCGGGTTTGATGGACGTTTTGATGTGTTTTAGTTTATTTTGCAGATAAAATAATATTGGGACACAATGAAATAATTAGGACAAAATATGGGTCAAATAAGGGTAAAAATTGGACTTAACATATTAATTTTGGAGATTGGAAACTTGAAAGAGCGTTTTAACGAAATGCAGTTTTGGAAATTCCAATTTTGCGCATCTGTCGTATTTTGGGCATAACTTTTTACTCTGATATCGGATTGCGCTGATTCAAGTTCCAGATTAAAGAAGACTCAAAGATCTACAACTTTAAAAATAAAAGAATTTCGAATTCGGAAGATTTCATGCCCAAAATTGATGAACCATCCAGAAGTGTGTTGTGTGTAATTATTAAAATCATTTTCAAAGCAAAAAAATAAATTAATAAATAAATAAATAATAAAAATTATCAAATCACCACCAAACATGATAAGCAATTAGTGGAGCAATTAATAATGGATTTGGTGGAGCAATTAGTGGAGCAATTAATAATGGATTTGGTGGATGATTTGATGGAGGCAAAATTTTGCCTATAAATACCAAACCATTTCATTTGTAAATTCATACTTTCTTCTAAAGAATTTCTTAAGAGTACTAAGAAGATTGTATCTTATTTGTTTATTTACAGCTTTCAGTAATTAATTTCCGCTTTCACACTTTCTTTCCTTTACTTTTCAGTTTTTACTTTCCGCAATTTACTTTTACGCACATTACTTTTCTTTTTTTAATTTTCAGCAATTTACTTTCAGCATTTACTTTTCAGCATTTAATTTTCAGTATTTAATTTCAGCATTTACTTTCCGTCATTTACTTTTCAGCAATTTACTTTTCAGCATTTTACTTATATGTCTTTTATTTTATTTAAGTTTTTACTACCCGTAAATATGTGTCGTAACTAAGCCAGTTATCTGGGGTTGTGATGAAATCTAATATCACTGGTTTATAAGGGGTTATTTTATAGTTTGGGTACTTTAAAGGTTTACTTATTAAGTCTTAAACTTAATGCGTCTTGTTAATTGGCCATTAATAAGATTGTTCTGGTAAATCTAAAATAAACTTGACAAATGAATTTTAGGTTTCAGCCTTAGACTTAATAGCTCACGATCTTACTTGAAGATATATAACCCTTTAATAGATTTCCTTACAAGATAGACATATACCTGTCGGGCGGGGGTAGTCATAATTGGAACTTAAACTTAATGAATCCAGGTAATTTGGTTGACATAGACATATAATTCAATTGGGTTATACTGGGTATTTACATCTGACCATCGACAAAGGCTTTCGCATAATTTAGTGTTACAGGTTAGTAAACCGATTTATTACACAAACATGAAATAACCGCTTCATCTTTTAAAAGATATTAGAAAGATTCACAAACCTGGATAGTTTTATAAATTAGAATTTTCTTCAATCTACTTTCAAGCAATTTTATTTACTTGTTTTAATTTTAAAGTCACCACTCAATCAAACAATCAATCCATTAGATACTTGTAAGTATTTAACTTCATAAATTGATAACAAAAGGTTTTAAGTCCTCGTGGGATCGATACTTTTTATACTACTTGAACGATACGTGCGCTTGCGTTATACGTGTGTGATTACGCACCGGTCAGCTACTACCACCGACAAAACCTCCAAAGAATTCTGCATTATATACGAAGAAGATGTTGTGAATCTTGCCAGCCACGAGACTAGTTGGGTGATAGATAGTGGCGCCTCCATACACGCCACATCTCGCAGAGACTTCTTTTCATCTTACACACCAGGAGACTAAATGAGTTTTATTGCGGAAATCCGGTAACGCAGCGGAATAGTGGAAAATCAAATTTTCCGATTTCAAAACTTTTTCTCGGATTAATTAAATAAACTTATTTATTTTATTATCCAATAATCAAGCCATGAAATAAAACACTATAAATCAAATTTATGTGAATTTACCGAATTGCCCTTAAACATAACATTTTGTTTATTTTAATCCGAAATTGTTCAAAACAATTTTGAATGATTCTAAATCATTTCTAGGATGAGTTTAACATGTCCCAAATGTCAAAATACAATTTGCAACAAAAAACCCAAAAAACTTAGCCAAGGCCGAGAGCCTCCAAGGGTGGGATAATTGTGCATTTTGCACTTCCAATGTTCAAAACACATTAAGACAAAATCCAATCAACCCAATATTTTACATGCATCATATACACATCCAAATACACCATATAAATGAAAAGCCCAAAATTTGGAAGTGGTCTTAAACCCTAATTTTTCAATTTCTTCAAATTGGACAAATTAGACCAAATTGGTTAAATCCAATACTTCGATCATGTTTCTTCCATCCAAATCAAGTCTCAACACAATGAAATAACTATAGATCAAATCTAGGTCATTTAAGAGTGGGTCAACAACTCTAGATAAGCAAGAAGTTTCTAAAACCATGAAAAGAATGCTGGTTAACATTTTATAAGCATTCTATCAACTTTATACATGCTCAACCCTATTATCAAACTTTCATCCATAAAAAATACAAAGAATAAAGAATGGAAAAACACAAGAACATCACAAGGTGAAGCCCACAACAAGAGGAACATTTTTTTCTCTAATGGAAGGTTGGAAATACTTACTAAATTCCAAGCTTTTCTTGATTTTTGCCTTTCTTTCTCTCAAGCTTCTTTTTCTTTCTTCAATGGAGTATTTGATAAAGTGTATTAGGTTAACAAACCCTAAATGAAACAAAACAATATATACTTGCACAAAAATGGCCTTGGCCGAATTTTGCAAGTAATGATATCTAGATATTTTTTTTTTGTTTCATTTAAAGCCTTTTATCAACTTGCATTTTTAATCATCAAACCATTTAATGAATCAAAGCAAGTCAACAAAAGCAACTCAAGTCATTAAAATAAATATCTTAACTTTAAAATATTTATATTTTAATTAATTTAATCATTTAACAATTAAATAATTAATTATTTAAATATAAATATATTAAATATATGTATCATATTTACAATAAATATCAAATACATATATATATATATATTTATAATATTAGTCAAATATCTCAATTCGACATTTAATTAATGTGTATTTAAATTAATCTAATATTAAATGTAAATACACAAAAATTAAGGAAATGACTATCGGGTCTCTACACATGTATTTTGCGTTTAACCTTTAAACGACTTTATAAATAATCAATATTATTTATAATTGTTGCCATAGTGCTCTACGAGTATATTTCATTAATGAGACTCTCTAGATTCAGGCATATCTGTCACGAAATCCAATTTCGTGTCCATAATTTATCCACCCGTAAATTATGACGATCACAGATAAACTCGCTGAATCATACAGGTCGAGGTCATGGCAAATGTATAATTCCTCTGTCACAGGTATCCATATAAATCCCAGAGATATAGATGTAAACGTCAAATCTCTATAGGGATTATCCAGTCGACTATTCTATTAGCAATCTTAAAAAGAACATTTAGAACTAACTTCTAAATTGTACCACGGGCCCATGGTTTTTATCTGATTGCTAATCATATGGACTACATATGCTTTGATACACAGAACTAACAGATCTTATCTCGATACACACATGACACCCTGAGGATCTATCTACACCCAACGAACAGGCGAAGGTCTGATCTAAATAGATCGGTGACGTGACTGCCATCTAAGTGTGGAAGATGTCTCATGCGCCCACAGTGGTATCTCAAGTCGAAGAATCACAGTGCTACTCAACCCGATAAGATTCTTATTGACGTTGGTGTACCATCAATTAAGAATCTTCGGTGAGTCGTTCAGTGTTTATCTGCTATAAACACCTACACGTCTATACTAGTCTCCAAGACTTATGGTTCATTGAGTTTCCATTGGAATCATATATTCCAGCATACGACATGTATCGGTCTCAACATGTTTACTATACTGACCAAGTAGTGTAAACCTTGACCATGAATTGTCTGAGAATGACAACGTCATGATACAACTCAATATCAGTTGCGACGCTTTTGCAACTGCACCATGACTAGTCATTCTAAGGTCATTACGTCTTTACCATATTAAAAGATACATTATATTATAGAAACTGCATATATTATTCAAAATAATAACGTTTTACAGAAGTATTCATAAAGAAATACAACCGAGAATTGGCGCTCTGAGCACCAACCCCAACAAAAACTCCCACTTGCTCTAGTGTCAATAACGATTGTATCTAATACCAATCGACTCCACGGGTTTATCAAACAACTTCGGAGGTATGGCCTTCGTCAGCGGGTCTGCTACATTATTTTGGACAACAGAACCTGGGCGACGCCATTCCTAGGCTCGCGGCCTAGTTGGGAAGGACTAAATAACATGGAGTCGCCACCCGGTGTGAACCGGGACAAAGATTTAAGGCCGCACTCACCCCTCGCAAGGGAAGACCTCAAACTGTTGGGTTCGGAATGGTCCCTTACTTATGTCACTTGTAATGAAAGGATTTATGTAATAATTTAATCAAGCTTAAGTAACACTTATTTCCAAGAGTATCATGCTTCTAAATTTTCATATGCAAAATAAAACTTATGTACGCATTTCACATATATCTCACATTTAAAATTGCATGCTTAACATATATCAAGATAGGAACGAACATACAACTTTATTTGCATATCACATTCAGGAAAACACAAGCACACATATTAACCATACAAGCACACATATGGGCACTTTTCCAAGCGGTACGTGGAATTGTATCCCAAGTACAGACCGCACTACCGTCCATTCGGAATTGGCTACGGAATTTACGTCTGGGTTTCCATCCGATATACCGCAAGAAATAATACTCAAATGTTATCATGACATAAGCATATGAATTGTAATACATTAACATATTTGCATTTATACATGTGGAGATAGCTACTAGGAAAACTATGCATGAAATCTAATGAAGAGGACTCAGTTCAGTGGGTACGCGTTCGTGTAGCGTTCGTAAACGCGTTCGAACAGTAAACAGAAGGTTCGCGTTCGTATGGCGTTTGATAACGCGTTCAAACGGAAATGAAGCAGAATGCTCGCGTTCGTATGGCGTTTGATAACGCGTTCGAACGGAAATGAAACAGAATGCTCGCGTTCGTATGGCGTTTGATAACGCGTTCGAACGGAAATGAGACCTGATGCATGATAAGGCAAAAACGCATGCGCGTTCGAGTTGCGTTCGTAAACGCGTTCGAACGGGAACAGACCTGATGCATGAGATGAGACGCAATACATAAACAACAAAATAAAGGGGCGCGGCGAAGTACTGCCGTAAAGGTGGCCTTTTGGGGCTCTTGATCTCTCAAAAAGAGGACCTTTAGACCAACATACTAAGCCCATGCACGTCACATCACAACACATGAAATAAATAATATCAGACATAGTGTGCCCGATTGAACGTATCCTGTATCCAACCGAACACACATCAACCGACGCGGCAAAGCATCGTGGTAAAGGGGCTTTTAGCCCCTCCCCATAGGGGATCTCACATCACACTTACTAAGCCCATGCGCTCGATTGAATTATGCATACGAAAATAAAGACAATCATATCAAACTAAGTATGCTCGATTGAACGTATCTCGCATTCAACCGAACACACATCAATCGGTGCGGCAAAACATCGTGGTGAAGGATTTTAACCCCTCCAATTAGAGGACCTTTCATCGCACTTACTAAGCCCATGCACTCGATCATATCATACGGGGATAAGCAACATACAGAATTTAAATGACGAAAAATAAATAAATAAAAGCAACACAAAACAAGAGAAGGTGTCGTTTACTCAAGTGGTACGTGGAGTTGTGTCCCAAGTACAGACCGCACTACCGTCCATTCAGATTCGGCTACGGAATTTACGTCTGAGTTTCCATCCTATATACCGCAAGAGACGACACTCTTCCATTCACCCAATACCCACAACATACATCATACACACAACGAATGCCACAAATACAGAAAATATAATCAAAATAAATGACCAGAAAATAAAATGAGAATAAGTGTGAAAGATACCCTCAGGTCTAACCTTTTAAGCTGTCTCTCGGACTCGCGTTTCACGAAAATCGGAAGGGGGGTAAAGCTCCGCAACTTTTCTGGTTCACTGGTTAGCCTCTTCCTAGCTCACTGCTTTGCTGTTGTGCTTGCGGTTCGAACTCCGTTCTGCTCCTATTCGGCCTCTGTCTTGCTGCTCACTGCACGGGCCACCTGTTTAAACGTTTTCAATGAACTATTCCAAGTTTGTGTGGGTTCTTAGTGCAATTGTATGTGATTATTTTTAAGATTATCTATGCAGTTTTTATGTTACTGTTTTTTATGGATTTGGGCTGCTGTTTTAAGGTGATTTTGCTGCTGTTTGGGCGTGTAAAACAGTGTGGTTTTTGTTGTAATTTTCGGTGGTGGAGGGCTGCTGTATAGGGCTGGTTTCGGTGATGTGTGGGGGGTTTACGGAGGTGGTTTTCAGTGGTGGTTAGGGGCTGTATTGGTGGTTGTATTAGGGGTTGTTTTGGTGTTTGTAGTTTCGGTGATGTGAGGGTGGTTACTTGTGGTGGATTCGGCTATGGAGGAGATGGTTGGGGCTCTTTTGTTCTCCTTTTGTGTATATGTCAAGTGTGTTTTTCTTTGTCTTAGGTGTGCATTCGAGAGTCTAGAGAAAAAGTGGCTAGGTTAGTGCATGTTTATATAGAAGAGAGCTAGGGGTTGCCCTTGTCTCACAAGGAAATGATTTTGGTATTCAATTAGGATTTCCAAGAAAGGCATACACAAGATTGAGGGGGGACAAAATATTTTAAATTAGGAAGTTGTAATATTTAATTTGTGTTGGTTTAGGAATACAAATATTTTAGATTGGTAATTATCTTATTAGATTAGGAAGTCAAATATATGATTGGCTTTAATTGGTTAGGATTGATTTTAATTAGGCATATCTTCTTTTTAGTTTTAGTATATAATATATTCAAATTATTTAAATTAGGCATGATTTTAGTTTAAGTTAGGTAAATTTTATTTAATTGGTAAATAGTTTAAATATTTTATTTAATGTTTAATATTTAAATTAATATTTATTTATTTAATTTGGGATGTGTTTTATGGGCTTTGGGGAGCTAAATGGGCTGGGTGTGAGGCTAGCAGCAAAACCAGAAATACCGACACCGTTCGAACGCTCCTCGAACGCGACACGAACACCCGCAATCTATTTTCCGTTCGAACGAAGTAGCGAACGCAGCACTAACGAAGACAGTGAGCTTGTTTATTCTGAATTTCCCCTTCCGATATCCGTTTCCCGCGGCTTCCGTGACTCAAAAGGTAGTGCCTCCAAATGAGACTCATCATCGGGTTTCACATGCAAAAATACAATGCCTACAATTATCTTCACTCGGTACCTTGCACACGACAATATCCCCTCGCGACACAATCTCTCAAATGATGTGGTACTTGCGTTCCACATTTTTCTACTTCTGATGCGCCCTCGGTTCCTTTGCTTGCGCAATGGCTCCAATATTATTACAGTATAACAGAATCGCATTCTCGATACTTGGGATAACTCCCAATTCTGTGACAAAGTTCTTTATCCACACAGCCTGTTTTACAGCTTCAGAAGCTGCAATATATTCCACCTCAGTGGTTGAATCTTTTGTTGATCCCTATTTGGAACTCTTCCAACAAACTGCACCTCCGTTAAGGGTAAATACGAATCCAGATGTAGACTTTCTATCATCGGGATCCGATTGGAAATCGGAATCCGTATACCCGTTAACTTGTAGTTCGTTTCCTCCATAAATTATTAACTTATCCTTAGTACCTTTAAGATACTTGAGGATATGTTTAATGGCCATCCAATGGTCATTACCTGGATTGGACTGATATCTGCTAGTTACGCTAACAGCGAAACTGATATCAGACATTATCCATAACATGGCATACATTATGCTACACAAACACGAAACATAAGGTTGGTTAGACATTCTAACATTCTCATCTTCTGTTTGTGGACTCATCTTCTTTGAAAGATGAATCCAATGTCTGAACGGTAAGTTTGATGTCTTACAATTACCAAAATTATACCGTTCCAAGATCTTATCTATGTACGTTGATTGGGATAACCCAATCAGCCTCATTTGTCTATCTCTATAGAGTTTTATCCCTAAAATATAATAAGCTTCTTCCAGGTCCTTCATGGAAAAATTCTTACAGAGGTACGCTTTGACGCTTTGTAACATACCTAAATCATTCCCAATGATTAGGATGTCATCAACATATAGGACTAAAAATATGACTATGCTCCCACTGTCCTTCTGATACACACAAGATTCTTCCGAATTCTTGAGAAAACCAGACGATCTAATAATCTCTTCGAATCGAAGATTCCAACTTCGTGAAGCTTGTTTAAGTCCATAAATGGACTTCTTAAGCATACATACCATACCCGAGTTTTTGCTGGATGCAAAACCTTCCGGTTGTTCCATATAGATTTCTTCATCAAGAAATCCATTCAGAAAAGCCGTTTTGACTTCCATTTGCCAAATTTCGTAGTCATGATACGCATCTATAGAAAGCAAAATCCGAATAGACTTAAGCATTGCTACTGGTGAAAAAGTTTCATCGTAGTCGACGCCAAGTCGCTGCGTGTAACCTTTTGCTACCAGTCGGGCCTTTTAAGTTTCAACCTTACCGTCAGGCCCGCGCTTCCTCTTATAAACCCATTTACAACCGATAGGAACAATTCATTCGGGAAGCGGAACCAAGTCCCAAACTTGATTCTCATGCATTGAGTCTAACTCGGATTTCATGGCACTTTGCCACTTCATGGAGTCGATGTCCAACATCGATTCTCTATAGGTGAAAGGATCAGTCTCTTCCACTAAGAGAATATCTAGACTCTTTTCTTGTATCAAATACAAGCGTTCAGGAGGTATAGATACCATTTCTAACCTACGGAGTGTGTGCGTTGAAGGTCCTTCATCTACTTGAACTTCAGGTTCCTCCGTTGGTTCGTTGTTTTCAGGTTGGACTTCATCAAGTTCAACCTGTCTATGATTACCACCTTCTGACAAAAATTCTACTTCTAGAAATTTTGCGAAGTGAGCTACGAACACATTTCGATGCTCGGTATCATAGAACAGATATCCCCTCGTATTCGAAGGATATCCGAAAAACCTAAACTTTTGCCATCGAGGCGAAGCTTATCTTGCTGAGTCACCCTGACATAGGCAGAACAACATCAAACCTTAATGTAACTAAGATTTGGTCTCCTACCGAACCATATCTCATACGGTGTCGTAGGAACAATTTTTGAAGGAATCTTATTCAAAAGATGTGCAGCTGTTAAAAGAGAGTAGCCCCATAAAAAATAGGGCAAATCTATGAAACTCAACATCGATCGGACCATATCCAATAAAGTCCGATTTCTCCTATCAGATACTTCATTGTGCTGTGGAGTACCTGAAGGAGTATATTGAGCGAGAATCTCATTCTCCTTCATATAATCCATGAACTCACCACTCATATATTCACCGCCTGGATCAGATCGAAGGTATTTAATATATTGACCAATTTGTTTTTCTACTTCATTTCGAAAATCTTTGAACTTTTCAAAGGTTTTTGATTTATGTCGCATCAAATACACATAACCGTACCGTGAAAAATCATCGGTAAAGGTAACAAAGTACGAATAACCACTGTGAGCAGTCTGACTTAGTAGACCACATACATCAGAATGTACGAGTTCCAGTAAGTTAGTGGCGTGGTGTCCAACACCAGAAAATTGGGCTTTGGTCATCTTACCCTGAATACATGATTCACAAGTTGGATAGGATTCAATGGTAAGATCTGGTATCAAACCATTCCTAACCAATTGGGTAAGGCGTTTAACGCCTATGTGACCCAGCCGCATATGCCAAAGTTCAGTATTATTAATTACAGGTAAACTACGTTTATTAACTCCAGTATTTAAAATATCTTTTGAAGTTTGCAATGTATAATGACCATGCTGGTTTGGACAACAAAGGATCTTAATATTACTTTTATCATATAAATACAAAGAACAGTTCTTAATATTAATACAAAAGCCTTTTGTATCATAATATAAGCTACACATCCTGGTACAAAATGACAGTCATTTAACAAAAGTGTCTCATTCGGCAATGAGATCTCGCATACTCCCACTGCAATTGCATCCAGAGAGTCTCCACTCCCGAATCGCAACTGCATCTCTCCAGGCTTCAGTCTTCTACTTTCCTTCAGCACCTGCAACGAATTGCAAATGTGAATGAGACAAGCAGAATCTAAAATCCAATTGGATGTAACAGCTTCACAAGCCAAAGATATATCAATAACTGGAAAAATAAATGTACCTGATGTGGATGCTCTCTCCCTCCTCAGCTGGGCTATGTAGTCAGGACAGTTCCTTTTCCAGTGCCCGACTTTGCTACAGTGACAACACTTGTCTTCAGAAGCCCTCTTGGGCTTTGCTATCTTTGCCTGTGGTTGAGGACCAAAACCCTTCTTCTTCTTCCCTTTCTTCTTCTTTTCCCTTTGACCAAGTCTGGGAAGAAGCAGAAGGCGAAGTAGGTCTAGGAGGGCGAGTCGGTACTCCCTTCTTGAGGTCCTTTTCCACCGTGAGCAACATCCTATGCAGCTCTTGGTAGGTGCAGATAATCCCGTTCATGTTGAAATACATCACAAACTGGCGATAGGAAGCTGGAAGCGAACCAAGAATAACACTCCTACCGAGAATGTCATTCAGAATGAGATTATTTTGCCTCATTTGATCGATCAAATCAATAATCTGAAGAACATGTGGTCTAACAGCTTGCCCCTCATCCAATCGCGCATGGTACAGTTCCATTGCGACCTTGTGAAAAACTACTTGTTCTTGGTTCTCAAACGATTGTCTTAATCATGTCATCATAGTATAAGAATCTGACATGCCATAATACTATTTCTTGAGTCCCGGTGAAAGCAAACTTAAAATGTATGATTTAACCCTTAAATCATCATTCTTCCAAGCTTGGAAGACTTCACGTTCTTCCGGTGTAGCGTCCTCTGCCACAGCAAGGGCAGTGGACCCTCAAGAACATATCCCAACCTCTCGGAATCGAGGACAATCCTCAAATCCAGATCCCAATCGGCGAAGTTATCAGCGCCTTTTAGTTTGTTCGCATCAAGCATACGCGCAAACTGATTTGTGGATGGTGCCGCCATCGCAAATCTATCATATAGATCACGAAAAACGGTTAGCAGAAAATTTAAGCAGTTTCATATAATATCAAAATCATAAACTAGATCATGGATTTTTAATCTAAAAATGTCCCTCCCACTAAATCATGCAATACTGTAATCCCCAAACAGAATACAAAGATTTAATAATTAAATTAAATACAAACAGTGAAAGGTGGATCCCGTGAATATATTTCAGCTCACAGCAGAGGCACAGTCTCGCCTACGTATATTCATCAAGTAGACAACTCATTTTTCAATCACTCACTAGTGACTCATGGGTTTCCGGTCCTGGTCGTTTCTCGTTGTCGCTGCTAAGGCAGGCCCACAAGGAGACGTACCAAGGTTAAACTCGTCAATGATAAACTCAAGTTACTTGCGTAACCCTGACAGCTAGGGCACGTTCAAGATTCCGCTTTCGCTTGAATTTATCTAGTATCAGATATACATCCGGTATAAATAAATCTCTATCGGCTACACCCTCACAGTAGAGGCACAGTCTCAGATGTAGTCACGGAGAAATATTTATAAACCGTATTGACAAGACGGACCACATAACATGAATCAAATACATAATTACATTTAAACCTTATTAATTAGGGATTTTTCCTAAGTGTCATACACCTTAAATCTAATCAAATTAGATTATAACATGCATGTATAAAGTCAAGAAAACATGATTAAACATTGAATTAAAGGGCTAATCATATTAGGGGGCCTAGAATCAGACTGCTCTGATACCATTTTGAAGAGGTTTTATTGCGGAAAATCCGGTAACGCAGCGGAATATTGGAAAATCAAATTTTCCAATTTCAAAAATTTTTCTCGGATTAATTAAATAAACTTATTTATTTTATTATCCAATAATCAAGCCATGAAATAAAACACTATAAATCAAATTATGTGAGTTTACCGAATTGCCCTTAAACATAACATTTTGTTTATTTTAATCTGAAATTGTTCAAAACAATTTTGAATGATTCTAAATCATTTGTAGGATGAGTTTAACATGTCCCAAATGTCAAAATATAATTTGCAACAAAAAACCCAAAAACTTAGCCAAGGCCGAGAGCCTTCAACGGTGGGATAATTGTGCATTTTGCACTTCCAATGTTCAAAACACATTAAGACAAAATCCAATCAACCCAATATTTTACATGCATCATATACACATCCAAATACACCATATAAATGAAAAGACCAAAATTTGGAAGTGGTCTTAAACCCTAATTTTTCAATTCTTCAAATTGGAAAAATTAGACCAAATTGGTTAAATCCAATACTTCAATCATGTTTCTTCCATCCAAATCAAGTCTCAACACAATGAAATAACTATAGATAAAATCTAGGTCATTTAAGAGTGGGTCAACAACTCTAGATTAGCAACAAGTTTCTAAAACCATGAAAAGAATGCTAGTTAACATCTTATAAGCATTCTATCAACTTTATACATGCTCAACCCTTTTATCAAATTTTCATCCACCAAAAATACAAAGAATAAAGAATGGAAAAACACAAGAACATCACAAGGTGAAGCCCACAACAAGAGGAATATTTTTCTCTCTAATGGAAGGTTGGAAATACTTACTAAATTCCAAGCTTTCTTGATTTTTGTCTTTCTTTCTCTCAAGCTTCTTTTTCTTTCTTCAATGGAGTATTTGATAAAGTGTATTAGGTTAACAAACCCTAAAGGAAACAAAACAATATATACTTGCACAAAAATGGCCTTGGCCGAATTTTGCAAGTAATGATATCTAGATATATTTTTTTGATTTTTGTTTCATTTAAAGCCTTTTATCAACTTGCATTTTTAATCATCAAACCATTTAATGAATTAAAGCAAGTCAAAAAAGCAACTCAAGTCATTAAAATAAATATCTTAACTTTAAAATATTTATATTTTAATTAATTTAACCATTTAACAATTAAATAATTATTTATTTATTTAATAACAATATATTAAATATATGTATCATATTTACAATAAATATCAAATATATATATATATATAATATTAGTCAAATATCTCAATTCGATATTTAATTAATGTGAATTAAATTAATCTAATATTAAATGTAAATACACAAAAATTAAGGAAATGACTATTGGGTACATACACATGTATTTTGCGTTTAACCTTTAAACGACTTTATAAATAATCAATATTATTTATAATTGTTGCCCTAGTGCTCTACGAGTATATTTCATTAGTGAGACTCTCTAGATTCATGCATATCCGTCACGAAATCCAATTTCGTGTCCATAATTTATTCACCCGTAAATTATGACGATCACAGATAAACTCGCTGAATCATACAGGTCGAGGTCATGGCAAATGTATAATTCCTTCGTCACAGGTATCCATATAAATCCCAGAGATATAGATGTAAACGTCAAATCTCTATACGGATTATCCAGTCGACTATTCTATTAGCAATCTTAAAAAGAACATTTAGAACTAACTTCTAAATTGTACCACATGCCCATGGTTTTTATCTGATTGCTAATCATATGGACTACCTATGCTCTGATACACAGCGTTGACAGATCCTATCTCGATACACACAGGACACCCTGAGGATCTATCTACACCCAACGAACAGGCGGAGATCTGATCTAAATAGATCGGTGACGTGACTACCATCTAAGTGTGGAAGATGTCTCATGCGCCCACAGTGGTATCTCAAGTCGAAGAATCACCAGTGCTACTCAACCCGATAAGATTCTTATTGACGTTTTTGTACCATCCATTAAGAATCTTCGGTGAGTCGTTCAATGTTTATCCGCTATAAACACCTACACGTCTATACTAGTCTCCAAAACTTATGGTTCATTGAGAAACCATTGGAATCATATATTCCAGTATACGACATGTACCGGTCTCAACGGGTTTACTATACTGACCAAGTAGTGTAAACCTTGACCAGGAACTGTCTGAGAATGACAACGTCATGATACAACTCAATGTCAGTTGCGACGCTTTTGCAACTGCACCATGACTAGTCATTCTAAGGTCATTACGTCTTTACCATATTAAAAGATACATTATATTATAGAAATTGCATATATTATTCAAAATAATAACGTTTTATAGAAGTATTCATAAATAAATACAACCGAGAATTGGCGCTCTGAGCACCAACCCCAACAGAGACTACGGTGCTGTAAGGATGAGGAATGACGGCCAGTCCAAAGCCGTCTGTATTGGAGACATCTGCCTTGAAACAGACAACGGGACAAGGCTAGTGTTGAAAGGAGTCAGGCACATCCCAGACATTCGATTAAACCTGATCTCAACAGGCAAGCTGGATGATGAAGGTTTCTGCAGCACCTTTAGTGACGGAGCCTGGAAGCTCACTAAAGGATCAATGGTGGTGGCACGAGGTAAGAAAGATTCAACTCTGTATTTGATGCATGCTAAGATTTCCAATAGCAGCATAAATACAGTCAACAGTAATGAGGCAGCCGAGCTATGGCATAAAAAGCTCGGTCACATGAGTCAAACGGGGATGAAAATACTACGCAGGCGGAATGTTCTTCCCGAATTGAAGAACTCACACTTACGTAAGTGTGAACACTGCATGGCTGGAAAACAGAACAGAGTGTCCTTCTAGAGCTCCCCGCCTCAACGAAATCGGAGGTACTTGACCTCATACATTCAGATGTATGCGGTCTGATGCAAACAAGAACACTTGGTGGGTCACTTTACTTTGTGACATTCATAGATGATCATTCAAGGACGATCTGGGCATACACCTTGAAGAGAAAAGATCAAGTGCTAGGAGTTTTCAAGGAGTTTCATGCCCTGGTGGAGAGAGAAACCGGGAAGAAACTCAAATACATCAGAACAGACAACGGTGGAGAATACAAAGGTCCGTTTGATCAGTACTGAAAGATGCAAGGAATCTGACATCATACGACACCTCCGAAGACACCTCAGCTGAATGGCCTAGATGAGAGGATGAACAGAACCTTTTGCGAAAGGGACAGAAGCTTGCTCTCACAAGCCAAGCTGTCAAAGACATTTTGGGGCGAGGCACTCAACACAACCGTACATGTTTTGAACATGTCCCCAGCAGTCGCACTAAAAGGTAATGTTCCTGACCAAGCCTGGATATGTAAAGAAGTGTCTTATGAACACTTGCATGTCTTTGAGTGTAAAGCCTTTGTACACATCCCAAAGGACGGGAGGTCCAAGCTTGATGCAAAGACGAGACAGTGTGTCTTTATTGGCTATGGTCAGGATGATTTCGGCTACAGATTGTACGATCCTGTTGAGAAGAAGATTGTCAAAAGCTGAGATGTTGTCTTCGTTGAAGACCATACCATAGAAGATATCAGAAAGGAGATAAAGACAATGCCACATCAATACAGAGATGTGAATCCAGAACCTCATACACCGGTGTCAGTACAAGTTGAAGATGAGGTTCCCAGACATGAGGGTACATGTGATGAAGCTCCCAGAGATGATGATCATGATCAACCACCAGTACCAGAAGCTAAACCAACAGTTCCACAGAGAAGGTCTGACAGAGAAAGGCGACCTTCAACCAAATACTCTGTATATGAGTATGTACTGCTTACTGACGGGGGAGAACCCGAGAGCTACCATGAGGTTGTGGAAACAGAAGACAAAGCAATACAGAGATGTGAATCCAGAACCTCATACACCGGTGTCAGTACAAGTTGAAGATGAGGTTCCCAGACATGAGGGTACAGTTGATGAAGCTCACAGAAATGATGATCATGATCAACCACCAGTACCAGAAGCTACACCAACAGTTCCACAGAGAAGGTCTGACAGAGAAAGGCGACCTTCAACCAAATACTCTGTATATGAGTATGTGCTACTTAGTGACGGGGGAGAACCCGAGAGCTACCAGGAGGCTGTTGAAACAGAAGACAAAGAAAAGTGGGAGGAAGCCATGCAATATGAGATGAAATCGTTGCATGAAAATCACACTTTTGAGTTGGTGAAATTGCCAAGAGGCAAAAGGGCTTTGAAAAATAAATGGGTGTACAGGGTGAAGCAACATGAGCACACTTCACAACCCCGATACAAAGCCAGGATAGTCGTCAAGGGATTCAATCAGAGAAAATGCATTGAATCCAGTTGTGAAGATGTCATCCATCAGAGTGATACTCAGTCTAGCAGCAAGCCTCGACCTGGAGATTGAGCAGATGGATGTCAAGACCGCATTTCTTCATGGAGATCTGGAAGAAGAAATTTACATGGAGCAACCAGAAGGCTTCAGAGTCAGAGGGAAAGAGGACTATGTGTGCAGACTCAGGAAAAGCCTATACGGTTTGAAACAGACACCAATACAGTGGTACGTGAAGTTCGAGTCAGTTATGGGGGAGCAGAGATACAATAAGACCACTTCAGACCATTGTGTTTTCATTCAGAAATTTTCTGACGATGACTTTATCATCTTACTGCTATATGTAGATGATATGTTGATAGTTGGCCGAAATGAATCGAGGATTGATAATTTGAAGCAACAACTGAGTAAGTCTTTTGAGATGAAAGACTTGGGGCCAGCTAAACAGATTTTTGGCATCAGGATCGACCGTGATCAAAAAACCAGGAGATTATACTTGTCACAGGAGTAGTACATTGAGAAAGTACTTCAGAGATTCCATATGGACAAGGCTAAAGCGGTTAGCACTCCTCTTGCTACCCACTTTAGATTGAGTACACAACAGAGCCCCTCTACTGAGACAGAGAATGAGGAAATGAAATAGGTTCTATACACCTCAGCAGTGGGAAGTCTTATGTATGTCATGGTGTGCACGAGGCCAGACTTAGCACACGCAGTTGGATTGGTCAGCCGGTTTATGTCAAACCCAGGACAGGAACACTGAAATGATGTCAAATGGATAATGTGGTATCTACGAGGCACATCCAAAATGAGATTATGTTTTGGAAGCGACAAGCCAGTGTTGATGGGCTACACCGATTCAAATATGGCAGGAGATGTGGATACCCGAAAGTGTACTTCGGGGTATCTGATTACTCTCTCAGGGGGAGCTGTGGCATGACAATCGAGGTTTCAGAGATGTGTTGCACTTTCTACAACAGAAGCAGAATTCATTGCAGTGACAGAAGCTTGCAAGGAATTGTTGTGGATGAAGACATTCGTCCATGAATTGGGTTTCAAGCAGGAGAAGTACACTTTGTACTGCGATAGCCTGAGTGTTATCTACCTTGGTAAAAATTCCACCTTTCACTCGAGGTCAAAACATATCGATGTGAGGTATCACTGGATACGGGACGTCCTGAGCTCAAAGCTATTAGAACTCAGGAAAATTCACACCGATGACAACGGTGCCGATATGTTCACGAAGGTTTTGCCGAAGTAGAAGTTTGAAATCTGTCATGCCATAGCCGGGATGATAAAACTCTCCACATAGTCAGAGTATGGAGATACAGAGAACTACGATTGGCTTGATCCCAACTCAGGGTACGTAGGCAGTTATACAGATGCAGCCATGGGAGGATCCGGTTTGATGATTGATGGTCGGCTCAGATTTTGGGGAAATCTTCACCGAGGGGGAGATTTATTGAAGACAGCTGCATGAACTTGCATGCACAACTTGCATACAGCAAGCAACCCAAGCACCGAAAGTATGAAATGATGGCCACCAAAAGTTGATGGAGACCTTGCCAACTTGCTGCCACCTTGCCAAACAGTGTGACACTGTTCACACGGTTTTGGCACTATAAATTAGAGCCCCCAGACCATTGTTAGGCATCCCAAATGTGTGAGTGAAGATAGAGAGTAAAGTGTTTGAGAGTTTTTTGTAAAGCTTTAGGTTAAGCTTTGTAATTCTTTGTTTTGTAAAATAAAGAAGAATTTTCTCTAAATTCACATTTATTGTGTGTGTTTCATCACAACATATATGTATATATGTATATATATGTATATATATATATTAAATATCCCACTCAGATGTCCCACGTGATAGTACGTACTTTCGCTTTTTTGCACGAGAGTTTGAATACTTTAAAGAAATACGCCATTATACATACGAAACTTTTATAATATTAAGTACATTATTTTTTGTCCCACACATGGCACATTGCATTTTTAAGTAGTCAAAATTGTTTCATATCCACTAGTGCAATCACATGCCATGATGTACGGCTCATATCCTCACAGAATTTGTCCCATAATTGCACCTACGAGTCATTTTGATGAGTTGGAAATCGTGAGAGTTGTATGGTATATGTATTGAGTTTGGCGTAAATGTAATGCATATTGTTACAAACATATAAATGAATAATAATACACCGAAGTTTCATACCATTCAAGGTGAGAAGTCACATATCACAAAATATAAACGCCAAATTGAATGAACCTATGATTGGGAATCGGGAAGGGCAGTTGGGTACCCAGAGATAGACCCGGCCACGGTTCCGGTTCGGAATCGAAACCGAACCGGATGGAACCGTAAGGTTACAGTTCTATCCGGTTCCGGTTCCAAAATCGGAGCCGAATCGAATCCCCAAACGGTTCATTTACGGTTCCATAAAATTTGGAACCGGAACCTTAAGGTTCGATTCGATAAATTTTTTTATTTGTTCCCTTAAAAATAGAGAACCGAACCAGAATCAAACCGAATTTTTCTGTTCGGTTCCGATTCAGTTCAATTTTGCAGTTCCAAAAAACTGGAACCGTAACCGAACCGATTTTGAATCTGTTCGGTTACGGTTCCAGCAACTTGGAACCGTAGAACCGAATGGTTCGGTTCAGTTTTGGAACCGTAGAACTGAACTGTGGCCACCTCTACCCGGAGAATGTGACCTCAAGTGTAGTGAGAGAAATGAAGGGATTGTTGTGGTCTCTTCTACGGTGTCCCATTAGGTAGTTCAATCATTTGCTAATTTAGGTGATTGTATAGGGTCTTAATCTAAATATAACGTCCTATAAAGATTTATATTTGTATATTTAAGTGTATTATAAAATTCTTAATAATATTTATCTAAAAAATAACAGAAATTTTCATTATTGATTAGTTAATTATAGTTTATATTATTAAAAATTTTAAATTATTTGAATTTAATAAATATTTATTTTGATCTTTCTTATTTTTCAAATAAATAATATTATTAAAATTATTGAGCTTAAAAAAAAACTTGAGCCGCCGGGCCCACGTAAAAGCCTCAGAGATAATTTTAGGATAATTCATGCGGGCGATTGAAAATACACGGAACCTCTGAATAAGTTCCCGTTGCTTGGTCGCAGCAACCAGGTGGGTGGATGGACAATATTGTCTTGTGTGTACGAAAAATAAGGGAAGAAGAAAAATGAAAGGAGAGAAAAAAAAACAAAAAAAAAAAATGAGTGGGTGCAATTTCCAAGGCATCCCTCCGAGTCAGTGCTGGGTTTTCTTTTTAGGTAACAGAAACAGCCGTGACTTTGACGCTTTTTGGGATTTTCACCATTAATGGTATCACTTCATACTATCCCCTTTCATTTCTTCGCAATTTTATCCCTCCTCTTTTTATTTACCACTATTTGTATTTATATTTATATTTGTATTTTTTATTTTTTTTGGTAAACTTTTTGGATGGTAGTTGGAACTTGGACCGTTCGACTATCCCAAGTTCTTGACAATATTTAAACTACTCCACTCTCTTACATCATAATAAATCTTTATCATAAAAAATGATTAATCTTTTACATGGTAAATAAATAAATTAAATTTATTGTGTAGGAGGAATAGTTTTGATTTGAGAGTTAAAAGTTTAAATAATTAATTCATCAGTTCAGGGGGAAAATATGCTCAATAATATCGTTTAATCACGTTAAAAATTAAGTAAAGGTCACAATTCAACTACAGAGAAAGTCTAAACATATCATTAATATTCAAAATATATCATCATTTACAATTAAATGATCAACAAATTTGTTGATAAGTAGGGTTTTAATTTCTGAAACCCTCTTAATCTTCTGCTTAGATTTGACATTAGGGATGTGTCATGATCAACTCAAAACAGGAGCAACCAAAATAATTAATATTGGTCATAATTATGATCTAAAATGGGGCCGGTATAGTGGTGAGGTGATGGTGGGGGAAGTACAAGGAGGTAATATTTAAGTTTAATTGTTCGGTCAATGTTATTATCTCAGAGTAAAGAAACTTGCCAAAAATCAAAAAAGCTTTTTGGACCGACACAAAATTAACAATAAGGAAAAAAAAAGACTACTTTCTAATTTTAATTGTAGCGCATATGGGGCTGCGTATCATAATATATTGTTTTGTGGTCACATATTTTTCCTTTAATGGAGATATAATGATCTCTTCTATATTTGGCGTGAACTCATTACATGATATTAATTTCCTTCTAAATGCTCATTATGATGTACCTCTTCTAATATTTAATAGGGTATCATATCACTTTTGAGCTTTTATCATAACATTAGCAAAACATAACAATAAATTAAAAGATGTGTTTGATATCGTTTTAAAAAAAAAAAATGTTGGTAAAACAAATAAACCAACTTAATGACATATCACAACAAAATATAATGATTTTTTTTATTAACTGTTTTATTTGAATTTTAAATTTCTATTTTTAATGAGTATATTATTCTTTCAATAAAATGTATTGCGTGAATGTTTGCTTACAAATGTAGATATGCAAACTTGTTCATAGTCACCAGCAATTGAGTGCTAAATTTTAAGTTTGTATATTGCAGAAGTATGACCATATGCAATGGAGAAAATTTACTATCTAAATGCACATACATGATCTAAGGGTTTATTCTCCCCTTAGGTATGAGACTTTATCAATTTGAGAAAAAATATATATGCATATTCTTGAAATAACCTACAAGCACACAACAAACAACACTACATACCCAAAGTGAGGAGTGGGGAGAGAGAATTGAGTAATGACCTAAATGTATGGTTAGCAATTAAGCTTATTAATCAAATTCTCAATCACAAGCTATGCTAAATAATATGGTAATATAATATTAAGTTTGCGATAAAATAAAGAGATAGAGTTAGAGAAATTGACACGTGTGATTTATAGTGGTTCGACCAACAATGCCTACGTCCATTCCCCCAAGCTGCGCTTGAAGATTTCCACTAAGTTGAATCCACAACTTACACCGAATTTTCTGTGACTCACCCGCAACCAAGAGTTTTGTCCCATACGTTCACTCCAAACCTTTACACAAGAGTTTTATCCATAGGTTCACTCTTAAAACCTTTACAATGAGTTTTGTTCATAGTCTCACTCACAAACCTTTACAATCCAGCCTTTTGAGTATACCCACTCACAAAGGGATTTCACAACCTCAAGTGTTTGATAATGAAGATTGAATGAACAACTTAGGCACTCACAAAGATAATAAAGATTTAGTGTGAGTTGTTAACCCAAGAAATCTAAGCTCACTACTAATGATATAAAGGTATAGTGTGTGAGTTTGAAATGAGAGTGTATGATGATGAATGTTTTGTAAACTCTCTATTTTTTCCTTGGTAGAAATTGTATGAAGGTTCAAAGGTGGGGCAAAAACGAATTTGAGGCTCAATATATAGTGAATGTGTAAATTACCCCAACAACTCTGTCTGAGACATGTATACCAGTCTACATAGGCGATATATAGGTTTACAGAGGTCGGTATGCCGGTCTGTCAAGCATAACAACTATACTACCGTTAAAGATTCAAGCGTTATACCGGATTACTGACCGGTATGGATGCCGGTATCCCGGTGTGCTTACCGGTATGGGGACCAATATGGTCTGTGCCGATTTTCGAGAGCATGTAAGATATGAGGGTTGGCCGATATAAAGACCGGTATGCTCCATGCCAGTTCCAATAACTATGCAACTCTAAAGTGACCGGTATGAAGTAGCTCAGTTGTAGAAGTGATGCAAAATTACTCAAAACATAATATGGGCACCGGTATGTCGATGTGGGGACTGGTATGCCGGTCTCAGTGACAAAATGTCAGGATTTGAAGGTTAAAAATATTTTACACAAGACATTAATGCATCTATATGAATGTGTATTTATCATACGAGTTTAGAGACTTAATTTAACAACTCACTTATAAAGAGAGCCATAAACTAAGACTACACAATATATTTTTCGTTTGTCGCTCCAATCTTCACATTCATTGCTTTTCTCCACCAATGTGCTTCGATATCTTTTTGTAATGTCCGCTAATTGCGTGTCGAAGATAGTGTTGCATCATCAAAATCCATCTTAAGAATATGTCGCTAACAATTCTCACTTACCTCCACTAATATTAGTATTTTCATTTAGTTGATAATGAAATGACTAAAATAGTCTTAACATCACAATAAATAAATGAGTTTTTGACCCATGTTTCAATCCACTTGTGATGGATTTATCAAATACCCCATATATATATATATATATATATAATTTTTAATTTAATTATTGAAGCCTTTTTTATGAAATCACCTTTCAACAATGATAATATACGAAATTCATATTAATACAGGGGAGATAAATGAGAATATAAAAGATACTTTCTCTCATACTGATATAACCCCATACTTCAGGGAGGTATCCAATAATAGCCCCATGATCTAACATATCAAATCTTTAGTACTATTGATATATATACTTGTTCATTTTAGATGATCTTATGGGGAATGCATTTATTATCCGATTGGTTTTGATAAATTTGGGGCAAGAATCCCATGAGAGAATGTGTATTATAAACAATATATATATATTATGTGGGTTTTTAATTTTTGTTTCTTTCAAATTTTTCATAATTATCTGTAAAATCCCTAATGTCCCGCCTGGATTAGTATTTGTATTGAATCCCGATCGATTTTTTAATTCGGGACCAAAAATTCATCTCGAATCCCAATCGTTTTTTTAATTCGGGATAAAAAACCGTCTTAAATCATGATCCTCAGTTTTTTAATTAGAGATGAAGAATCGTCCCAAATGCAACTGAAACTATTATTCCTGAATTTTCATCCTGAATCTTGATCGGGCCAGGATTCCGGTTGAGATTCAAGATTTTCTATCAATCCTATTAATGTTCTAACAATAAAAGATTGTTGTTACATTATATATTGTTACTGTTATAACAGCAGAGACATAATGTGCAATTATGAAAAATTAGGGACACATATAGCATTATCACATCCGTTTGAAAATCATTGGAGGTCCTCAATTGTCTTGAATTTTATGAGGCCCTAAACGAGTTCTTAAATTTGGGCTCTACCCAACCCATAAAGGATTAAAAAATATATAAAAATTATGTTATACATTTAAAATTGAAATTTTTCTAAATTCAATGGCCCTGATTTTGGATAAAATTTAGGAGCTCCGATTTAAGGTGATAGGTGGATTTACAATAAGCAAGATATGGACTCCCTCATCCAATCCTTACCCTTAAATTTAAGTGATTAAACACCATAATATGTTGGTATAGTAATCATTAATGAGAAGATTAACAAAAAAAGAAAAGAAAAGAAAAGAAAAGAAAAGAAAAGAAGTAATCATGAAAAAGGAAAATAATAGGGTTTCATTTTCAACAAAAATGTAAAACAGAACCACCCAAAAGTATAATTTTACACGAAAAAGTAACAAACACAAGTGAAAAAAATAGAGCAAATTACTTGCCCAAAATCTTCAATTCGTACCGTAGTCGGCAGAGCCATTAATAAAAACGACAGTACGTACGTATGATGACCAAAAACTAAAAATAAAAAACAAATAAAACAAAATCCGTCCCTCCATAATAAGTCTGCTCAAAGAATGGTCAAATACAGAAATAAAATAAATAGTCAAGCTTTCTCATGGCTCCAGAAGAGGTGACGTTTGTCTGCATATCCCCCACGTTCTCTTCTCTCACTCATCAGCAGCTATAAATACACAGCGCTGTATGTTCTTCTTTCATTGTGAAGAAACCAACCAAGCATTTAACTTCATCAAACCATTTAATTAGTTTGGTTTGGTTTTTGTTGCCAGAAAATGCTTTCAACAAGTGAAGAAGAATCTGTTAAGCTCAGGAGGGATAGCGCCATGTGGATATGCATATGATCCTATCTAGGGTTTCATATATATATATATATAAATGAATGATCACTGGCCTGGCGCTATCCATCCTGAGTTTCATGGCTTCTTCTTCTTACTCGGCTCTAATCAAAGATGGCGTTTGATTCTCATCTGGGTTCGTAAGTGTTTTCATTTTTGTTTCTGCTTTCTGCCATTTGTTGATTCCTAATTTGTCGAACTAAACTATCTGTTCTAACGAGTCATTTTCTTTCTCTTTTATTTTCTACAGAAATTATTTCATTTCCATGTTGCTATCTTTGATTTTTGCCCTCTATTTTTCTTTTTATTTAGTTATTTATTTATTCTGTATATATATATATATATATATATAATATATATAAAGGATATTATAGGACTTATGCAGTTGAATGAGAGGGATGGTCAACTTCGTGTAGGTCACCTCACCTTTCCATATTTTTTTTTCTTTTAGCTAAATTCACTTTAAAAAGACAAAGGTTTATAGTTCCCTTGGACCTAATGTAAATAATTGTTGAAGAAAAAAGTTGGTATTTAATGGGTGTAAGATTTTTTTTTTAAATCTTCATCCAAAATATTTAAAATAAAATATGATAATTTAGGCTTTTGAGTCTTGAAAACTCAAATTCATCCCAGTAAATCACCACTAATGGAGTAATTCTTTAATACATAATTATCATTTATTTGATCATTTTTAAATATTTAATATATATATATATATATAAGAAATAATATTGAATTATAATATAGATGATATAATGTTGAAGTTTACTAATTTTCGAGTGAATAACTTAGGTGGCATATTCTGAATTATTTTGATATATTTTCCCTCATTTTTTTCAGGTGACTGTATTTCCACGCATCCTTGCGTGCTTCCACAAAATTATACATCATTATTGAGTAGTGTATAGACACCTAAGTCCTGACATTTTTTGTTTTCTTTTTACGTTTTTAATTATATATATATATATATATATAAAAGTAGATGATTTTCTTCTTCCAAAAGCAAAAAATAAATTATATGTATATGGATTGAGAATGACAAACATATTTATGACTTCACCTAATTATGTGAACCAAGATGAGTAAAATATGACCTTACTTTTGTAGACCAAATATTTTGTCTCTCATAGAGTGGTCGACTCTCTGTTTTTTCAACCATCATCTAATAATACAAAAGCTTTAATTAACAAATAATTTCTGATAGCAATCCAAAGTGAGTATGATTTGAATCCTAGTTTTTTAAAAAAAATATTTCCATAAAAGATTTTATCAAATGAACTCACTGACACCACACTACGTGAAAACAAACCTACTTTGACATATAATTCGTGACAGTTTCTGCGGAAAAAACTCCTCTTATCACATTCGGATAAACTAGTTACAGATCATCTCAGTGATACTTCAGCATAATTTTCAACTAAATAGATATGTTATTAATTCACAACTGCTGTTCAATAACATTAGTATTGTTTTGACTGAATTTATGATTGGCTCAGCTTTTCCAAAACGAACGGGCGGTTTTGATTGGCTTATTGATTTTGCCAAAACGGGTCAAAACCAGCATTTTTGGTTGAATAAAAGTTATAACCGGCAATGTGAAGAATCATATTTTGTATGAAATGTAATTCTGATGCCGGATTTTAAAGATATGAAAAACAATCAATTGAGATCCTTCAAATTGAGAGTTGTGTTATTAATATAATGGTATTGGGAGGCAGCTGGGTTTAATTGTTTAAGAAACAATTTTAAAATGAAGAAAGAGCAGTTTTAGCAGAGATTGTTGAGGAAACATTTTCAGTTGCAGGGGCCGCAATTCAAGCGGAAGATCTCCAAAGCGAAGATCCCACAATAATTAGTTTTATTCTTCATTGTGTACTGAAAGAATGAGTTAATTAATTAGTTTTTTTTTTTTTTTTAAATGTCTAATATTATAATTAAAAATGTGTATTGATCCTGTCTAGAAAAATTTATTATAAAGTGACTTGAATATTTAAGTTTAAAATGAGCTATATTTGCTTTCAAATATTTGGAAAGAAATCTTACCCCATATGTCCAGAAAGGAACTCGAATTCCTTTTTACATGAGTCAATTTTATGGCTTTTAATTCATATCTACGATGAAAAGAAATATGTATTGCAAATGTTTTGAATACTGGTGCAATGAATATGCCATACTGTTTTGATGTTTGTTCATGTGATTTCAAATTAAGCAATATGTACAAAATGCTTATCACGTATGGTATGGACTTATGGTAATTTCAAATTACATTAGTGATGGAGTAAAATTGTAAAAGTAATTTTCATACATTCTTTTGTGAGGAGTCTTTTTTATCTCTTCTTCCTATATCTTGTACAAAAACTATTTCTTCTAAAATATAAAATATTATAGAATATTCTCAAGTTCCTGAAGATGCACAAATTATTGAATCTTCTTTGCTTTTGCTAAGTCCATACAATATCTACCGATACATGAGTTATATTACTCGCAGTATTAGAACCTTGGTGTCCACCAAAAGTCCTACAACAAAAGTGTGAGTTCCATTTTTATTGGCATGTCACTACAAGAAAACTGTGAAATAGAGACGGAAATATCTGTCGCTAATCCGTCACTACAGTGCAGTTAGCGACGGAATAGCGACGGACAAATTCCGTCTCTATTTTGTTGGTCGTAAACAAATAGCGACGGAATTATATCATCCGTCGCTAAAATTAGCGACGGAAATTATTCCGTCTCTATATAGCGACGGAAATTTCCGTCGCTAATTAGCGACGGAATAATTTCTGCCGCTAATTAGCGACGACATTTTCCGTCTCTAATTAGAGACGGAAAATTCCATCATTAATTAGCGACGGAATTTTCCGTCTCTAATCTCTATTTAGAAATGGAAAGTCCGTCTCTAAGTTCTATTTCTAATTTCCTAGGATTTTTTTTTTTAAATTGTTGTTTTTAAATTTAGCAAGGTATGCATGAGTTAATTCACTTTCATTGTTTTGCCATCTAAAATAATGAACATTTATTGGCATTTCAAGATAAAATTGATATTTTATATAATTTAGAATAAAAAAATTTAATAATTATGGATTTAAAAAATTTACAGCATTATAAAGCGACTGCAAATATTTGACAATTCTTGATAATGGGGAAAACGGTAGCAAGAATGTAACATAAATGAACTCTCTTGTACACTAGCATTACAAAATATAGATAATAGTTTTAAATTCTACATCATCTTTAGATATCAGTGCCAGCTTGTGAAGTTTGCAAGCAGCAAACACCAGTATCTGCTCGGCTGCCCCCTTGAATACTGCCTTCAGTTCTAGGCCTCATGCATTCTACATTCGGTGTTGGGCTGAGTCCCGAGCTAAGGAGGAGAGCTATTGCATATCTCACTTTTATCTACACACTCTACGTGGAAGACATGGGAGCACGACAGCTCCCTAAGCTCATCATTGTCAACATACTTTGTCAGGAAAATACAACAAACCTGAATCAACAGGGGCAAGGAAAAACAACAGTATCATGTCATAGATCCAACTGAACAACCCAAAACCAGTGAAAGAACATAATTCCAAAATTTTAACTGATTCCTTAACAGCAACAAGACAATACATCAACAGCAATAGAATCTGCTATCAGACTTACCGCATCTTCTCCTGATATCATACGCTCTTTCTCGGTCCCTGCAGCCAGGACGCCACCTTCAGTTGGTCCAGGGATGTCCTGGTCATTGACATTCACACTTTTCTTTGACTTGAACTTGTAGGTTGGCAGAGCATTAATGGTCTCTGCAATAGCTCCTCTAGTTTGAGAAAAATCTTCCCGGATGCCAAGGACAGAAATTAAGCAAGGCAAGCAGCAACATATTGTTGCACATAATATGAATGGCATGGCATGGCATATCCAACACAACTAAAGGTAAGGAACACTATACATAACCTACACATACACCAAGCATTTTAGCTCGGAGAAACCATTTACAACGTACTTTGGTGAGCATACAAAATTTTCAAACTTCAAATGTTAATATAAAAAAATGATGATATTTTAAATGCCAATAAAAGAATCTTGTCATATTTACAAATGTATTGGCTTTACTCGTTTGAAGTTGAAAGGGGGCTATTGAACTTAAAACTTGAAACATGTACCAATAAACCAGAAATTTGATAGGCTTGAAATTTCAAGCATCAAATGGAGAAAAAAAAATCCACTGTACCCATACCCTATAGATCCATTAAAAAAAAAAAACAATAACAACAGTGCAAACAAAGCTCAGTCGACAACTACTGGCCCAAAATTCAAGTAAATGGGGAAAAAAGGAAAAAAAAACTTACAGAGGGAACTTGGAGTTGCGAGAAACAGAGGTGAACCGTGGAGGAGGAGGGGGGAATGTAGAGGAAGTGGAACATGAAGAAGATGGACACGGAGCTGTAGCATTGTTCATCTTCATTTTCATTACCAGATTCATACACTGTGACTGTTAACCAAATCAAAAGAAGAAAAAAACCTATACATAATAAATAAATAAATAAGTAAAGAAGATAATATAAATTACCTGGACAAATAAGTTAACCAAATCAAATTTGTAAAGAACAAGAGCTTGCCGTTGAAAATGAATGAATGGTTAAGATTGTGAGAACCATATGCACCGAGAGTGAAGAAGGGAAGTAAAGAACCGAGAGTGAGGGTGTGGCAAAGAAATTTGAGGGATTTAGGGATTTGGGTGTGAATGGTGAATGAAAGAGAAAGGAAAATCTTATTTATTTAAGTAGAATTAGAGACGGAAAATAATTCCGTCGCTAATTTAGAGACGGAAAATTCCGTCGCTATTTAGAGACGGAATTATTATTCCGTCGCTATTTCGAGACGGAATTATTATTCCGTCGCTAATATTAGAGACGGAATTAAATTTCGTCGCAATTCCGTCGCTAAAATTAGCGACGGAATTTTAATTCCGTCTCAATAAATAGAGACGGATTCATAAATCCGTCGCTATTCCGTTGCTTTTTTTCCCACTATTTCAATCCCGCCACTTTTAGTTACGGAATTTTGTCCCGTCGCTAAATTCCGTAGCTAATATTGTAATTCATTTCAATTCCGTCGCTATTCCGTTTCGAAATCTTGAAACGGAATTTTTCGTCGCTAATTTCCGTCGCTAATTCTGTATTTTCTTGTAGTGTGTGTCCGTGACAAAATAAGTTCAATTGAGTTGTAATATGTCGTGAAGATCTTTGTGCAATTGGACTGGGTTTTGGCTGCTGTGCATCAGACATGCGTTCGTGGTGCGTTCGTTGCAGTGTTCGAACGAGTGGCGTTGGTGCTGCGTTCGTAATTGGGTTCGAACGTGTGGAGTTAGTGGCACGTTCTTTATTGGGTTCGAACGGGAATTCCAGAGAGCAAATGTTCGAGTCTCGTTCTTGTTGGGTTCGAACGAGATCATTCCAGAGAGTTCACGTTCGTTGTGCGTTCGATTGACGTTCGAACGAGTCTTCACAGAAAGGGCGCGTTCGTGTAGCGTTCTAGTAAGCGTTCGAACGCGACTGCGATCTGAACGCGTTTTTGGCCTGCAAAACCCTAGGTTTTCACCCTACCTATAAATATAACCTTTAGCCGCCATTCTCATTAGTTGAAGCATATTTCTCTTGAGCCAAATCTCTCAAAGCTTTCAACTCTCTTTGATTTCACCTTGAAGACTCTTTGAATCTTATGTCTTCTTTGTTAATGGTGAAATCCATTCTTTGATAAACCTTCAACACAACATAACCCAAAATCCCTAATCCTTTAGAGTTCTATAGGAGGAGTTTTGGTAGTCGGAGTTCCGGCATTCAAAGGTGATACAATCTACTCAGAGACTTCAGAGGCTCTGAAGAAAACCGTGGGTCGCGGGCTTGAGGAGTTGCCTTGAGTTCTTGCAGTATAAAGGTACTTGAGTCGGTGGAGTTGCCACCATAGGTCTTGACCATCGCTGTAAGTTTTTCTCGATATAGTGGATTGGGCTGGTAGCCGATATACCCGGAGTGGTTTTTTACTCGGAAGAGTTTTCCACTTCGTCACCAAAATTACTTGTGTTGATTTTGTGTGGTTTGATTGTATTTGCTGCTTTAATTATTGTTATTGTTTTTACATTTGCAGCTTATTATTTTAGTTGGTTGATTTGTTAAATTGCCTGTTGCAATTCCATAGTAGCAGTAACAGGACTTGTCTTGCTTATTGTTTGTAATCCGCATAGGGTCAGAACTTAGGATAACCTCGAATTTTCAATTGGTATCAGAACCTGAACTCGATCATTGACCCATTAGCTATGGAACATAGTCAACCCTTAAATTGTGATACCCTCACATATTGTGATTTGGCATTGTTTACAAATAAGTTTAAGAAATTTCTTAAACCTAAGAAGAGTGGCCATAAGAGTGATAGGGATATGGAGAATAAGCCTAGAGAGAGAAGGCATAGCAGGAGAGAGTCTAGAGGGGATATGGATAATAGAACCTGTAGTGTCCAATGCCATGAATGTGAAGGATATGGGCACGTTAGATCCGAGTGTCCCACATATCTTAGGGCTAAAGGCAAGAAAGCCATGGTAGCATCCATTAGTGATTCCGAAGGTGATGATTCTCCGAAAGGCAATTATATGGCCTTTCCTGCTAGTGTGACCAGTGAGAGGAACAAGTATGTTAGAGATTCTGGTTCAGAATCCTCTCACAATGAGTCAGTTGATGAGGACAGTCTTCAGGTAGCTTATGCAAAACTTTTTAAAGAGAGTTTAGCTATTAAGAAGACAAATTTAGAGGTCAATAAAAGGCTGAAACTAGTTGAGTTAGAAAAGAATGAAGCTCAAGCTAAATTTGAGCAAAGCCTTTTGATTGTTGATGACCTAGAGGAGAGGAACAGAGGCCTAGTTGATAGGGTCCAAATTTTAGAGACTGAGCTTGAAGATGCTAGAACTCAGTTGTCTGCATTTTCTAGTGGAAATAAAAAGGTGGACCGATGTTTGGTATTATTTCTGAGCCTAACTGCAATAAGGCTTATTCTTCCAAAGCTGTGCCTGTTGCAGCTAAATGTGACTTAGTTAAAAAGCCTATTGAGTGTAGTCATGTGATTCCTCCATTTTTTCCTCGTCCTGTGACCCAACCTCGATCTAGAGGTGTTGTGGGTAAACCTCGCTCTCGTCAGAGGTTTGTGCCTGTGTGCCACCATTGTGGCAAGGCGGGACACATTAGGCCTAAGTGCTTCATGCTTCACAAGCAAAAGAAGAGGCCTAAGAAGGTGTCACCTAGATTTGACTCTTCAAATCTAGCTTCTCAAGTTTCTGCACTAACCAAACAAGCTCAATTCTTGAGTGAGAAACTTGCTTTGTTGTCTGGGAACTCTCATGTGGAAGAGGCTCCTAGAAAGATTTGGGTGAGGAAGCAAGATGAATATCCATCTTCTTCTGCTGTCCTGATGGACATTTTGAGAGTACACTTCGGTGTAACTCTGCTTGAAAGATGCATTTTTATTTTCCCATTGCATGTGTGTGTGCGTGTGTTTTATGTTTTTGCACGTTTATTTTGTTTTCACAGCATATGGGTGTGTGTGTGTCTTGTTTTTGTTATATATCCCTTGGTATATAGGATGGAAACCCGGACATAAATTTCATAGCCGATTCCGAATGGACGGTAGTATGATCTGCACTCGGGATACAACTCCACGTACCATTGGATGTTTTACAAGCCTATTTATGTCTTTATTTTTATTTGTTAAAATCTGAAAAATTCAAAAAAATAGAAATTGAAAAAGACAAAATTTATTTTATTTTATGGCTTGTTAGACATGAAAAGCTTATGCATGTGATCCTGGTATGTAGGATATATGATTATGCATGTATGATATGCTTTTTTTTGTTGATGCTCTATATACATGAGTGTGTGTGATAAAAACTTTTGGTATATCTTGTGCTTGCACTTCACATACACGTTTCTATTTTGTCAAGGCTTGATCGCATGTATGAGTTTTTGGAATAGCAATCTAATTTCTATCATATCTTGTTTGCTCAATAGTGTGACCTTTGACTAGTTGACCTTGCTATCCCCTTTTCAAAAGTAAAAAGAAAAATGAGACTCAAGTGCAAAAGAGCCAAAATGGCCAAATTCAAAAGATAAGGGCAAAAACCCTTCACTCGAAAGAGTTATTAAATATGAGCTCATGATATTTCTGGGGTAAATATTATAGCATGCAACCAATGTTGCTTATTTTCAGGTCCTAGTGGTGCTGGGTTTGAACACCTATTTTGTGGACTTGGTATGTTTAGAGATGGATTTCTTTGGCTGTGTCCAGCTCATAAAATAAGGTCTTAAGCCTTGATTTGTTATGCACTTTATTTTTTCACGCAAGTGCTTTATATGCTTTGGTGTTTATGTCATATGCATAAGTGTTGTATTTAGCCACTTTTAAAATGATGCATATTGTTTCATGTCATAAACAGCTGAATACTTACTGGGTATCATTGTATCAGCTTGAAATGCTGTTTCAGTCAGCTTTTGACAGGATTTTTATTTATCTCAGTATGTGCCTGTGTGTGCTTCATGTTATTGCATACCTTTGTTTTGCTTCCCGTGTTTTATTTTGCTAACTTTCTGTGCCTGTTAGTGAGGGGGAGTAATTCCTGTCTGTTTATGCTCTTGCATGTGTTTTCTCCTGCTCTTCTGTTATTTTTCCTGTTTCTTTTACCCTTTGTCATTTCGTGACAAAAAGGGGGAGAGTAATATATTAAGGGGGAGAGCCTTAATATATAGGAGAGAGTCGTAGAATATCCTTTAGATATCTCCGTTTTAAGGAGAGTTAAGATTAAGGGGGAGAGGGATTTCTACTTGTACATGCATGAGATTTTTACCTGCTTTATGTTTTACTTGATTATCCCAATGCTTTTCACGGTATATTGTTGTTTGTGGATGTTTCAGGTAACATGTATTTGCTGCGGTGGCATTAATTCCAAGACTACTTTGTTAGGTGTTAGATCGAGTCCATTTGTAATAAGTCACTGTTTTGATGGTTGACAGTTGACTATTTGCTTTTTGGGTCTATTACCGTAGTCTTTGTTTAGGTAGTATTTTGTCACGGAATGCCAAAGGGGGAGATTGTGAGTTCCATTTTTATTGGCATGTGTCCGTGACAAAATAAGTTCAATTGAGTTGTAATATGTCGTGAAGATCTTTGTGCAATTGGACTGGGTTTTGGCTGCTGTGCATCAGACATGCGTTCGTGGTGCGTTCGTTGCAGTGTTCGAACGAGTGGCGTTGGTGCTGCGTTCGTAATTGGGTTCGAACGTGTGGAGTTAGTGGCACGTTCTTTATTGGGTTCGAACGGGAATTCCAGAGAGCAAATGTTCGAGTCTCGTTCTTGTTGGGTTCGAACGAGATCATTCCAGAGAGTTCACGTTCGTTGTGCGTTCGATTGACGTTCGAACGAGTCTTCACAGAAAGGGCGCGTTCGTGTAGCGTTCTAGTAAGCGTTCGAACGCGACTGCGATCTGAACGCGTTTTTGGCCTGCAAAACCCTAGGTTTTCACCCTACCTATAAATATAACCCTTAGCCGCCATTCTCATTAGTTGAAACATATTTCTCTTGAGCCAAATCTCTCAAAGCTTTCAACTCTCTTTGATTTCACCTTGAAGACTCTTTGAATCTTATGTCTTCTTTGTTAATGGTGAAATCCATTCTTTGATAAACCTTCAACACAACATAACCAAAATCCCTAATCCTTTAGAGTTCTATAGGAGGAGTTTTGGTAGTCGGAGTTCCGGCATTCAAAGGTGATACAATCTACTCAGAGACTTCAGAGGCTCTGAAGAAAACCGTGGGTCGCGGGCTTGAGGAGTTGCCTTGAGTTCTTGCAGTATAGAGGTACTTGAGTCGGTGGAGTTGCCACCATAGGTCTTGACCATCGCTGTAAGTTTTTCTCGATATAGTGGATTGGGCTGGTAGCCGATATACCCGGAGTGGTTTTTTACTCGGAAGAGTTTTCCACTTCGTCACCAAAATTACTTGTGTTGATTTTGTGTGGTTTGATTGTATTTGCTGCTTTAATTATTGTTATTGTTTTTACATTTGCAGCTTATTATTTTAGTTGGTTGATTTGTTAAATTGCCTGTTGCAATTCCATAGTAGCAGTAACAGGACTTGTCTTGCTTATTGTTTGTAATTCCGCATAGGGTCAGAACTTAGGATAACCTCGAATTTTCAAAAAGAGTATGTTCAGTCCTCTAGACTTGATCAGTGTTCTTTGAAGGCTACATACCAATAACAGTATAACACTCTCGATATCCCTCCAGATTTAATCTCTGGTTGGAAAAGAGAAAGATATATCCACCTTCACTTTGGCACAATTTATCTTGCTCTTACCCTTCACCTATCTTCAGCCATGTAAGTCCAAATCCAGATCTCTGGAGCCGATTTAACCCCATATTCCATGATTGCGACCCTTCACCATCAGATATTCTATCGACTACAAAATCAATCCAGAGACCTTCAAACCAAAAATTTATCTGATGCGTTGATGATCATAGGAGGCACAGAAACCATACCTACCATCATCCAGATTCCCAAACATATCTCAATGGATGGCTTCAACAACTTGTGTATTTAGAACGACTGGCCAATTATGAAAAATTTCACCAGAAAACTGAGTCTATCCAAAGAATTGAATACAGTTTCCACCGATAAAATGATGAAACTGTCAGAACCATTTTCTACAGGCCCAGTACTTATTACCAGCCAAACCGACTCAGTACATCAAGCCAAACCGAGCCAACCCTGTTGTGTTCAATAATCACTCCAGTTGCATATCTAGGAGGAATTGAGATTCATGCTCACTTTTTTAATCCTGATGGATCATCGGTTTAAGATCAACAGTCATTTCATTTCCACCGATGATGGTTTGCCAAAATAGTCACACATCCCATTATTTTTAGAAATAGTTAGAATATCAGTCACAGTTAGTTTTTTTTTATTGTATAATTATGTGCTTTAATTATCCCAAAAAAAAACACGTCACATTTTCTGAAAACACAAGTATCTCGATTATCATTTCGCCAAACAAAAGGGCACAACTGTCATTTTTCCTTGTGTTGTTGAAAGATACATATAATTTAAATCAATTTTCGTAAGCAATGAAGAGAAAATGGGCCTGAACCAAGGCTCGATGCACGCTATATCCTATCGGGCTTTGAATCACAAGCCCAATAAATCCGGCTGAACCCATTTTCAGTACGCATGCGACCGAAATAAACACAACGCCAATTGCCATAAGCTCACGAGATATTTCAAGAAGCATGCAAATGAAATCTAGCCGTTCAAAACTCCTGGCTCTCAGCTTCAAAAAACAGAATCTTCATAACTTTTAACTAACAACTCAATTCAATACAATAATGGCCAGCAGTAGCAGTAGTCTCTCGCGCCATCTTCTCTGCATACACTCTTCTTCTTCGAAACAAACCAATCCATCGCCGAGTAAATTCAAAACTCTCACCCGAAGAAACTTTACTTGCAAACCGTTTCGCTTAAAAACCGTTCCCAAATCAACACCACACGAGAAAAACACCGCCACTCCTCTCGAGACTTCACCGCCCGACCCGAACCGGTTCTCTTCGTCCAATTCATTTTCTCATATCATCGGCCGTTTAAGGTAGAGTGTGTGTGTGTGTGTATACACACACAGTTGTGGTTAGTTATTTTGTTTTATTTATTACTGATATTTTATTTTTAATTATAGAGATGGATTTAAGCTTGATGAATTAGGGTTGGAGATATGGTCGATTGCATTACCTGCTGCGTTGGCTTTGGCTGCTGATCCTATTACTTCACTCGTCGATACGGCCATTGTTGGTCATTTAGGTACTTTTTGATTCCACTAAACGCTGCTTCTTTGCAAATGAATTTTGATTATAACATGAGACTTGGTTAAAATTTAATATAATTGTAGCTATCAAACACCGCGCAGTAAATGAACTATAATATTGTACTTGTGGATTGCTTAGTGATGCGGTTGATGAATTATTAGTTTTTGTTTCTTGATTTTTTTTTTTTTTTTTTGGGTCGGTGAATTGGTTCAGAATTACAATAGAGGATTTGCTTGTTTATTTTGTAGGATCAGTTGAATTGGCAGCTGTTGGGGTCTCGGTTTCTGTGTTTAATCTAGTGTCAAAATTGTTCAATGTTCCGTTGCTCAATGTAACAACTTCCTTTGTTGCTGAAGAGCAGGCACTGGAAATTCAGGGTAGCGATGGCTCTGGACAAATTGGTAATGGAAATAGAACTGTTTTATGAATTATGATAACAACTTTTTTCTATATTTACTAGGAAAGATTTTTGATTTTGTAATTGTTATTAAGATCATGGAGTTGAGCAACAAGGCAAGAAAATGCTTCCTTCGATATCGACTTCTTTAGCACTTGCTGCTGGATTTGGAATCGCAGAAGCTGTGGCACTCTCTTTTGGATCAGGCTTCTTAATGAATATCATGGGTATACCTGCAGTACGTCCTGCTCATCTAATTTTGATATGATCATGCACCACTTTAATGTTGCTTATCTTTCTGGTTTTCTGGTCTGCTGACTTTGTTGCCAAATTCTTTCTAGGCCTATTGGTCACTTTGATAAATACACAGAGCAAAGCTTTTTATGTCTACTAGAAATTGCATCTTCAAAAGCATACTTCCCGATCTTAATTATATCAATCATGAAAACTGCTGTCAATGCCAAATTTCATTATGTGGCTCGATAGTGTGTCACATATGAATACGGCAGGGTGTGAAACAACTGAGTGTAAGGTGGGGGGGGGGGGGGGGGTGTGGGGTGTGTGGGGTGTGTGGTGTGTAATTTTCTTTACAAGGTTGAACTACAACCAGTACATCAGTTGATACCACCTTTGCATGGTAAATTTGGAAAGAGAATTTCTACTAGTTTTTACCACCATTTCATTTTCAAGGTATCTTTCATGTCGATATATTGTGACTCCATGGATTTATCATGGTTACATCTTTCATATTAATTATTATCATATTCCTTTAGGATGTTTTTTGGAGTTTTCACCCAAGATTTGTTATGTTATAGGATTCACCAATGCGAATACCAGCTGAGAATTTCCTCAACTTGAGGGCCTTTGGTGCTCCCCCCATTGTAATTGCACTTGCTGCACAAGGTGCTTTTCGTGGATTTATGGATACAAAGACACCTTTATATGCTATTGGCAAGTATTGCAACACACCTCTTCTCTCCATATTTTTATTTATCTTTCTCTCCATTAATCTAGCTAGCTAATTTTCCTATGAATGTAATGTAAGAGTATGCACTTTGGAATTTCTCTGTATATACAGCAGGATTATATTTTCAGTTTAGTTTTATGTCCATGCACAGTTGAATCTTTTTACAGTATTTATGTTCTCAAAATTACTTCTTTGTAAATATAGAACAGCATTGACTTTAGTTCATGTTTGATTCTTTGACTCATAATGAAGGTTCTTTAATCAGTCTAGACATATTACAAGTCCCATGGCCTCAGGACTTTAGTTCTCATAGTTGTGCATTGACCAGTACACAACTCGATTTTCTTAAATTCAGTGCTCTCTTTTAATTAGCAAGATCCTAATCAATTCTATCACAAAAGTGCCTCTAGCTCATCGTAAATCGAAAGTGATATTAACAGGGTGGAGCAAGAGAAGCAGTTTGTTAGATATATATATATATCAGTTTTTCTCTGGTGCGGGCCCGCTAAAAGACAAAAAAAGGAACTCCAATCCAATGCACTAAAATAAAATTGTTTTTTGTCTTTTAGTGGCACATACGCATAAAATGCGGACGCCCTCACCTTAAAACGCTTATGTATATATAATAGGATTCCTTCTTACTCTTTGTATATAACTTTACAAATATTTTCTTGTTTTCCTGATAGCTTATTGTGCATATGACAAATGTGTATTCACTATTATCAGGGGCTGGAAACTTACTAAACGCTATACTGGCTTCAGTTTTAATATTTTTCTTCCATTTTGGCATTGGCGGTGTGGCAATTGCTACTGTGATTTCTGAGTACGTCAGTAATGTGGTAAACTTAACATTAATTGTCACTGTACTTTGATATAATGTTTCTGCAATTACATAAGTTGATTCAATTGTTTTATTCCTTATGGATTTCCTGGTATAATTTTCTCCAGATATTTGATTGCCTTTATCCTTCTATGGAAATTGAGTGACAAAGTATTGTTGATGTCCCCAGACGTTGATGGGAGAAGAATCATCAGCTATCTAAAATCTGGTACATGACTTGCTTACTATTTTTATAATGTCTGTTGTTCCAACTTACAACATTTGAACTCCTTTGGGAGTCTCGTTTTGAAGGAGAAAAATCCAATGGAAGTTATCTGTAGTTACTGATACTAAAGAATAATCTGACCTAGTGAAATGACTGATGGCTGGTGGGTGACAGAGGACAGTACATGCAGCTTAGATTACTTAACACAGTTACGCATACAATAGGTGCTGCAAATTTTCTTAAGCTTTCCACTAAAGTAGAGAGGATATGTTCATTGTGTCTGCAGGTGGTCTTCTGATTGGCCGGACCATTGCAGTGCTTCTAACTATGACACTAGCAACATCCATGGCAGCAAGGGAGGGCCCTATACCTATGGCTGGTCATCAGATTTGTGTACAAGTTTGGTTGACGTTGTCTTTGCTTAGTGATGCTCTAGCACTAGCCGGTCAGGTGAAAGTTTTGCACATTATCAGCTGTGAAGTTTGCCTGTTTCACATGTGGTATCAAATTGGGATAACTGGATAGAACGAAAGTATTCAAGAAGTAGCTTATTCACTACCTAATCAGGAACTAAGCAGTCTCCAAAGTTATGCTAGAGTTCATCGAAGTAAAGAAACCCACTGGAGATGGGATTCCCAGTGAAATTCCTGTTGTAGTTGACTTCTGTTTGGGCTCATTTTACTATTTTCATGTCTCCTTGTGCTAGCATTCATCTGGATGAAAATTTATAGACAAGGCAAATATTAGTTTAACTTACTATACAAGCCAATGCCGGCTAGGGTGTATGGGCTTTAATGAAAGAATGTAAGATGGTGGTGGGACAATGTCGGCCACTATTATATAGGCTGGTTTGAGTTGATGGCATCCTTTCATGCAGACATATGCTGAATCTAATTGGTTTTTCTATTTAACTTTTTTTGGTACCAATATTATTATTTGATATCTTTGTCACAGGCTCTTCTTGCTGCTGGTTACTCCCAAAGAAATTATGAACAAGCACGCCAAGTGGTTTTCAGACTCTTACAGGTTTGTAATATCCCTAACTACCATATTTACTTCCATGTGATTGGTTTCCTTCCATTTAACAATATTATTTTCTTTTGATTGGCAAGCAGATTGGTTTAGTAACGGGAATAAGTTTAGCTGCTTTATTATTCATTGGATTCGGGCCATTTTCTCATCTATTCAGCACAGATTCTGAAGTTCTGGCAGTTGCCTGGTCTGGCTTATTGGTAAGTGATTTCTGCTCTAGGTAGATTTTCTAGTTCAATGCCTTTTTACTGTTTGAATAGGCTTTTGTCCACTAAAATGTTGGTGGTCCTGTATTTTTCATATTGACAATATGTTCTTTCCAAAGTCCTGTGGTATGTACTGCATGCATCATTTTGGGAGGCTATTAGTGAAGTCACATTCGAGTTTTTGTTTTTATTCCCGGTTGCAGCCTTGTGATGAAACTCTTGAGGTTTGCTTGACGTTGTGTCTATTGTGCAGTTTGTTGCTGGATCCCAGCCAATGAATGCTATTGCATTTGTCCTCGATGGGCTCTACTATGGGGTTTCTGACTTTGAATATGCTGCCTACTCTATGGTCCTCTCTATTCCTAACACACAATAGATTAATACATAATACTTAAATTTCCTCTCTCACTTGTCTTTATGCATTGGATAGGTATTAGTTGGACTTATCTCTTCAACATTTATTCTCCTGGCTGCTCCCGTCTTTGGTCTTGCTGGAGTCTGGACTGGGTTATTTCTCTTCATGACCTTGCGAGTATTATTTGGTATCTGGAGGTAAGCTAATTTCAGGTTCCAAATGTCAAAGTACTGTTTGATTATCACAATTAACTGAGCGATAGTGTCTACTAACAAAATAGTACAATGTCACGGCTCTTCGTTAGTTGAAATTGATCAACATTAAGTAACACTTGATGGATTTTAAGCTCATTAAAATGATTATTCATAGCAGGTTGGGCACAAAAAGTGGACCATGGAAAATGGTGTGGTCTGAGATGGAAAAGTTACATGAATGAATGTTGCAGAGGTCTTGGCATAGGATTTATTCCATCTGCCCATGCTGCTTAATGCCACGGCCAGTGCATAGCACAACCAAGTGCTTCACAAAATAGAGCAACTTGCGGAAGTACTCCTTCCACAGAGATTGTGTCGCTGTATCTGAAGATATATATATCCTATTGAGGGTAATTGGATTACGGGTAAGTGGCTTTTTCATAGCCACTTGCAGGTTACTGAACTTGTGGTCTTTATCTGCAAAAACATCGAGTGTTAGAAGGATGATCAAATATAGTTTATAGCATTTGGCGGTGAGTTGGTAATTTAGAACTTAGAAGTGCTTCGCCAACTTACATTATTGTTGATGTTTTTTGTTTCTGTGGTAGCTCAAAATGGTTGTTTTTACATATGCCCATTAGACTGCATAATGTAAACTTTAATACTTTTATACAAATTGTTAAACGGTCCTATACCATCAACCATAAAAAATGTGCTCAAGAAACTAGTATAAAAATTAGGGATGCCGATAATATTCATTCAAAAAATTAATTCGAAATTTAATAAATAGTAGATAGGTTTTGGAAATTAATAATGCAAAATGGATATTGGATTTTAATATTTCGAATATTTGATTTCCAATTAAAAAATTAAATAAATATGATAACATTAATTACAAAAATAATTTTCCTGAAAATAAATAAGTTTTTAAAATTTTCTGTTTCCATTTCATTTTACGGCTAGTACAGTTGGATACAGACATTCGCATTATTGGTCTCTTTAGGATATCGACTGCGATTTCAGATACGGAAATCATAAAATTGCGGATATCCTATCTATTGTCATACCTAATATAAACATCCAGGTGATGAAATCCAATCCAATTTCTTGAATTACAAACCAGATTGAGTTTGTGAAGTAGACAAAACTTTGAATAGAATAGAAGGCGCAGAACAACACAGATATTACAAAATATTACACGACCTGACCAATATAGGATGTGTCCATATACCCAAATTGAAGCAAAGGCCAAAAGGGCCTCATCTTTGCAAAACGCCAAATATTCCAACAGCCTCCAGAGTTGCAGCGAACTTCAGCTCAAAAGCCACCAAAAATTGCAGCTTCATGAACCATCAACTGTAATTTCATGATTAGCAGACCTTTGACATGTCAGATAAAAGATTGGGCACGCATCTCTGTTATAAAAAATTCAGGAAATAAACAAGAATGAAGGTTGAATATAGTAGATTTTATACCTATCTCGGATTAATCTAGCTGATCATAAGAACAGAAAAAAACAAAAAACAAAAAAAGAATCAACAAAACATTGATAGTGAAATACTCAAATTTATACAGGCATATGTTTGTCTGTTATATTGCCTTTGCAATCATCAATGTTTACATGAATATCAGTAAGAGAACTAGCCGGAAGTTCTAAACATTAAATTACAGAACAACGTATGCTTAAAGAGGTGTCTGAAAATTAGCTCCTTCCACTCTTGAAGAACTCTTCGTAATCATCAATGTTTACATGGATTGTAGTAAGAGAATCAGCTACAAGTTCTACATAATTAAATTACCGAACAACATATGCTTGAAGAGTTGTCAGAAAATTAGCTTCTCCGACTCCACCCTTGAAGAACTAGTTGAACTTGCATTATTTTAACATCTTTCTCTACCCATGACAATTATCAACTCAAATTGACACTACCCAAAAGCTTTGAACTTTCAAGGAATGATTGTTTTACCCAAGCAACCCAAATAGATCCTCATTTAGCAAATGTCCAACAATAAGTCAATAACTTGCAACTATATTCGAGGCATACAATCTCCTAACCAAAAGACCTCCATGTCTGAGATCACACAATGCCGCCTAGTTGCTTCTAGCCCTTTCCATAAGCAAGGTGAATACAAATATACCAATGCCATTTCCATAAGTTCAATGTCTCATTTTGACTCTAAAAGAAAGATATATTAACATTACTAGAAATCTAGAAACATTAAACATGAATGGTCACTATTACTGAGAATAACAAAAGGCCAAATGCAGAAGCCAGCACGAAGGTAAACAACACACATTACCTGTTAATCAACCAGCAGCAGCAATTAAGCAAAAACAAACAATCATTTATTTACTCTAATCCAGCAGACCTAGCAACCTTGTACCTCAACTTTCTATTGTTATTTTCCTGTCAAACAAACAACACATTTAAATGCAAGAAAATTTTTGGAAGAATTTCATTTTCATCAGATTGAAACTCACTCACCAGCTCAAGAACCTGAGCCGAGCTGGTCTCAACCAGCCGAGCCAAGCTCTCAACTTTAGCCAACATTTTCTCATACAAATCCTCCAAACCACCCGTATAACTCGCCGACTCCAGTCCCATCAACCGTCTCAAGCTCTCAACTTGAAACCCTTCAGTGCACAAATCCAACTGATTTTGATCACTCAAATTTTCTTTCTTGGCACTCAAACTCTCCTCCTCCATCGCAGCCGATGAGCAATTCATAAATGGCAGCGCGCAATTGGGGTCGAAATTACCGTAATGCCCCCGAAATGCAGGACCAATGTTGACTACGTCGATCGTCTTCGGATGAAATGAGTTGTTAAAAGTGTTGAATTGGTACGCGCGGTACTGGTGCGTGTGGACCAATTGGTCGGATAACGGAGTGGTGAAGAGAATGAAAATACACGGCGTTAGAGTTAGGGTTAGGTTTTGGGTTTTGACGGGGAAATCAAATTGGGGGATTTTGGAGAGGGAATTGGTGACAGAGAATTCGCGCAGTGAGGGGCGGAGAGGGGTGTGGCGGCGGCCGGAGAACCAACCGAGGAGGTGGTGGTGGTGGTGGAGAGGAGGGATTTTGAGTGAGTCGACTCGGCCGAGTGAGTCGTAGAAGGATAGAGGGATGCCGGAGCAGATGAAGCCGGTGATGGTGGCGACGAGATGGGCGTCAGTGGAGGAGGCGGAGTCGTCGGAGAGAGTGGAGGGAGTGATTTGGGTGACGTGGCCAAAGATGAAGCCGTCCACGTCACCTGGGGATGACGAGAACCGTTGGATCATTGAGGCAAGTGTTGGACCTGATATCGCAATTTTTTGTAATTGAAGGTCTTCCATTTGCAAATCGCGCGAGTGTTTTTACTGAGAAAATACAAAATCCCTTTCCATTTATATTTGCTGCGCCATAAAACGCCGCCGTTTTAATGCTCTAATATTCGGTCGACGGTCATCTTTAGGAATTTTTTTATTTAACTATTAAATTTTTTATAAAATAATAATTAAGTATTGTAAATTTTGAAAAATCTAAACATATATAGTCGGGAGCGGCACAATTATAAGGCTGAGTCAGCTCAAATAAATAATTAGGAATACCTAAATTTCAATTTGGACAAAACCTAACAAAATAATACAATTAAGGGATTACGTGTAATTGGTTTTGAGCTTTTCAGTGGGAAGATCATGTTGGTTTTGAGCTTTTCAGAACAAAAATTATAATTTTTTAAAAAAAATTAATTTATCTAAAATACATTTTTTTTATTTCATATTATTTTATTTTTTTCATAACGTTATTTTAAAAAAGCACGGCTCATTATTTTGGTCTAAACAGTCAAAATCCTCATTTTTAGTTTTTTCTCCGAAAAAATAATTAAATCTTTATGCGATAAGAACTTCATGACTTAATTTTAACACATATGCCTATGTAAAAGTGATGCAATTTCATAACTTTTATTAAATATTCTCTGATTACAAATAGAAACATGAATTTAAAAGATTACATTATTGGCCTAACAAAAAGAATACTTGGTTTTAAGGTATATATATACTTACAATAACAAATAATAAGAATTAAAGAATTTAATGACTATATGCTTCTCTTCTCCTATAAATCCTATAAGCAAACCCCATTTGATGAAATCCTCTGATTCTTCTTCATCTTGTTGTTGATTGATGATAATAAATATATAACTCTATTCGCTTGTGCTTGGGAATTTTGCTCCATCATCACCAGAACCAGCGGCTAGCTCTGGCTTAATCTCTTCTAGTTGCTGCAGCACTTGCTGGACTTCTGGGCGCGTGGCTGGTGAGGGATCCACACATTGCAAAGCTAATTTCAATGTGTTAAGCAACTCATCGGCTATGGTTGTGTTGTCCTTCAAAAGATCCAAATCAAATACTTCATTTGTCCACTCTTCTTTAACAATTGAGGCCACCCACTGAGGCAAATCCATTCCATTCATCGGCTCACCAGGGGATTTCCCAGTTAAGAGTTCCAATATGATCACTCCTAGGCTGTAGACATCAGTTTTTGTGTTGGCATCCTTGAGTTTTGAGAGCTCTGGTGCACGGTAGCCTAGTGTTCCTGCTGTGGCAATCACATTGGTGTTTGCAGCGGCAGTCATGAGACGGGAAAGGCCAAAATCTGCAATGTGAGGATTAGTCTGTTCATCCAGTAGTATGTTACTAGATGTGAGATTCCCATGTATCATTTTTTCTTCAGTGTGAAGGTAGTTCAATCCGTGAGCAATGCCTATGGCTATGTTCATCCTTGTCGGCCAATTGATGACTGTTTCTGGACCGCGAGCTGCATATAGAAAAAATGCATATTAGAGAATCTATACAATGGCAGCAACATCATCACTAAGGACTAAAAATAGTATGCAAAGTTAGTGATTCTAAATAGTTTCCTGGGATATAATTACTTCCAAACTTAAATGTACTTACCATGGAGGAAAGATGCAAGACTTCCATTTGTCATGTAATCAAACACAAGAAGCTTTTCTCCTTTTGGTCCCAAGTAATAGGCTCTGAGGGCTAAGAGATTTGGATGGCGAATCTTCCCAAGTGCAGCAGCCTCCGCTTCGAACTCTTTCTGAGCCTTTGTTGTCTTCTCCCTCAACCTCTTCACGGCAACTTGACTACCATCCTCTAATGTTGCCTTGTATGCTGTCCCATAAGTGCTCTTTCCCATTATTTCCGCAGTTGCACACAACAAATCATCAGCAGTAAACAAAAATGGCCCATCAAAATGGACTAATTTTCCACCCATTTCACCACCAGATTCAACTTCAGGGCCAGCCTTTGGACCTGCCCTCTCAACAGCTTTCTGAGTTGTAGATTTACCATTCTTTTCTTTTGAAGCGGATCTTTTCCTCACCAGACAAAAGATTAGAATACAGCACAATACAAGTAGAACTGCCAAGAGAGCACCTACAGCTATGAGAATAATGTCTTTGGTGCTGAGTTTGCGGTGATGACGATGTTGTTTTGGTGGTGCCTCCACTGGTGGAGGAGGAGGATTGATAGGTGCAGGGGAGGGACAAGTGGTTGAAGGGCTGTAGCCACAGAGCTGAATGTTCCCCAAAAAAGAGCTTGAATTGAACTTCTTGAGAAGGAGAGGTGGAACAGAACCAGAGAGATTATTGTATGAAACATTGAAATAAGTGAGATTAGCTAGGCTGGCTAGTGACGCCGGAATTTCACCAGTGAAATCATTTTCGGATAAATCAAGTTGGTTGATACCAGAGATGTTGCCAATAGTTTCTGGGATATGGCCTTTAAAGTGATTATTTTTCAAGTTGAGCACTGTGAGGTTCTGTATTCTTTCCAATCCTTCCGGGATCCGGCTATTGAGGCGATTGTTCTCAAGATTCAGGGAAGCAAGAGAGGTTAGGTTGGAAAAGGTAGCAGGAAAGCTCCCATTGATGGCATTGTATGATAAATCTAGATTTTGGAGCTTAGAGATTTTCGCTAGCTCATTGGGTATGGTTCCAACAATTTTGTTATGACTCAAAGAGATCTCTTGAAGCAAACCCAACTTGCTCAGAGATGCTGGAATTGTTCCAGTGATAAGATTATGATCGAGGTTCAAGAACTGAAGTTGGTAAGAGTTGTTTCCAGATAAAACACCCCAAGTATCTGGAACAGAACCAGATAAATTGTTGTGTTGAAGAGCAAGGACAGAAAGAGAAGGCAACCTAGTGAGACTCACTGGGATGGAACCAGAAAGTGAATTATAGCTCAAATTAAGTCTATATAACCTGGTGGAGTTTGCAAGACTAGGAGGAATAGTACCAATTAGCGCATTGTTACTCATATCAAGAGTTTGAAGATTGTGACAGTTACCAATTGAAGGAGGGATAGAACCCGAAAGCCGATTATTAAAGAGATAAACACCTCTGAGATTTGGAAGGAAGCCAATAGACCAAGGGACAGGACCAGCAAGAAGATTATCATGAAGACTAAGCTTTCTTAGAACTTGAAGCTGACCAATTTTCTCGGAGATTCGGCCTCCAAGCCCCTTCCATGGAAGCTGAATAGCAATGACCTGTCCCTTAACACACTTGATTCCTGCCCAACCACCTGAGCAAGCTCCTACACCACTGTCATTCCAGCTCCGCAAAAATCCTTTGGGGTCTATAAGATCATGCTTGATAGCTCGTAGTGCTTGATAATCTGCTTGGGTTACAATCACCCCATCCCATGAGTGACCTGCAACAAATTGAGAAGTAAAAACAAGCACTAAACACAAAAACAAGTGGGTCCATAGAAAAAAATGCTTGTAGTTATGAAATTGGTTCAGATAGCAACAAGTATTATCCATGAACATGAAATTAATGAAAATAAAAAAGAAAGAAATGGGAAGAGTGAAGAAGAGCTATGAAATTTTATTTTTTATTATCTTCTCTACTTTTTTGGGTTCTTTTATTTAGAGAAGGATTGGGACTAAATAAGAAGGAAGAGGATGAAATGATTCAGTGAAGCATGTGGAGCTCTTGTTTTGTTTTTTTGGAAGGGAGACAGAGTCAGCAGGGTTTGGTATCAGAGTCTCCATATTATTGTAACGGCTAGTTTTAATTGTTCTTAAAAAACGGTTATGAAGAAACCCCCGGGCTTCAGTTCTCATATCTCCACTTATAACGGCTATATTTCACTGGGGCTACATGTGCGGTTTTATCATCCATCTTTTTGGAACATCATACTAGCCACGTGGCAATTTTTTAATTCTCTTCCTTAGATTCGTATTAATAATTTCTTTATAGCTACCGAATAGGATTTATTGTAACCTTTGGTTCCTTTTGAGTGTTTGAATTGTTATTAAATACAGCCATAAGTGAGAATACCTCAAATCTCAAAGGGGATATCTAAAAATAATCCACATTTATATTTATAAAAAAAAAATGTCTCTCTCAATAGTAAGAAGATTGAAGATACATAGGATGGCAAATTCCGGATCCGGACCCGGATCCATAAGGATCCGGGTCCGGATCCGCAAGTCGCTTCATGGACCCGGGTCCGGATATAGACCCGGTTTAACGTTTCTGGGTCCGGACCCGGGTATACCCGGATCCGGACCCGGATCCGCAACTGGCAGTTTTTTTTTTTTTTTTTCTCCTCCAATTCCACTATTCCATATTTCCATATCAATAAATACTTTAATATGTATAAACAATTCACAAATAATACATTACATCAACACAAATAATACATTACATCAACATGTACATGTAACATATCATACTTCAAACATCAGAATTCAAAAACCAAAATTACTTCAAACATCAGAATTCAAAAACCAAAGACACTCACACAGCCTTCACAACTCACAGCCTCTTCTCACGAACACATAACGAACACATAACTATCCAATTCAGTAATTCATCCAAATATCCAATTTCTGTTAAGGTGTTGGTTTGACCTTCCCTGCAGTTCTGGATTCAGAGGATGTGATGATTTTTTTTTAAATCAGGCACCATCACGGTTTTTGAATCAGGCCTGATCACATTGTAAATCAATAAGAGGCAATACAGTTTGCTTTAGATTTGATTTTGTTGCTTTCTGTTGCATATCACTTGGCATTCCCCCGTCTCCCATTCAATAAAAAAATCAAGAGAAAGATTGAAACTTCACCAAAAATAAAGCTATTTAAAAGGACCAAGTCAACTGATTTGTCTTAAAAATCAGATTTTGATAGCCTATTCGCCCATTTTTTTCTCACCCACAAAACAAAATACATTAAAATTTACGAATTTTTTTCAAGAAACTACATGTTTTTGAAGAATTACTCAAAACGGTGCTGCTTGGATTGATTTCGAGTAACAAAAACAGAGCTTTTAGCTCACGAACTGATCATAGATGGTAAATTGAAGAAATCAAAATGCTTCTGCTCACAGACTAATTTCTGTTACTTTAGAGGTGGTTGGCTTGAAGAAGCCTGAACCCTAGCTTTCTTGCTCACCAGTCACCCCACCAGTGAGTTAATTGTCGGCGATTTGGCGATGGGCCGATTTGGTGATGGCGAGTTGGCGCGACAATGGCGACGCGTAGAGGGCTAGAGGCGTCGTCGTCAGTCGTCACTCGTCACTGGCGTGGGTCACTGGGTCGGTAAGGTAAGGTTGAGACTTGAGTAGTGACTAGTGAGTGCTTGACAGCTTGAGAGTTGAGACTTGAGATCTGGGAGAGAGGCTGAGTCGTCAAATGAAGAATGAGTGAATGACAGAGAGGGAGGGATTAATTTAGGGCTGAAACTGTGATTCTGTTTCTGTGAATGAGTAATAAACTAATAACCCTAATACCCTATCAGATTTTTTTTTCCGGGTCCCGGGTAACCGGGTCCGGATTTATCCGGACCCGCATCCGGACCCGGAAAGATGCGGGTCCATACGAATAAGACCCGGATCCGCAATTTTTTTAAGCGGATCCGGGTCTAACCGGACCCGGATCTTCCGGGTCCATGCGGACCCGGGCCGGGTCCGGGTCTGGCTGCCATCCCTAAAGATACCTGGAGTTATATTTAGCCGTTGTTATCTTCGAGAGGTGTAGTTTGGTGGTGTAAGGTTAAAGGTCCAACCTTCAAGTCATGAGTTCAAATTTAGAGAGTACGTTTCTTGTAAAAGTTTGAGTTTAAGGGTCCGACCTTCAAGTCATGGGTTCAAATTTAGAGAGTATGTTTCTTGTAAGAGTTTGAGACAAATAATTTTTTTTACATATTTCATTTAAACCAGAAAAAAGATGATTTCACAGTGGATTTCCAACGATTTCAAGTATATATATATATTACGTTAAGTTCCACTTCAATTTAGCAACCAAGGAAATTAAAACAAAAGCCAAATAAAGGAAATTAGTGTAAAAACATTTGGGTTCCTAATTTTTCAAGATTTCTTAACCAAGGACAAACATTTGTCCCATTGTATAAACCAAGTCTCTAGCTCTATCCAAATGACTCAAAACACCCTTTCTTGTCTAGTTCCATATCCACCAAGGAAATTAACAAACTTGTTGACGGCGAATTTTGGTCTCGGGGCAATACGGGAATATCACCTCCGAGGGAATCCTCCTTCAATAGTGAATTTGTTTGGTTATGGGGGACCAAAAGCAAACTTAGCAAAAGACAGATAAGACGCCAATCGACAAGGAGAATTAACGTGGTTCGGCGGATTTGGATCCGACCTACGTCCACGGGCACAAAGAGGATATACTTTTATTACTTAAACACTCTTTCTCGGGTCTCTTCTTTGCTTTTACAAATCAGAGCTTGATGATTCTGATCACTAATTTTTGATGCCTTCAACTTGTCCTTCTACACTCACTCTACCCTCCTATTTATAATGGTGAAGAAATCAATTCCTATTTGTACAAGAATTCCCAATTTGGAGATGGTCTCCTTTTCCTATCAGGATTCCTAGTCAAAACTATTCCCTTTTCCCATAAGGATTCCTAATCAAAACTACATTTACTTCCTTTATCCTATTAGGATATTAACTTATTACTTTACCCCATTAAAGTAGGACAACTTATCCCTTTTCCGCAAGAATATGATGCTTTATCTTCCTGAGCACGCCTCGTCATGTGCTCGGTCTTCATGAGGTCGGTCATGATAGCCATTTGAACTGAGAATGCTGCTGTCGATCTGATAATGCTCGGTCATCCGATCTCAAGTGCTCGGCCATTTAGTATAAAGTGCTCGGCCTCTTACCGTCAAGTTGTCGGGTCAGCTTTAACGGTCTCGATCAATGGAGTTACCCCTTTTACCCCTGTCGTGTTGTTTAAATAATATAGTGCCCGAAAAACACCATCAACATCTGTCCCCTAGTTCTCGGTAACAACGAGTTTGTGAGTTGATGCCGGGAACTATAAAAAAAAGATGGTGTGCTGATCGCCTTGCTGGTGGTCGCTCCAGAAATCACCGAGAAATTGTCTTTGCCATCAACTAAGTCTTCTGTTTCTATCTTCATATCCTCGGTTATTGGAGATGCTGACTCTATTCAGAATGATTCTCCACCTCAAAGCAAATTCTTACTTGGGTCGTTCCATCAGGAGATGAAGTTCCTCTTGTTGTCCAAACTAAAAATAACTCCTCCTCTGTAATATCTGTACCAGAGATTTGGGGGTCCTGACCCCTGACTGATCCAATCTCGATTGTGAGGAGAAAATTTTGCCTCTGAGCTAACGATGATGTGCTCGGTGGCATGTGATCCTGTCTCGAGCTGTGAGAGATGCTCGGACCTGGGGGAACGTTACGTCCCCAGTCCGAAGGACTGACTCGGTGGGACGCAACCCGACCCCGAGCTGAGAACGACACTTGGACCTGAGGGAATGTTACGTCCCCAGTCCGAAAGGCTGACTCGGTGGGACGTACCCCGACCCCGAGCTGTGAAAGGCACTTGGACCTGAGGGAATGTTACGTCCCCAGTCCGAAGGGCTGACTCGGTGGGACGTACCCCGACCCCGAGCTGTGAAAGGCACTTGGACCTGAGGGAATGTTACGTCCCCAGTCCGAAGGGCTGACTCGGTGGGACGTACCCCGACCCCGAGCTGAGAAAGACACTTGGTCCTGGGGGAATGTTACGTCCCCAGTCCAAGGCAGACTCGGTGGGACCACTCGCCCGACCCCGAGCTCTAAGAATCACTTGGTCCTGGGGGAATGTTACGTCCCCAGTCCAAAGGGGACTCGGTGGGACATCGCCCGACCCCGAGCTGAGAAAGGCACTTGGACCTGGGGGAATGTTATGTCCCCAGTCCAAAGGGCTGACTCGGTGGGACGTACCCCGACCCCGAGCTGAGAAAGGTACTTGGACCTGGGGGAATGTTACGTCCCCAGTCCGAAGGAACTGACTCGGTGGGACGTACCCCGACCCGAGCTAAATAACCAAGCGGCCTCGGCGGAACGAAATCCAGCCCCGAACCGAATAAACAAGTGGCCTCGGTGGAACGAAATCCAGACCCGAGCCGATAAATCCCTGAGACTTATTCAGAAGGGAAGTGAATCAACCTTTGAAGCCCTACCGAATCTGGCATGGGCGTCCCTCTGCCAGACCGGCGAAAAAATAAAAACAAAACCTTTGAAGGTAAAATCAAAAGGTGGGGGTGACTTAGCACTTGTCCCAAAGTAAAACTTTTCACAAGTGTAAACAACAGCACGGATGCCTCGAAACAGCGTCCTGCCCGAGGCCTCCAAAACACAATTCTGAATCTTTCAATTCAGTGTCCCGGCGAACCAGGATTCGGATCAGAAGAGCGTATGAACGGTAAGGGCACATCCTCTACACGTCGGTTCGCTCGGGAGCCTGTGTATTGTATGAGGGCTCCTCCTTACCACGCTGGAGTAGGCACACGCCACAGGGGTATACGCCTCCCCGTGCTGTGCCTCCCGCAGATCCGGATGATGAATGGATCAAAGAGTGTCCGGGATACTAAGGGTATGTTCCTCCTTAGGCCCGGTATCACTGGAGTTAGCAATCGTCACGGGGGTGTCATTATCCCCCGTGCTATGCTTTCCCACGGATCCATTACATCGGGCAGGTGAGGATCAGAAGAGTGTTCGACACATTAAGGGCATGTTCCTCCTTATGTTCGGTAACACTGGAGTAAGCAATCGCCACAGGGGTATCATCCCTCCCTGTGCTATGCTTCTCACGGATCCGTTACATCGGGTATGTACCTGAGGACCCCGAGCTAGAGAGATACTTGGCTCTGGGGGAATGTTCCGTCCCCAGACTAATGAGCATGTCTCGGTGGGACGTAACCCGACCCCGAGCTGAAAGAGGTACTTGGCTCTGGGGGAATGTCCCGTCCCCAGACCAATATGCATGACTCGGTGGGACGTAACCCGACCCCGAGCTGAATATGGCCTCGGCGGAACGAAATCCAGCCCCGAGCTGATTAATGAAGGGGCCTCGGCGGAACGCAATCCAGCCCCGAGCCGAAAGACGTACTTGGCTCTGAAGGAGTGTTCTGTCCTCAGACCAACGTGCATGACTCGGTGGGACGTAACCCGATCCCGAGCCGGATAACTGAATGACCTCGGTGGGGCAAGGTCAAGCCCCGAGCTGCCCAAGTCTTTTTGCTTGGTCGTTTCTTTTTGTATTTAGGTGCTAAGTTTGTCCCCGGTTTTTGAGTAGGTCTTTCTATTTATGTTTTAAGAAAGTGGCCGAGAACCTTCTTTTGAAAGGAGAAAGTTTTATTTATGTTTTTGGGGACAAACTGCCCTCTTTCAGTTGAATTGGCGGCCACATGCCCTTTGTCTGGTCGTCATAACCTCGTGGTCAATGTATTTGTTCAGATACCCGTTTCGTGCTAGATCCTCCATTTGTTCTTGCAGATCTTTACATCCGTCCGTTGCATGTCCTCTGGAGTTGTGGTGTATGCAATAAGCCTTTTGGTTCCTTCTGTCCGGGGGGAACCTCCTTTGGTCGGGTTCCACTAAGAGGCCTTTCCCCTGGATCTCCATGACAATTTGTCCCAGTGGTTTTTTTAGGGGAATGTATGCATCTTCCCTGACCACGTGGTTTACTTGGGTCGGCGCTCTTCTCTCCTGATTGTCCCGGTGCAGTGGCTTGAATTCTTTGTGTTTCGGGGGTGGTCTTCTGGATTCTTTTTCTGTTCGGCGTTGGGCGCACTCCCTTGTGGTTCTGTCCCTGATGTTGTTCCCTTTCCGGGACACTTTCTCTTCGTTCTCTAACAAAACGAACTTCCTGGCTATCTCCAGTGCGGTAGCGTAGTCTGGTGTCTCATGGATCCTCAGGTGGGTCCACAGTTTCCCGACTCTTAGGGCCCCTTTCAGACTTTCCAGGGCTTCTTGGGATTCGTACCCTCCGACCTTCGAGTACAGTTGTTGTGATACCTTTCAATAAATATCTTCAGAGGTTCATCGTCTCCTTGCTTCATGAGCCGGAGTTCTCCAATCGTCTTTCTGGGGACACAAGCCCCCTTGAAGTGTCGTATGAATGACTTCTTCAGTTGTGTGAAGCTGCTGATGCTTCTTGGGGCTAAGCTCCTGTACCATAGAATGGCTGGTCCGGCCAGAGTTAGGGGGAACACTTTGCAGATGGCGTCCCCTGTTACCCCTTGCACCTCCATCAGCAGGGTGAAACTTTCAATGTGGGTTTTAGGGTCGGTATGGCCCTTGTATGGTGTCATGGTCGGCATGTTGAATCTCTTCGGGAATTTCTCCGATTTTATTTCCTCCGTGAGGGGGGACTCATCTTTGACGTCCTGGATATCCCCTCTGTTTGCGTTGGGGTATACTCCCCATTTGACCAGCTCCTCCCGTAACCAAGATTTCATACCGCTGTCCCTGGTTCCATGCCGCCCTCTGAGGTTTCTTTTCTTTCTGCTATCTTGGGAGCGGCGTTTCTCGGGGTCGGCGTCGTCCCGCACCTCTTCGGTATGTTCTTTTCCTCTCCTCCGGGTACTGTGAGGGCTATCGTAGGAGGGATCTGGTGATGATTTGTCATCTTCCTCCTCCCATGTGTCCTCGGTTTGGGAATCCCTTTGTACTACCACGGATCTCACCCTGTAGGGTTCCCTCCTTTGAGGTCTGTCGTCTTCGCTTGTATCAACAATTCTCTTTCCTTCCGCTATCTCACTCCTTCGCCGGCTAGTCCCGGCCTCGAATTTTCCGTCGCGTGCTCCTTCCATCCTTTCCAACCGGTCTACTATGGTTTTTAGTAGAGTTTGGTTTTCCTCCCCCTTTCCTTCCTAAGGTTTTCCTCGATCTTTTCCATCCAGTCTGCAGCCGAGCCCCCTGATGATTGTTGGTTTCCGCCTTCCGCCATTTGTCTTATTACGCGAGTTGCTTTTCGTAGAGTTCCCCACAGACGGCGCCAACTGTTGACGGCGAATTTTGGTCTCGGGGCAATACGGGAATATCACCTCCGAGGGAATCCTCCTTCAATAGTGAATTTGTTTGGTTATGGGGGACCAAAAGCAAACTTAGCAAAAGACAGATAAGACGCCAATCGACAAGGAGAATTAACGTGGTTCGGCGGATTTGGATCCGACCTACGTCCACGGGCACAAAGAGGATGATACTTTTATTACTTAAACACTCTTTTCGGGTCTCTTCTTTGCTTTTACAAATCAGAGCTTGATGATTCTGATCACTAATTTTTGATGCCTTCAACTTGTCCTTCTACACTCACTCTACCCTCCTATTTATAATGGTGAAGAAATCAAATTCCTATTTGTACAAGAATTCCCAATTTGGAGATGGTCTCCTTTTCCTATCAGGATTCCTAGTCAAAACTATTCCCTTTTCCCATAAGGATTCCTAATCAAAACTACATTTACTTCCTTTATCCTATTAGGATATTAACTTATTACTTTACCCCATTAAAGTAGGACAACTTATCCCTTTTCCGCAAGAATATGATGCTTTATCTTCCTGAGCACGCCTCGTCATGTGCTCGGTCTTCATGAGGTCGGTCATGATAGCCATTTGAACTGAGAATGCTGCTGTCGATCTGATAATGCTCGGTCATCCGATCTCAAGTGCTCGGCCATTTAGTATAAAGTGCTCGGCCTCTTACCGTCAAGTTGTCGGGTCGGCTTTAACGGTCTCGATCAATGGAGTTACCCCTTTTACCCCTGTCGTGTTGTTTAAATAATATAGTGCCCGAAAAACACCATCAACAAAACTAAATATAAATTAGCCACTTCAAATAGCCCCCTATGAAGGATAGGGCAATTAGCTATTTCATTAGAGGTTAGGGACTTATTAAATATAAATTCACAAACTAAATTACTAAAACTCAATTTCAAAAAAAAATATGGAAATTTAGGGATATGAATGTAATTACCACCAAAGGAAATAACGGTAAAATGTCATTATCTTTTCGTTTTTACCCATCCACCGCGCTTTCTTCTCTCCACACGGCACACGCTATCTGCGCTCCTCTTTCAATTCATTTTTAGGCGAAGAAAAAAGGTTAAAAAAAAAATCCTTTAATTCCAAAATCTCAAAATTCCCAAAATGACCTCTCCATTACCGCCGGTTATCCCAATCTCCAACCCGCAACCCACCACCGCGGCATCCTCCGCACAATCCCAATCCCCGGTGGCCGCCCCTGCTCTCCGCGCCCTAATCACCAACATCTCCGAGAACCTACGCAACGGCTTCTCCCATCGCCGCCCGTGGGCCGAACTCACCGACCGCTCCTCCTTCTCCAAACCCGAATCCTTCTCCGAAGCCACCCTCCGGATCCGCAAGAACTACTCCTATTTCCGCGTCAATTACCTCACGATCCTCGCCGTTGTCTTGGCTTTCTCTCTCATCACCAATCCTTTCTCTCTCCTCATGCTCATCGGCCTCCTCGCCTCATGGATCTTCCTCTATGTCTTCCGGCCCTCCGATCAGCCGCTCGTTATCTTTGGCCGTACGTTGAACGACCGCGACACGCTCGGTGTCTTGATCGTTGTCAGCGTGTTCGTCGTTTTCCTCACCAGCGTTGGATCCGTCTTGATCTCGGCTCTCATGGTGGGGGCCGCTCTCGTTTGTGCTCACGGCGCGTTTAGGTCTCCTGAAGATCTGTTCTTGGACGGTCAAGAGCCTTCTGCCAACACTGGATTCTTGTCCCTCCTCGGTGGCTCCGCACCAAATGCCGCCGCGAATGCTGCCCCGGCCGTCGCTGCACGCGTTTGATTCTTTAATCGGTGGGCCACTTTGATCTATTTATTTTCTTTTTGTTTAAAAAAATGAAATTATGTAATTTCGTGTTTACTAATTACAGATAAAGGTATATGGAATTAATAGCAAAATTTTATTATCAAATTCTTTTTTGTACTGCAAAATTGTAATTGGATCTCAGATTTGTTATTAACATCAATTTAATTTATTATAGGATTTGTCTGTGACCTAAACATTGAAAGCTCTTGATTGTTTGATTTACTAGTCGATCTTTGGTGTTTATGTTGCTTCAAAGTTCCAAAATACCATCTGCAAAATCTTATTTGCTGAGAATTGATCCATATTTCATAATTCATAATCCTAAACCCCGTTAAAAAAAATCAGGTAATTGATATTATGCAGACTAGTATAGACTTTGATAAGCATTAGAACGATCAAACCCGATACCTAGTGAGTGATTGATCATTGATTCAGCATTAGAACGATCAAACCCGATACGTAGTGAGTGATTGATCATTGATTCAGTAAGAAAGCAGCTATCAAGACCAAACGCATATATTTTTGGAATGCTCTGATCTTGATGAAGCGACCACCATAGCCCGGGCATGGACTGAGCCTCCAGTGCCAGCTGTCAGCACACGAGTTGTTGGATTCTAAGTAGTAAAAACAACATGAATTTTTTTTTTGGCATTTCTTTAAATGGGAATAGACCCGGTCGGTGGTCCGGTTCGATTTCGGTCCACACTGAACCGGTTAATTCCGGTTCAGTTTCCATTCCACACTAAATGTGGAACCGGAACTGGAACCGAACCGTTCTGTTCCGGTTCCAGTTTCAGTTTCGCTTCCATTTGGATTTTTTTTTACTTTATTGAAAATAAAAAATTAAGATTGATAAATTAATATAATTTATAATTATGAATTTGAATTTATATAATAAACTTATATTACATAATTATATTAAATTACAAATAAAATTTTTATCTAAAAAAATAATTTTTTTTTTATTAAATTAAAGAGCTTGAACTTAAATTTTTAAAAACTTAAATTGCATACGTATCCTCCAGAGGTGAGAGGAATCAAAGCTCACGTAGTTCCATTATATTTTAAAGATATTTCCCCATTGTAATTTTACAATTATTTAATTATCAATCATCATCAGTGTCTGTTGATCCTTCAACTCCAGTTTCACTTGCATTTGCAGATGCATTATATGCATTATCGAACAAGTCTTCAAATTCATCAAAGAAATCTTCTTGTTGCCTCAAATCAACTCGAGTTCAATCATTCACACATATTGTTGCTTTTAGAGTGCTTGGATGTAATGAAGACCGTCTGACTTCCAATATATTGTCTCACATGCTAAAGGTTTGCTCAACCGCAACGGCGGAAACATGTGTTGTCAATATCTCTTTAGCAATAATTGATAATACATGATATACATTTTGATGTCGGTTCCACCATTATAGGATTTCAAAATTTTTACCAACTAAACTTTCAGTTGAAAACTCAAAATTTGTAGATAAATAATTAGCTAATTCCGAGTTATTAGTCATGTTATCCCTATGTTTTTTATTTTGTTGTAATAACCAACGATCACCAGCGCTAAATCTTGATTGCATTACGGTCGTTTCGCTACTACTAGATTGTCCTACTGATTGCAAGTTATATCTACTAACATAATCATTAAATAAATCAATTTTTATTTTAGCTATTATTTTTGTAATATCAATTTCATCTAATATTCCTAAATATTCATAGTAAGCGGGTAAAGTACTATTCAAACCTTCTAATTTAAATCTAAAAATTATTTTCATTATTCTATAAATATTTTGTGCAGTATGTTATTCATCAAAAACTCTAAATGCAATAAGTCGTTTTTGATGTTTCATGATACATCAATCCAATGATAAGTCACACCTATGTATGAGTGTGTAGACCCGGCCGGTGTGTCGGTTCCAGTTCGGAACCGAACCGAACCGGCCGGTTACCGGTTCCACAAGTGTGGAACCGAATCGTTCGGTTCCGGTTCGGTTCCTTTTTTTTTTATTAATTAAAATAAAAAAATGAGATTAAATTTATAAATGAAAAATGAATCATATTTATAGAATTTTTTTGATACCAAAAATGTCCCTAAATATAACCGTTTTATTACCGTTATTAGGGGTACATTAGTAATTTTTATTTTATATAAAAAAAATATATTTTTTAATTTTTTTAATTTTTTTTTTGGCAGGGAGCCGTTTGGCCGTTGCCAAACGGCTCCCTGCATCCCCAACGGCACTAGCCGTTGGGGGCCGTAGGGTTCCTATTGGAACCCTACGGTTCCAACAGGAACCCGACGGCCCCCAACCGTTCGGTTCCGGTTGGAACCGTCCGAACCGGTGGAACCGTACGGTTCCACCGGTTCGGACCAGTTCGAGTTGGGGTGTAACCCCAACCGAACCGGTCCCATTTCGATTCGGTTCCAGAACCGGAACCGGTTGGAACCGGAACCTTCCGGTTCCAACCGGTTCGGTTCCGATTCCGAACCGGAACCGTGGCCGGGTCTATGAGTGTGTTCGCCAATGGTCACTCTAAATATCAGAACAAATAGATAGACGCCCTTCAATATCTCTAAATGTTTCATTTAAAGTAATTTTATCATATTTGTATAATTTAAAATTTTGATGTTTTGTTGTATTTCTAGTAATTCTACATGCAGCAGGATTTAAAGCATTTTAAACGTAATTAGTAAAAGCAATTTTTCACCAAAACTTAAAGAAAGATGTGTCATACAATATATTTAGCAAATTCTTCTCTATTTTTAGCATCAGAATATTTAAATAAATCTAAAGCACTCGTACCTCTACTAGATGATGCGTACCTGGCCATTTGAATTTGCGTCGTATCAAGTCCAAGTTCATCCGCATAATGACTTTTCAAGTGCTTGATCATATTGTCGTATCCACCAGTAAATTTGTAAGAACCCCACAATGATTGCATACCGCTCTTGAACCTTCATCAGTATCGATTAAATAAAAATGAATTTTGAAAACATCCGAGGAACGAAACTTAACTTCTCTTCTCCGTGAACCGACACTAGCGCTGCTCTCTTGGATTGTCACATTTGACATTGTGTTCTCAGATGAGCTTGCCATTTGTTATTTAAGAAATTTTAAAGAATTAGAGAATTGAGAATGAGAGAATTATAGGAATTGCGAGAATTGAGAAATTAGTGTGTTGAAATAATGAAAAATAACATCTATTTATACATTTTTAGAATATTTTTGTGATACCTAAAATTCCCCTAAAATTAGTCGTTTTAGTACTGTTATTAGGGGTAATTTGGGAATTCCCCAAAAAAAAAATTTGGTCGTTGGGCTCCCAGCCCCACCCAGCCCAACGGCTACTGGCATTGGGCTGGCCCCCCAACGGAACCTAGGGTTCTAACCGAACCGGTGGAAACCGAACCGGTGGAAACCGAAACCATCCGATTCCAACCGGTTCGGAACCGGAACCTTGGCCGGGTCTACATGGGAAGCGTTGAATCTTTGGCTCTCTAGTAATAAACTTACTGGAGCCACCCTGAACCCCCATAGCCCACGGCACTGTTTCCTCTCAAGTCCCAATGAGAATCAGAACATTCATTTCAATTGTTATTAGATGACTAGCCTCCAGAAGATGCACTTCTTCATTTCTACCCAGCTCATCGTGGGACGCGGGGATTGTACTTGCCAAACTTGATGATGAAATACCGATCTCATATGATCAAAAAGTGGATTTAACACAAAGGCAGTTTTATTCCAAAGACTAACAATTCCAAAATATCATTGCACCATAGACAACAGTTCCACAATATCATTGGCTAGCACCAACGAGCAAAGTCCAGAAACAATAACAACATTGGAGAAAGTACACAATATTCAGTGAAATATTAAGAAGTTTCTAAAGATTGCAAATCACCATATATAAAGACATTGCAAAGATGCATAGTGCCAAGACTTGTGACTTTTGTCTAGAAGGTGGATCCATTCCATCCGAAGTTTGAACCCTGCAAAAAAAACAAAGGATCGGTAATTTTTAGAGTGGCAGCAACTCCCAGGAGGACAGTGATAAATGAATAAACAGGGAACAAGCATAAGTCTGATCCTCAAGGAAGGTTTATAAGAACCATGCTCACAGTTATAAACAGTAAAGATTTATTTACATGATCTACTGCTGGTGTACAGCATGCAAACACTGTGCATATTCTTGACTTTGATGGGCCTAAACAAACAGGAAGAATGCAATGGGATGAGACAATGAGTGCATGACAACTATCATCCTCTAAGACAATCAAGAAAATTGAAATGGCTTGCCTTGGTATCATAAAATTTGATGAAGTATCGTGATTTAGGCACAGACAACTTCTTTTCAAGAATCGCAGCAATTGAAGCACTCAGTTTCTTGTTCACATCAGGGGTAAGGCCACCGATGGACACCAACTCACCATAAGCTGCTGGGTCCTCGGTTCCACCGAATGCAATAGGTACTGATCCCTTCAACACAATCATCACATACTGCATATGACGTATCAACCAACACCAAAAAGTGAGATAATGACTAATGAAACAGAATGTAATACCGAGTAAAACATAAACAGATATACAGAAAATTCTCACAATTTCAAACCCTTAAATATTATAAATTCCAAAACTAACACAAAGCATATGTTGCTCATATTATCCTTTTTCTTGCAAGTTACATAGCTCCCTTCTAAATCCTAATCACCATTCAGTTTAGACACACGGGACGCGGCACACGGCCACACAGATCTGAAAAGCTATGAAACATTCAGCATACGTATGTAACTATTATGATTCTGCTTAATTTTGAAATCACAGCAACCAAAGTGCTTGATAAACACCTAATTTCACCTGACAGCTAATGATAATTAAAGATTGAAACAAATCAATAATCCTAATAACTTAATTAGATTTTTTTTTTTAATCAGTGAAGTAGATTACATAAACTAGTCTATATAATAATAACCTAAAGTTTGAAATAAACATAAACACATATAACAATTGAAAATGAAATAGAGAGAGTGTTCGGTGTTCTTACGGCCTCGGGTTTGCCGATGATGCTGGCGACAGTGGAGGTGGCCTCGGAGAGGATGGATGACGTGTCAACGCCGTCAAGTTTGACGTTAGTTGAGATGTTCAAACACGGCATCTTCTCTTTTCTACTCGAAACTTCTGACGGAAAACCCTTACTGTAGTCTCTGCCAAACTAATTTCAGCGACGGTCTATCCACACGTTTATAGACGATTCTGTGGAATATATGACGAATTTCCCAAAATGCCCCCCTTTTGTTTTGTAAAGAAAAGTAACAGCTAAGAAGCCCAAGGTTTTGGCCCAATAAGATTTGGGCTGAAGGATAAGCCCAACTGATTGAAATTTCTGATTGCTCTTTTGCCCAATTAAGGTGCTTCAGTTCCCATTGAGTTGTGTCAAAATATTCTTTCTGTAATATGATTTTGAACCATTGTTATGCAATTTTAGTCAAAAGAAACTTCGATTACTAGCTCCCAAGGGCTCGGTGGACATGGTTGGGTTGGTAAAATTAAGTTTTTATAAAACGCAGCACTTGGGTTCGAATCTTCGGAGAGGTAAGAAATTAAAATATATTTGAGTTCTGAAAAAAAATTTGATAACTAAACATCTAATCTAATATGCTATTATTACTCGAATTTGGATCACCCCTAGCATGAAGGAGCATTTACAGTCAATCGAGATACGACCGAGAGTTCCCAAGTGGCGTGTCTTGGTGGTGTAGGGTTTGGGACCTCATCTTGAGATCTTAGGTTCTAATTCAAAGAATGCGTTTCTTGTAAAAGCCTAGGACAACTAGATGTTTTACATGCTCCGCCTAATCCCGAAATGGGTGGTTTGACGGTAGGGTTTCCAACGATTCCAAAAAAAAAAAAAAAAGATACGACCGAGGGCTACATAAAATTATACAATTATACAAACAATTATTTCAAAAAAAAAAGAAAAAAGAAAAAGGTAGAACAATTTATTCAAAATTCATTCTTATTATATTCAAATGGAATAAAATGTTGATTCTTCAATAAACATAGACCCTTAAACCCTTTCATTATATCTTAGTCCATATCAATCTACTTGCAGCATAAACTGTTACAATGGATTCATAATTTGAAAACTGATTCAAATTAGAAATTATTATGTCATAAAATTTCAAATGATCATAGTTTGGAAATGGCATTTGTTTGGCCTGCAGTAGTGTCATGGACTTTGAGGAAGAATCTTTCTCTGGGGATAGACAATTGGACTTGTAAAATAGAGCCAAGTGTAGCAATCAAATTCCTCTTCACTTCCCTGTTAATGCCACCCATTGATACTATCTCAGCATATGCAGCTGCCTCTTTATTTCCATTGAAAGATATCGCCACTGATCCCTTAAGAATCACCATAACAAACTGCAAATAATAATAATAATAATAATAATAAATTAAAAATTAAAATAAAAACTCAATGGTAATTAAAATGGCAAAAACTTACAACACATAAGTTAACGTAAAGACAGAAATAATTCAAGAATGATTAATTTTGTCTATCAACTTAATGTTTGAGATAGGTATTGACTTTTTTTAATGATAATGAAATAAATTCGGAGATTAAGTTTGTGTTTAACACTAAATTAAGATTTATTTAATGTGGATTGGGTTTCACTCTTATGACGATCAATACAATACTTAACTCATCAAATCACTGGCCATCAATAATTCAATGTACCTATAATAAGTATAGATGGCAAAGTCTAAAAAATGCAAACGTTGAAATTTAAAGTCATTGGGGGGGGGGTAAATGTGTTAAAATGGTAAAGATACTAAGATAGAAAAAGCCAAAGTTTATGGAGTACACGTCATTTAATAAGCTTGTAACACAAATAAATAAACTGATAATTCAAAAACTATTATTATGAATTTCAATGAAAATTTTGAATAGTTAAAATCCATTTTTATAAATTGATCATGTTTCCCTCATAGCTTCCCATGAATGATTATGAATCTAAGTAAGAGATGATAAAACAGAAACAATAAATTGGCCTTCAGAAATAAAAAGGGGTTGTGATTTGATAAACAAGTAAAGCTTTCAAACTAAATTTATTAACCTGATTAAGTAACTGAAAAAGAAAATCACATGAATCAATATTAATTTAGTTTCAAAACCCATAAATAATAATTAAAAAAATAATAATAATTGCTTACATGTTCAGGCTTTCCGATAATTTGGGCAACAGCTTTTGTAGCTTCAGAAAAAATGGGATCAATATCAACTCCATCAAGGCTGACGTTTGTAGATATGTAAAGGCAAGGCATCTTCTTCTTCTTCTTCTTCTTCAGTATAGAAAATTTGAATGCTCAGCTGATGCCTGATGATGGGGCTTTTATATAATAATTGATGATTGATTGAAGTGAAGTGTGTAATGGGTAATTCATTTCAAAGGCCGCAATGATAGAGGTGGCTGTGGCTGTTTACTCATTTTGGGTGCATCAAAATGAATGGTCCAACGAACTTGCCTTTTTATTTTTTGTTTCGATAATCGATGGTGACATCTAAATTGTAACCGTTGATTTTGTCTGCGGCTCATGAAAATTTGTGCACGTCGGTTTTTGTTTTTATATTTAGACAGACATTCAACTCTTTCTGCATATTGGTGTTTGAAATTTTATCTTATGAGTGTAGTTCGATTGTCGGTAAATGTGTTTTGGGTATGCCGCCATAATTGAGTATGAGTAAATAGTAGAGGGAGGTACTATTAGTATTTTGTGAGTGAAATTTCTTGCCGTCATCCAAAACCTATAACGAGGACTCTTATCTTATAATTTATTACACTCGATTCACTATTATGTTGAGTTTTCACTCAGTAGCCTAAACTTTCAGGTAAATAAATTCCTTTTTTTTTTTTTTGAAATCGTTCGAAGTTTCACCGTCAAACTACCCCTTTCGGATTTAAGCGGAGGAGATAAAATCTATGACTGTCATAAACTCTTATAAGAAACGCATTCACTGCATTCGAACCAATGATCTCAATGTGAGATCATGAGCCCAAACCACCAAACCACGCCCATTAAAGACAAGTAAATAAATTCAAATATCATCTTGTTGATAAATGCGCTGCTTAAGTGGTGTTTGGACTGACACTAAATTGGATTTCCAAATATTCTTCTACGACACTTCAGTGGCACCTTAGCTATTTTAAGTTATTATTTATTATATATTAAATATAATTCTACATATTTGTTGGAAATTAATTGTTTGATGTTGTTAAATAACAACAATTAGTAATGATTTCATGTTGGAAATTATTAAGTAACAACAAGAGTTGTTAATCAAATAATTAAGTAACAACAAGAGTTGTTAAGTAACAACAATTAGTAAAATGTTAATTGGGGAACAAATGGTACACCCATGATGGTAACATTTTTGGAAGGGTTAGAGAAAGTCATTATGCATCCAAATACATGTGATTACATAGTAATCAATACATGTGATTAAATAGTAATCAAGGATTAATAGTAATCCATGCATGTGAGGTAATAGTAACTTGATTTCCCTCCTATAAATAAGACCATTTGCTTATTGAGTTAAGCAATCAATTAAGTTTGATTAAGAGGTCTCTACAAGCATAAAATGTATGCAATTGTGTTGTGATTAGTATAGATTTATTTCAATTAGCATGTAAATAAATCTAGGACTAGTAATACATGTATGGTTAGATCCTAATAGGACAAACATGTAAATATATTAGGGATTATGTTTCCTAACATTGGTATCAGTAGCTTAAATGCATGTATTCTAGTTGGATTACACAAAAATTGCATGAACAAGCATGAAAAATGTTGAAAATGTTTTTGGTTTTTGTTTTTAAAAAATGATTTTTCTCCAACTTTGGGACGAAATAACTCTCTGTAGAAAATTGATAATCGCATGTTCAAATATGTTTTGAAAACTACGTCATGAGATCTTCAATTTGGTATATCATTTGCTTAATTTAGATTAAAATTGAGAAAGATATGGACCCTAGAAGTTGGCTAGTTGAATCTGTTTTTACCCAGAAAAACACTCCCAGAAGATCTGTACTACATGTCATCCGGTCTTTAGAGAAGAGGATGACAAGTCGTCCGTTTTCTGTACGACATGTCGTACGTATTCCGCGTTTCCAAACTACATGTCATCCGCTATTTATAGAAGAGGACGACAAGTCGTCCGCTTTTACCGTACGACAGGTCGTACGTTTCCCTTATTCACGGACGACATGTCGTCCACAGCATCAAAACCGACAAGTCGGTTATACCTGTAAATGACAACCGACATGTCATACAGCCACAGAACTCGCGGATGACATGTCGTCTGCGCGTGTGACTTGGCCGAGGCTGGTCGGCGCGTGAGGGCGCGTGAGGGCGAGTGGGAGCCCGTTGCCGGCGCGTGGAGGCGCGTGAGCCATTCATGGGGCGCGTGACTGGCGCGTGAACATCCGTGTTGGCCCGTGTTGGTCATGTATGTATCGGTTTGCTTTGGTAATTCCGATCTGTCATGATTAAATGTCTATTCCTTTTGCATATTGTACTAATCGGCCATGATAAATTTATTTTATCATATAAACTTTGTGTTTATGTAAATGAATATCTTTGTGATGTTTATTTTAGTTAATGTAACTTCTTGTTTCATTATATTGATTTTTCTTTGTATTTGTTGCAGAAAAATCATGCCGATCAGACAAAGAACTGCAAAACGAGTTATGACATCCGCCCACAGTGAAAGATTGAAAGACATGTTGCTGGATTTGGATAAATATCGGATGAAAGAAGATGATGACATGATCTCGCATATAATCACCTTCAATAACATGTTACAAGAATCTATATGGGAGGGTAATTGGATAGGACAACCAAACAGACTGAGATACCTACAAATACTCTCCCGGAAATATGGCAAAAAAGGCTTACTGATATTTGGAAATTAGTAACACATACAGAAGAACTACGTGTTCAATACAACATAGCCATTGAGAGGTTAGCGATTGAGTATCTTCAATCTAAGGCAAATAATACCATTTTTCCCTTGATGTCTCGGAAACGTTGCAAGGATCCGAAATTTGCAATAGGTTTTCCATGGTTGTCCAAGATCAATTACCAGTTACCGAAAGAATTTGAGGATTCTTATCCAAAGACTTTTATTCGTTGGAACACTAGAACCGGAAAAATTTTAAGTGTTAGATATTAGTTTTTCTATGATTAAACTATGTTAATATTTATGTGTGTAATGATGTGTTATTTTACGGCATGTAAATATTGTATTTATATATATGAATGTTTCATGTTGAATTTAATTTATGTAATTAAATCAATGATTGTCATGTACAATGGTCGCATGATTAAGATGTTCTAAGAATTTATGTAATTTTTAGAAAATGATTTTACATGATTGATTATGTTGATAATATTTTTACATTGGGTAATTGGATGATGATTGGACACATAGTGGCCTTTTGACTCCAACCCCATTGAAGAATTTTATTAAACATAATTCGTTCCATGATAAAATAAATAAAAGTATTAACAATTGTGCATGAATGTCTGTAGAAACATTGTGTTTTTAATATGGCTTCCGCAACAAAGAACATTATTGCTGAACTCAACAAGGGTGAGAAACTGAATGACGATAATTATGAAATTTGGAGCATGAAAATCCAATATGTGCTAGAAGAACAAGAGGTTCTTGAAACTTTGAAAATGAGCATGGATGAACCTGAACAGGGCACTACGGCCCAACACAGGCGAGACCGAGAGGCTTATGAGGCCTGGAAGAAAAAGAATTTCATTGCCCGCATTACGTTACTGAGGCAGTATGGATAATGACCTAATGAAGAGTTCAGGAAATATGACATGGCTAAGGACATGTGGTCCACACTAGCTGAAAAGTTTGGTAGTACCTCAATAACCAAACTCAGGTCACTGACAATCAAGTTTGACACATACAAGAAACGTCCTGAGTTCACTATGTCAAAACACTTGAGGCAAATGTCAAACATGATTACTGAACTGGCAGATGCTGGACATGTTCTTACAGATGAACAGAAGTCCAAGCGGTCATTCGTTCTCTTCCAAATAGCTGGGAGCATATGAAAATGCATTTGACCCACAATGAGAGCATCAAAACCTTTGATGATGCCAAACGTCACCTTGAATTAGAAAGCGACCGCCTTGCGGCTGCTAAGTCAAATGCTGAAGTGTATATGACAGAACTAGCAAACCAGGGGGTTTCAAAAAGAAAAGAAAATTTCATGGTGGTGGGTTCCAGTTCGGAAAAGAACAAAATTCTTCTAAGCCAGAAAAAAACAGAAAACCAATCAACATGGTAAAGGAAAACGTCCTACCAAAAAGAAAAACATGGCAAAGGTTAATGTTTTTAACTGTGGTAAGAAAGGTCATTTTGCTCGTGACTGCACTGAGCCTAAAAAGGTGAATACCTTTCGTGCATATTTAAATGAAATATGTGTTTCAAGTTCAATCTTTCTAACTGAATCTAATCCTTTGTGGACTGTAGACTCAGGAGCCACAGACCATGTAGCGAAGGATAGAGATGCCTTCGTGGAATTTCGACGAATTTCACCTGGGGTGAAGTGGATATATGTTGGCAACAACTCACGGGTTGAAGTCAAAGGCATAGGAACATGCAAGTTAGTCATGCATGGTGGAAAAACTTTACTACTACATGATGTATTGTTTGCTCCACAAATTCGTCGAAATTTAGTTTCTGTTTGGTTTTGGTTAATTTAGGTTTCAATTTGAACTTCCATAAATTTGGTGTTGATTTGTACTTAGGTACAATACACTATGGTTCTGGTTATTTTCTGGATGGTTTTATTATATTAAATGTTGAATGTTTTAATCACAATTCCGGTTTTCATTTGTTACTTCATCTGTCAGTGATGATAGTGATGTAACTGTGTGGCATGCTAGACTTGGCCACATTGGCCAGCAAAGAGAACAGATTAGCCAAAGAAGGCTTTCTGGGAAATATTGAGAAGTGGAATTGTCAACCTGTGAATATTGCTTGGCAGGAAAAACTGCGAGAAAACCATTTGGAAAAGGGACTAGAGCAGAATTTCCATTACAATTAATTCATTCAGATATCTGTGGTCCAATGAATGTCAGGGCAAGGCATGGGCCATCTTATTTCATCACATTTATAGATGATTTTACTCGCTTTGGTTATGTCTATTTGATTGCTCATAAATCTGAAGCATTAGAATGTTTCAAGAAATTTATGAATTTGACAGAAAATCAATTGGACAAGAAAATTAAAGCACTACGCACTGACGTGGTCGTGAGTACTTATCTGATCAGTTCAGAGAATTATGTGATGAAAAAGGAATTAGTCGTCAGTTGACTACTCCTGCTACTCCTCAACAAAATGGTGTTGCGGAAAGAAGAAATAGAACTCTTCTTGAGATGGTTAGGTCTATGGGCACAATCAAATTTGCCTATAACCTATTAGGGTGATGCATTATTAACTGCCACATATGTACTTAACCGAGTGCCATCTAAATCTGTGTCCACCACACCATATGAGTTATGGACAGGTCGTAAACCAGATATTCACTTTCTAAAACCTTGGGGTTGTGCGGCTTATGTTCATGTGCGTTCTCACGTACATGGAAAGTTAGGCCCAAGAGGAAAAAAGAGTATCTTCATAAGATATTCTGAACAATCAAAATGATATGTTTGCATAGGTGAACATGAAAGTGGAGGCGTGACAGAATTTGAATCACGAGATATCACTTTTTAGAAAATGATTTTTCCTAAGCAGGGAGAGATAGGTCAAGATTTATCTCTATATGAAACTCAAGATCACATGGATCACATGATTGGTGAACACTCGGGTTTACCTAATTCAAGTGGGAGTGATGAGAGAAATTTGAGAAAACATGATGAATCTGTTTCACATGAATCTCAAAATGATGAATTAGTTTCACACGAGTCTCATTTACGTGATCCGAGTGGGAGTGATGTACATAATCCTAGTGGGAGCAATGTGCACGATCCAAAAGGGAATAATATCGAAAGTGAGGAATCAGTTCCACCACTAGAATCCCAATTTCGACGTAGTAATCGTATAGGCATTCCTCGACGTCGTTTCGATATCGAAGGAGAAACCTTTATGATTCTACCGCAAGATGATGAAGAACCTAGAAACATAAGAGAGGCTCTTCAGTGTCCTGCTAAGAAAAATGGATGAAAGCAATGGAAGAAGAGATGGAGTCAATGAGGTCCAACCAAGTTTGGGAATTGGTTGATCTACCCAAAGGACGTAAGCTGTTAAGAACAAATGGGTTCTTAAAATAAAGCGTAATGCCGATGGCAATATCGAAAGATATAAAGCACGACTTGTGCAAAAGGGTATACGCAACAGGAATGAATTGACTACGAAGAGACTTTTTCACTTGTTGTAAGGTTTACTTCAATTCGCTTGATTCTGGCTATAGTAGCAAGTATGGATCTAGAATTACATCAAATGGATGTAAAGACTGCTTTTCTCAATGGAGAACTTGATGAAGAAATCTACATGGAACAACCAGTAGGTTTCATAAAAGAAAATGAAAAGGAGAAAGTATGTAGACTTTTAAAGTCTATATATGGTCTCAAGCAATCGTCTAGACAATGGTATATACGATTCCACAATACAATCATTTCGAATGATTTCACAATGATAGATGAGGATCATTGTGTGTACACCAAGAGAGATAAAGATAAGTTCATTATCTTATCTTTGTACGTGGATAAGATGTGCACGATCCAAGGGAATAATATCGAAAGTGAGGAATCAGTTCCACACTAGAATCCCATTTCGACGTAGTAATCGTATAGGCATTCTCGACGTCGTTTCGATATCGAAGGAGAAACTTTATGATTCTACCGCAAGATATGAAGAAACTAGAAACATAAGAGAGGCTCTTCAGTGTCCTGCTAAGAAAAAATGGATGAAAGCAATGGAAGAAGAGATGGAGTCAATGAGGTCCAACCAAGTTTGGGAATTGGTTGATCTACCCAAAGGACGTAAAGCTGTTAAGAACAAATGGGTTCTTAAAATAAAGCGTAATGCCGATGGCAATATCGAAAGATATAAAGCACGACTTGTGGCAAAAGGGTATACGCAACAGGAATGAATTGACTACGAAGAGACTTTTTCACTTGTTGTAAGGTTTACTTCAATTCGCTTGATTCTGGCTATAGTAGCAAGTATGGATCTAGAATTACATCAAATGGATGTAAAGACTGCTTTTCTCAATGGAGAACTTGATGAAGAAATCTACATGGAACAACCAGTAGGTTTCATAAAGAAAAATGAAAAGAGAAAGTATGTAGACTTTTAAAGTCTATATATGGTCTCAAGCAATCGTCTAGACAATGGTATATACGATTCCACAATACAATCATTTCGAATGATTTCACAATGATAGATGAGGATCATTGTGTGTACACCACCAGAGAGATAAAGATAAGTTCATTATCTTATCTTTGTACGTGGATGATATACTTATAGCCGGAAATGATAAGGAGTTTGTAAAACACATTAAAGAATGGTTATCATCTAACTTCGAGATGAAAGATATGGGTGAAGCTGCATATATTCTTGGGGTTAAGATCTCAAGAAATCGTTCAAAGAATTTATTATCTCTTTCACAGGAGTCATATATAAAGAAAATTCTTGAACGCTTCCAAATGCAGGCTTGCAAACCCATTGATACTCCTATCACGAAAACTGAAGCTTTAAGTCGTAGATTGTGTCCTGAAACTCCACAGGAAAAGGAACAAATGAAGAAAGTTCCTTATGCAAATGCAGTTGGAAGTTTAATGTACGCAATGTTGTGTACAAGACCTGATATCTGTTTCGCTGTTGGAATGGTAAGTAGATACCAATCCAATCCAGGACTAGCACATTGGAAAGCAGTTAAAAGAATATTTAGGTATCTGAGAGGGACAGCTGATTACTCATTGTGTTATCAAGGAAATGATCTGCAATTGAGAGGCTATACTGATGCTGACTGGGGAGGAGATTTAGATGAAAGAAAATCTACCTCCGGATTTGTTTTCTTGCTAAACAATGGTGCCATTTCATGGAGCAGTAAGAAACAATCTTGTATAGCCTTATCCACAATGGAGGCTGAATTTGTGGCCTTTTCATCAGCAGTACAAGAGGCTGTGTGGTTGAAAAGGTTCTTGGATCATTTGGGTATGTCAAATGAAGCTTCTGGTCCAGTATCAGTTAACTGTGATAGTGAAGCAGCGATAGCCTAAACAAAAGACCCAAAATTCCATTGTAAAACGAAACATATAGATACCAAATATAACTTTGTGAAAGACATAGTTGCACGAGAAGAGGTAAACATGAAGTACATTTCTACGCAAGAAATGGTAGCAGATCCATTGACCAAGCCTGTTCCTAGAGATGTCTTTGTTAGACATGTAAAAACTCAAGGATTGCGTAGATGTTAATGTACTTACATATTATGATATGTATTTTTTCCCAAATAATGTTTACTAATGTTAATACTCATTGATATTTGTGTTCAATGCTTACATGTTATTATGTTGATACATGTTTAAACAAAATACTATTTGTTAGTATGAGAAGTATGTCGGACAAGTGAATGATTGGCCCTCTCACACGGGCAATCGCCTCCATTACTTTGTGTTAATGGGAGATGAGACAAATTTTTAAGCTAATTATCTGAGTGATAATTTAGAGAGCTCAAGCTTGAAAATTAAGTAATGTCGTTATGGGGTCACTTTCTCTGTGATATGACCTAAGGTGAATAAGTTCGTTTCACCTTACTTGTCTTAATGTCAGTTATGAGTTAGACATTGTGTTTGTCTGAACTATAATCTGTACGGTATTTTATGAGACATGCGCTCCATGGGAAAGGAGAGAATACCGTAGCACATGTTTTCATACCATGTGTACATTTGTGACTATTGAGGGTAATACAAGTAGAGATCTCAGTCTTGATATTGTGTGAGACCCTTGAGATTATTTCAATCTCACATTGTACCCTTTAGACTCTTGTCTGCTTCTTAAAACTTAGATTTGATGATCGCTATCTTGGAGTGTTGCTGAAAGATCATGAGAGATTCGATATGAAAGAACATCTCTGGAAAAGCGAATTGAATCAAAGTTGAGAGATTCGAGAAATGAGAAAGATCATTATATGAGTAATATCACATTAGCTTGTATTCACTGGTCGACCAATTATGTTGTTCTAAGTGATCAAACATGATTGTGAATACAAAATAAATATTACATTCGAAAAGAGATCGAGAGAGATTTAATGTGATAAATGATCGAGGATACTGCATACATAATCCACTATGGTTCTATCCATTTTTCGAGCAGCTATATATTCCTAACAGATGTATAGCAATTGAGCTCTCGAAGTATGCTGGTCGCACGGCACAATTGCAAAGTATGAATTATTCTTGTAGAGATAATAAAAATTGTTGATCTCATCATGTGTGAGTGGGAGATGTTGGAAATTAATTGTTTGATGTTGTTGTAAATAACAACAATTAGTAATGATTTCATGTTGGAAATTATTAAGTAACAACAAGAGTTGTTAATCAAATAATTAAGTAACAACAAGAGTTGTTAAGTAACAACAATTAGTAAAATGTTAATGGGGAACAATGGTACACCCATGATGGTAACATTTCTGGAAGGGTTAGAGAAAGTCATTATGCATCCAAATACATGTGATTACATAGTAATCAATACATGTGATTACATAGTGACTTGATTTCCCTCCTATAAATAAGACCATTTGCTTATTGAGTTAAGCAATCAATTAAGTTTGATTAAGAGGTCTCTACAAGCATAAAAGGTATGCAATTGTGTTGTGGTTAGTATAGATTTATTTCAATTAGCATGTAAATAAATCTAGGACTAGTAATACATGTATGGTTAGATCCTAAGAGGACAAACATGTAAATATATTAGGGATTATGTTTCCTAACAATATTTAATTAATTAACTTGTCAAGCTTAGACAATATTTTAACTGGTTCAACTATCAAAAGTCGAATCCCACCTATCGCCTTTCACAATAGAATTATCATGATATTAATGTGTAAAGCAATGGATGTATCGTATTGGTGTCGAACCCCATGTGTCACATAATATTAATCAATTTTGGTTGGGTTATGCAGAAGCTTTTGGTAAATACTTAAGTACCTCATTAGAATCTCTATGAGTAATGTTTTCATAACCAGACCAATGATCGGATCGATCATCTAAAATATTCAATAAATTGTTAGTTCAATCGGTTGAATAATTTCAAAAAATTCGGTAAAATTAAATGACATCATAAATAATTCTATTTAATTAATAATTATAAAAAATATTAAATATTATTTTTTGATTTCAAAAATAAAAAAAAAATTGAATCGATTCGTCGATTTTGACCTTTTTTATAGGTTGATTTTTTATGGTCAATTGGACAAGACTCACAATCGATTCTCGATCCAACTGGTTGATCCGGCCGATCCGGTTTTAAAAAATATGGATAAAGAGACTAATATAATGATTATAAAATAATATATGTTATTGATTTGTAGTGTTATTTGCAGAAGTATATAATTTTACGCGTCAAAGTTTTTGTCCATAATCCTGTGTTCAACGTGCATCAAAGTTTCAACCAAATAAACTTTTTTTGTTTTAATTCACATAATGATCTGAAAATGGAAATAAAAGCAGCCACAACAGGCAACAGCCCATGTTCTTTCCACAAATAACGTGGACTGGAGCTTGGCCGGCTCTCATTAATTTTTGTTAATTATCTAAAACTAAGGTCAAAATTCCTCATTTAGACTTAGTCACTCAAAACCAGTGGGTATTATTATAACACCTTAATAAACTATCAAAAAATTAGTAAATTGGATATTACATAGAATAATTTAGAGGACTCAGCAACAGTAAGATCAAAATTTTATTATTGTGATTTTTTTTTAAATAAAAAATAAAAAATGATTTTGTAAAAATTAAGATATTTAACTGTGACTCGTCTTAAAAAAAAAGGCATTCCAATTAATTTATTAGCTAAAATACTTTTAGCTATCACTATTTATCAATCATACATTTGTATACAACATTTTTCCATCGAAACACTAAATGGAACTCAAGTCTCTTACGTAAAGGAAGTGACTGTTTGTCTCTGGAAAAAAATATTCTTATAAAAATTTGGAATGGGGAAATATCACCAATGGAAACTTTAAAAAAAAAAAAAAAAAAACTCACTTTCAGGTAAAATAATTTCATAAAAAAAAATATTATGGGTTTCTTGGAAATATACTTTTCAACTACTTTATACGACTTCAAAAGTTACTAATCAAGTTTGACTAATGAAACAATTATGTATGATTAATTTCAAGTTTTTGTTATAATATCTCTATCATGTGCTTTGTCTTATATACAAATTGATTATTTCTTTAACGAAGGGATAATGGTTGAATAACATTTTCACATTTTTGTTTCTTTTGTTAAGCGGCTTCCACCAAATCCATGAATGTGATTTAAAAACTTAGATACGATTACAATTATAATAAATTTTCATTAACATTTGAATCTCATTTAATATTTAACTAACTCTGATGAATTTTATGTAAAGATTGCTTAGAAGACTTTTATTCCATGATATGATATAATATATATATATCCAAAAAGAAAGATTAGTGAGAGATCTTTAGATTCCATTCCTTTATTTTTATCTCTTTGTTTCGTGTAGTGCTCAGTTTATTGGGCAATAAATAAATAATAATACATAAATGATAAATCCAACTATTTATAGAGATTTGTGACTATCCCTTTGAGTTAAAACGGTGCGTTTAAAGTACTTTGTTGACCCAGCATATGCTCTTTATCTCTGCAATGTCTCTCGTATTTGCTGCTAATTTAGTATTACACCAAGAAAGAAATGATCCGATAAGCAACTGCGACACTTGCCATTTCAACAATCTACAATGTTTCGTGAATGGAGTTGCGTCAAAACACAAGATATTTTTGCAAGTGTCATGTATTGTCGGTCTAAAGATGTATTACAAAATAAGTCTCCTTCTCTGTACAGATCAAAGCCTTTACAAAACAAAAAATTCTCTTACTTGATCGCTATCGAGTTGTTATTTGATTTCAAAATGGAACCGTCACGCACATCCTAGCCTATACTATGATATGATTCCAGCAAGCATCTCATCAACATAGGGAAACTTCCTGCCATTCATTTTCTGCATCAAGCCAACAAACATTGAGGTGGTGATTGCCACAAAATCAGGAGGTTTGAAATTTGGTGAAGCAAACAAAGAGATGCCATGAATTGTGGAGTAATTTGTGGCATGAACAGTAGCCACGAATTGGCTATAAGTTGAGGCAATTTTCAGTGTTAATGATCATCCCAAAGTGTGTGTAAGCTCCAAGTAGAGAGCTTGAGAGAGAGGTTTTTTGTTAAGTTTCTAGTTGTAAACTTGTGTAATCTATTCTTATAGTAACAGAAATACATTCGGTTTTTCCTCAAATACACTCTAAAGTGATCGGTGAATCACAACAAGTGGTATCAGAGCTTTGGTTCTTCATTGGGATCGAAAAACCGAAGAACAGAGTTTGGTTCGGAAAATTCGAGTTCCGGAAAAGTTGTCAAAAATTCATTTTGAGGGTACCATCAGCTAGATCACGTTGAGACGAGCACGGTGGTATTTTCCGGCGACCGAACCGACGTCCACAGCCGCCGCACGCGCCAACCAGTGCAGTCTTCACGCGCCGTCACTCGCAGACACTCTCTCCACACCCGGGGAAGGTTGAAGACGATCCGCGTGGCCGCCACGTCACGCACAGTCAACGCCCAGTCAGCGCCACATCATCGTCCAATCAGCAGACACGTCAGTCGCCACGTCATCAGCCACGTCAGCAGTCTGGTCCCACCTTGCCACGTCAGCAGCCTGGTAAATTTCATTTTGCCCCCTGAAGTTTTGAAATTTACAATTTTACCCCAAAATTTTTAGGAATTTACAAATCAGCCCATGTGTCGGATTTAGACCAACGAAGTGTCTATTCCACCATTTTTGACCGTTCCGGACGCAACGGAGACCTCGGATTTGTAAAATTCAGACCCGATATGGAGGATTCCATTTTGTATATTCTCATTTTAAACTTTAAAACTTAAAATGGAGATGGAGGATTCCCATTTTGGTGTAATGATTAAATTGGCTGCCACTAATTACTCCCTCTGGAGACCTAGGATGATAGATTTTTTGCATTGTAAAGATCTGTTTGATGTCATCGAGTTGAAGGGAGTGAAACCAGAGTCTGTTAAGGAGTATGACTGGAATAAACTCAACAACAGAACTTTGGGTCAGATTAGGCAGTGGATCGGCCATAATGTCTTCCACCATGTAGCACATGACACATATGCTTATGAAATGTGGAGGAAATTGGAAGACATGTTCCAGGCCAAAACATCTCGGAATAAAGCCTTAATCATGAGGCGTTTGGTGAACCTGAAGCTGCGGAGTGGAACTTTCGTTGTAGAACACACCAACGAGTTTCAAAGCCTGGTGAACCAATTGTCTGCAGTAGACATGCAACTGGCAGACGAAGTTCAAGCCCTCTTGCTACTCAGTTCTCTTCCTGATAGCTGGGAGACTCTGGTGGTTACTCACAGCAACTCAGCTCCAGGAGGCAAACTTACCATGCCTATAGTAAATGATGCCTTGTCAAATGAAGAAGCCAGAAGAAAAGACGTGGGCTCAGATAAAATAAAAGCCCTTGTCTCGGAGCAGCGAGGAAGACAACAGGAAAAACATCAAGGTGGGAGGAGAGGCAGAAGCAAAAGCAGGGGCAGATCCAAGGATGGGAAAAAGACATACAAGTGCTTCCACTGTGGCATAGAAGGCCACTTAAAGAAAAATTGCCGGAAACTGCAACGGGAGTAGGGACAAGGCAATAACCAGCCGAAGAAAAATGACGCAGAGACACTAATAGTTACTACGGTGGATGTAGCTATATGCTCCGACCAGGAAGAAGCATGCCTTCACACCGCAACTCAGGATGTCGAGTGGGTGGTAGATACTGCAGCATCCTACCACGTCACTCCTCACAGGGATTTCTTCACAACATACAAAGCATGAGACTTTGGAGCAGTGAAGATGGAGAATACCAGTTCTTCTCAGATAGAAGGAATTGGTGAAATACAGTTGCGGATAAATGCAGGGTATACAATAACCCTGAAGGAGGTCAGACATGTTCCAGAACTTCGGCTCAACTTACTCTCGGGGGTAGCCCTTGACAAACAGGGTTATGCTAGCGACTTCAGCAACGGCACTTGAAGGATGATAAAAGGTGCCATGGTCATCGCCCGATGACACATCTGTGGAACCTTGTACAAGACTCATGTGAAGATTTGTGCAGAAAGCCTAAATGTAGCTGAACCGGTGGCTTCTCAGAATCTGTGGCACCAGAGACTCGGTCACATGAGTGAAAGGGGGTTGTCTACCTTGACAAAGAAGGATCTGATCACTGTCTCCAAAAATGCTGCTCTGGATCCTTGCAATCACTGTCTATTCGGTAAGCAACACAAAGTCTCTTTCAATTTCTCTTCTACAAAGAAATCAGAGTTACTCAGTCTGGTGTACTCTGATGTATGTGGTCCCTTGGAGGTAAACTCACTAGGCGGTAACAAATATTTTCTGACTTTTATTGATGATGCTTCTCGGAAAGTTTGGGTGTATTTTCTGAAATCAAAGGATCAGGTCCTGGACTATTTGAAACTGTTCCATGTCATGGTCGAGCGTGAAACAGGGAAGAAACTGAAGTGCCTTCGCACAGACAATGGAGGCGAATACACTTCCAGGGAGTTCGATGCCTACTTCGGAAGCCACGGTATTCGACACGAGAGGACTGTTCCACGCACCCCACAACACAATGGTGTCGCTGAAAGGATGAACCGCACCATTATGGAGAAAGTCAGAAGCATGATCAGTATGGCTAAGCTGCCAAAGCCATTCTGGGGAGAAACTGTTTATGCCGTCTGCTACCTGATCAACAGATCACCATCTGTACCGTTGAACTTCGAGATTCCGGAGAAAGTGTGGTCTGGTAAGAATCCCTCATATTCTCACCTCAGAATATTCGGATGTTTAGCATTTGCACATGTATCCAAGGAGCTCAGGCAGAAGCTCGATGTAAGGACTACTTCATACATCTTCATAAGCTATGGAGACGAAGAATTTGGATACAGGCTATGAGACCCGAAGGAAAGGAAGGTCATCAGAAGCAGGGATGTAGTGTTTCTTGAAGATCAGACAATAGAAGACATTGAAAAGCCCAAGATGCCTTCTAAAACCAGTGCTGATAATGCTGATACAAATCCAGACACAACCCCAGCACCAACACCAATGGCCACAGATGATGATGAGGTGCAAGATATACCAGAAGCAGAACCAGATGAGGAATGAGGTATTGAGCAGAGGGAGTTGCAGCCTGCTCCATCAGAGGCTTCAGGATCATCAACAGATCTGGATGACATCAGACAGTCGGAACCTCCAATACGAAGATCTGAGCGAGGCCAGATTCCATCAGCCAGATACTCAGGATCAGAATACATTCTGCTTACTGACGAGGGGGAGCCAGAAAACTTCAACGAAGTTGTATCTCATAAAGACAAAGACAAATGGTTGCACGCAATGCAGGATGAGATGGAATCTTTGCAGAAAACCAACACTTATGAGATAGTCAAGCTCCCACATGGAATGAAAACACCGAAGAACAAATGAGTATTCAAGCTCAAGAACGATGGCAGCGGGAAAGTGGTGAAACACAAAGCTCGGCTAGTGGTCAAAGGATTCCTACAGAAAAAGGGAATTGACTTTGATGAGATCTTTTCACCGGTGGTAAAAATGGCTTCAATCCGAGTCATCCTAGGATTAGTAGCCAGATTGAACTTGGAGCTTGAACAGATGGATGTCAAAACATCATTTCTTCATGGTGATCTGAATGAAGAAATCTACATGGAGCAGCCAGAATGATTCAAGGTTTCAGGTAAATAAAACCTTGTCAGCAAGCTGAAAAAAAGCTTGTACGGGCTCAAGCAAGCACCGAGGCAGTGGTACAAGAAGTTCAACTCATTTATGGTGGGTCAAGGCTACAAAAGAACTGCAGCAGATCAGTGTGTATACATTCAGAGGTTTCCGGATGGAAATTTCGTTGCTCTTCTACTGTATGTAGATGGCATGTTGATTGTTGGACAAGAAGCAGCGAAGATCAGCCAGCTGAAGAATGAACTCTCCAAGGCTTTCGACATGAAAGACTTAGGACCAGCTCAACAGATTTTGGGAATGGAGATTGTTCGTGACAGACAGAACAAGAAATTATGGCTTTCACAGGAGAGGTATATTGAACGAGTAATCAGAAGGTTCGATATACAGAAAGCCAAACCAGTCAGCGTTCCGCTAGAGCACCATTTCAAACTGAGCAAGAGTTCGTGCCCCTCATCCAAGAAAGAGATAGAGGAAATGTCAGCAATACCATATTCTTCAGCTGTTGGAAGCCTAATGTATGCAATGGTTTGTACCAGGCCAGATATTGCACACACAGTGGGTGTAGTGAGCCGATTTCTCTCTAATCCTGAAAAGCAACACTGGTGTAGGACACAGGACCTGGGCGACGCCGTTCCTAGGCTCGCGGCCTAGTTGGGAAGGATTACATAACATGGAGTCGCCACTCGGTGTGAACCGGGACAAAGATTTAAGGCCGCACTCACCCCTCGCAAGGGAAGACCTCAAACCGTTGGGTTCGGAATGGTCCCTTACTTATGTCACTTGTAATGAAATGATTCATGTAATAATTTAACTAAGCTTAAGTAACACTTATTTCCAAGAGTATCATGCTTCTAAATTCTCATGTGTAAAATAAAACTTATGTACGCATTTCACATATATCTTACATTTAAATTTGCATGCTTAACATATATCAAGATAGCAACTAACATACAACTTTACTTGCATATCACATTCAGGAAAACACAAGCACACATATTAACCATACAAGCACACATGTTAACCATACAAGCACACATATGGGTACTTTTCCAAGTGGTACGTGGAATTGTAGCCCAAGTACAGACCGCACTACCGTCCATTCGGAATCGGCTACGGAATTTACGTCTGGGTTTCCATCCGATATACCGCAAGAAATAATACTCAAATGTTATCATGACACAAGCATATGAATTGTAATACATCAACATATTTGCATTTATACATGTGGAGATAGCTACTAGGAAAACTATGCATGAAATCTAATGAAAAAGACTCAGTTCAGTGTGTTCGCGTTCGTGTAGCGTTCGTAAACGCGTTCGAACGGAAATGAAACAGAATGCTCACGTTCGAGTAGCGTTCGTAAACACGTTCGAACGGAAATGAAACAGAATGCTCACGTTCGAGTAGCGTTCGTAAACGCGTTCGAACGGAAATGAGACAGAATGCTCACGTTCGTATGGCGTTTGTTAACGCGTTCGAACGGAAATGAGACCTGACACATGATAAGGCAAAAACACATGCGCGTTCGAGTTGCGTTCGTGAACGCGTTCGAACGGGAACAGACCTGATGCATGAAATAGGACGCAATACATAAACACAAAATAAAAGGGCGCGGCGAAGTACTGCCATAAATGTGACCTTTTGGGGCTCTTGATCTCTCAAAGAGAGGACCTTTAGACCAACATACTAAGCCCATGCGCGTCACATCACACATACAAGAATAGAACCAATCATATCAACCAAGTATGCCCGATTGAACACATCTGACATCCAATCTGAACACACATCAACCGACGCGGCAAAGCATCGTGGTAACGGGTTTTAACCCCTCCCCATAAGGGATCTTTCATTCCACTTACTAAGCCCATGCGCTTGATTGAACCATACATAAAAGATAAACTCAATAACATCAAACTAAGTATGCCCGATTGAACGTATCTCGCATCCAACCGAACACACATCAATCGGCGCGGCGAAGTAGTGTCACAGAGGTGGCCTTTTCGGCTCTTTGTCTCCCAAATGGAGGACCTTTGAACTAACTCACTAAGCCCATGCGCTTGGTTGAATCATGCATAACTAAACAACATATTGAATTCAAGTAAAGAAAACTAAATAAACAAAAGCAACACAACAAAATAAAGATGGTGTCGTTTACCCAAGCGGTACGTGGAGTTGTGGCCCGAGTACAGATCATATTACCGTCCATTCGGAATCGGCTATGAAATTTATGTCCGGGTTTCCATCCGATATACCGCGAGAGTTGACACATCTCTCATTCATCCAATACCCACAACATACATCATACACACAACGGATACCACAAATACAGAAAATATAATCAAAATAAATGACCAGAAAATAAAATGAGAATAAGTGTGAAAGATACCATCAGGTCTAACCTTTTAAGCCGTCTCTCGGACTCGCGTTCCACGGAAATCAAAAGGGGGTAAAGCTCCGCAACTTTTCTGGTTCACTGGTTCAGCGTCCTAGCTCACTGCCTTGCTGTTTTGCTTGCGGTTCGAACTCCGTTCTGCTCCTATTCGGCCTCGGTCTTGCTGCTCACTGCACGGGCCACCTGTTTTAACGTTTTCAAAGAACTATTCCAAGTTTGTGTGGGTTCTTAGTGCAATTAAATGTGATTATTCTTAAGATTATCTATGCAGTTTTTTGTGTTACTGTTTTTTAAGGATTTGGGCTGCTGTTAAGGTGATTTTGCTGCTGTTTGGGTGTGTAATACCGTGTGGTTTTTGTGGTAATTTTCGGTGGTGGAGGGCTGCTGTATAGGTGGCTGTTTCGGTGATGTGTGGGGGGTTTACGGAGGTGGTTTTCAGTGGTGGTTAGGGGCTGTATTTGTGGTTGTATTAAGGGTTGTTTTGGTGTTTGTAATTTCGGTGATGTGAAGGTGGTTACTTGTGGTGGATTCGGCTATGGGGGAGACGGTTGGGGCTCTTTTGTTCTCTTTCTGTGTATGTGTGAAATGTTTTCTTTTTCTCTTGTTTAGTCTTGGGTGTGTCGAGAGAAAATTTAGAGAGATTTCGAGAGAGTTTGGGTGTGAATTCTATGTGTCAATGAGACAAAGGCTTTGGTGAGGGGTTGTTTATATAGAAGATAGCTAGGGTTTCACCTTTTCTCACAAGGAAGAGATCTTGTTTCCAAATTATGAGAGATGAGAAAGGTATACACAAGATTGAGGGGGGACAAGATATTTTAAATTAGGAAGTTGTAATATTTAATTTGTGTTGGTTTAGGAATACAAATATTTTATATTGGTAAATATCTTATTAGATTAGGAAGTCAAATATATGATTGGCTTTAATTGGTTAGGATTGATTTTAATTTGGTATGATTATATTTTGATTTAGTATGTGATTTGTTTAATTTAGGCATGATTTTAGTTTAAGTTGGTAATTGTTTATTTTAATTGGTAAATGGTTTAAATGTTTTATTTTAATGTTTAATATTTAATTTAATATTTATTTATTTAATTTGGGATGTGTTTTATGGGCTTTGGGGAGCCAAATGGGCTGGGCGTGAGGCTAGCAGCAAAACCAGAATTACCGACACCGTTCGAACGCTTCCTCGAACGCAACACGAACGCCCGCAATCTGTTTCCCGTTCGAACGAAGTAGCGAACGCAGCACTAACGAAGACAGTGAGCTTGTTTGTTCTGAATTTCCCCTTCCGATATCCGTTTCCCGCGGCTTCCGTGACTCAAAAGGTAGTGCCTCCAAATGAGGCTCATCATCGGGTTTCACATGCGAAAATGCAATGCCTACAACTGGGAGGCAGTCAAATGGATTCTCATGTACCTCAAAGGTACAACGAAGTTTCGTCTATGTTACGGGGGAGCTGATCCGATCTTGGAAGGCTATACATATTCAGATATGGCGGGAGATCTTGATGGTAGGAAATCTACATCAGGATTCATCTACACTTTTGCAGGAGGAGCTGTATCATGACAGTCAAGATTGCAGAGGTGTATTGCATTATCCACAACAGAGGCTGAATACATTGCCATAGCTGAGGCAGGAAAATAAATGTTGTGGCTAAAGCGTTTTCTCCAAGAATTAGGGATCAAGCAGACAGATTACAAGATACATTACGACAGTCAGAGTGCTCTGGACTTGAGCAAGAACTCAATGTATCATTCCCGGACGAAACACATTGATATTCGCTATCACTGGATACGCGAGGTGATGGATCAACAACTGCTGAGACTAGTGAAGATCCATACATATGAGAATCCAGCGGACATGTTAACGAAAGTGGTTACTCGAGACAAGCTAGAGTTGTGTAGAGACATAACCGGGATATCTGTCAGATGACGATTGCTTCGGATGCAGCTGGAGGGGGAGAATTGATATGATTCCAGCAAGCATCTCATCAACATAGGGAACCTTCCTGCCATTCATTTTATGCATCAAGCCAACAAACATTGAGGTGGTGATTGCCACAAAATCAGGAGGTTTGAAATTTAGTGAAGCAAACAAAGAGATGCCATGAATTGTGGAGTAATTTGTGGCATGAACAGTAGACACGAATTGGCTATAATTTGAGGAAATTTTCAGTGTTAATGATCATCCCAAAGTGTTTGTAAGCTCCAAGTAGAGAGATTGAGAGAGAGGTTTTTTGTTAAGTTTCTAGTTGTAAACTTGTGTAATCTATTCTTGTAGTAATAGAAATACATTCGGTTTTTCCTCAAATACACTCTAAAGTGATCGGTGAATCACAACATACTATATATGAAATTGCCTACAAGCGCACAACAAACACAACTCTATATACCCAAGAGAAGTGGTGAGTTGGATAATGGCCTAACATTGCATAAATAAAAAAATTTGCCGATTTTACGCTACTAAGCTATAATAGCTTTACCAATTAAGCTTATCAATCAATTTCTCAATCAAAATCACAATCACAATCACAATATATTACTAATATGCAAGTCACTAAATAATATGCAAATATAAAATAAACTTGCGATAATATAAAGGAGTTAGGGATATAGAAAATTGACACCGTATTTATAGTGGTTCAGCCAAATCTTCGCATACGTCCACTCCTCAAAGCCACACTTGAAGATTTCCACTAAGTTTAATCCATAACTTACACCAAATTTTTCGTGGCTTTCCCTCAACCAAGAGTTTTATCCTCTAGGTTTACTCCAAACCTTTACGCAAGTGTTTTATCACATAGGCTCACTCTTAAAACCTTTACAACAAGTTTTATACCTAGGCTCACTCACAAACTTTTATAATTCACCATTTTCAGTATGCTCACTCACAAAGAGATTTCACAACCTCAAGTGTTTGAATATGAAGATTTTACAATTCACTTCGGCACTCACAAAAGATAAGAAGATTCAAGATGTGAGTTGTTAACCCAAGTGTTCTAAACTCACCACAAATGATATGAAGGTGTAGTGTGTGAGCTTGAGTATGAGAGTATATGATAATGAAGGTTTTGTAAATTCTTTGTTTTGCCTTAGAAGAAATTGTTGGAAGGTTCAAGAGCTGGGCAAAATGAAATAAGGACTCAATTTATAGAGAAAATGAAAGTTATCTATATTATTTGTGATGAGGCCAATATAGCGGTCTGCAGAGGCCGATATATCGATATGTCATCACAACGGCTATAAAATGTTACCGTTTGACACTGATAAACGCAAACAATACCGAATTACAGACCGGTATGAAGACCAGTATGGATCATGTCGGTTTTCGAGAGCATGTAAAATATGAAGGTTGATCAGTATGAATGTCGATATGCTCTAGACAGGTTCCAGTAACTATGCAAATTCCACATTGACCGGTATAAGTGACCAGTATGGAGTAGTCAGGTTCCAGAGGCGGTGCAAAACTGCTCAAAGCAGAGCGAGGACACCAGTATGCCGGTGTGGGGGACTGATATATCGATCTCAGTGTCAAAATGAAAGATTCAAAAGTTAAAAGTATTTTACTCATGACCCTAATGCATCTAAATGAATGTGCATATGTCATATGAGCTTAGAAACTTAAATTATTAACCCACTTACAAAGAGAGGTCTAAGCTAAGCTAAGACTATATAAGATTTTTTTTCAATATGCGCTAGTCTGTACATTCATTTGCTCTTCCGGCTTCATCGTCAAAACGTACATTGCACAAAACTACAACTATGTACATCTCTCTTTTTTATTTTATTTATTTTTTAATATTTAAACGCAGACTACACTAAACCACTGTAATCTCACAGAGGACCAAGGATTACTTATGCACTATAGATGCCTTTAACGAATATTCATCTACTAATCAGTGTTTAAAAATTCAAGTCGAGTCGATACGGCACCTCAAGAAAACCACCTCACCTTGTTTTTTGAGGCGAAACGCCTCGGCGACATGCCTCACGACACTTCGGATCTGGGTGTCCCGAGTTGGTTCAACTCGGGAGCCCCGATCTAAAACGAGATTTTATAAAATTAAAAAAAAAATTGCTTTGTTCTCGTTTTCATTTTTTAATTTTTTTTTGGTTTCTTATATGCGTTTACGTTCTGAATTTTTATTTTTTTTTCTTTTTTGTAATATTTTGTTTTGTTCCTTTTTTTCTGTTATGTTTTGTTTTACATTAGGTTTTGATATATTGTGTCCTTTTGTTGTAATGTATCCTTAATGATTCGTTTGATATTTTGAGAAAATTAGAAGATTAGACTTTGTTTAATTACGAGGAAGTGGATGCAAGTGAAGAAAGACTATTTTTTTTAATATTGTGTTTTACTGGCTTATATATCCATCATTTTGAAGGACATTTAAAGGGGAATTATGTATTTAGTTAATTTTTAATTTTTTTACTTTTGGATATGTTGATTCTGTAATATTAAGTATTAATAAATCAAATTTGAACTTAACTTGTCAAGTTGGAGTCTTGGTGGGATTTTCTTTCATTTCTAACTGGCATATGAGAGAAACTTATTTAAGTATTTGGTTCTTATTTTATTTTGATGATGATTTTTATTTATGTTTTACTTAATATGGATGTGTTATGGATGCTTTGAGTTTGATGATTTCATGAGTTTATATTTTTATTTTATATTTTAAATTTTTCCCCGTGTTTAGATTAAGGCTTCCAACTCTACCTATGCTGAAGTGCTCCAACTTGGCTTAGTGTTTAAGTTGTAATATTCTTTCATAGCCGGTCACAAGCCCAGTGTTTAAAAATGCGTTAGGGGCTAGTTGGGCGACGACCCAACGCCTACCGCCTATAGCGCCTAGTCGGGGCATAGGCAATTATTCAAAAATTGAGAATTTCTATAATTAGATTTAAGATTTGATATGATTTGGAGAAATTAATCATAGAGAATATTATTTGAGTAATGAGTAATATTTAAAAAATGATCAATTTGATGAAAAACTAACAAAAAATGAAAAAAAAATTGAGTTTTTTGAAATTATGGTTTATGCTCTAAATTGGGATTTTTTTTTTTTAAATTGATGAGTTAGATAGTTAATTTTGTAAAGTTAAAATTAGTTTTAGGATTGTGGTGTGAAATTCGACCAGAAAAAATAATTAATTTCGAATTCTGTGTTGGTCAAAGGCAGTTGACCGTCGAATTTGCCGTCGGCCATAAGTCGCTGAACCTATACGCGTCGCCTAGACGATACGTTTTAGAACACTGCCCAAACGCGTCGAAATTCTTATGACATGGATCCTAGACATATTTATGATAATGCTAGGTTGTTCCCTGTAAGGAACACATCATATCCTCTGAGTACAGTGTTAAAGCAAGGACCACTACATATCCTGAGTGTAGTGCAAAATGAGCAAGGGCCGCCATATCGACGCTCGGATGTGGGAGTAAGGATCATCGCATTTAGATGGACGGGAGCAGGTAAAGAAATTAATCTAAGAGAAAAATAGTAAGATTCGATGTAGTATTTGGAATATTGGGACGTTAACCGGTAAATTAATGGAAATTATTGATCATATGCTTAAAAGAAAAATTAATACAGTTTGTTTTCAAGAGACTAAATAAGTAGGCGAAAAAGCATGAGAGGTTGAGAATATAGGTTTTAAGCTCTGGTATTCTGGTAAATAATATGGTAGAAATGGAGTATGTGTTATCCTAGATAACACTTTAAAAGACGAGTTAGTGGAGATCAAAAGAAAAAATGATAAGATATTAGCTATTAAGTTGGTGTTGGGAGAGGAAACTTTTAACATCATTACCGTATATGCATCTCAAGTTGGATTGACCCAAAATATCAAGGACAAATTTTAAGAAGACTTTGAGGATGTTATAAAAGGATCCCTCAAGGAGAAATGATCATTATAAGAGTGGATCTAAATGGTCATGACGGAAAGGAAGCACAAAAATACAAAGGCAATCATGGAGGTTTTGATTTTGGGGATATGAACGAGGAAAGAAAAATTATTTTGGACTTCTTACTGGCCTATGATCTGGTGATAGTTAACACCCTCTTCAAGAAACGTGAGGAACACATTACTACTTACAATAGTAGCACTTCACGAACGCATATTGATTTTTTTTTAATGAGAAAAAAATATCACAAATCTTGTATAAATTGTAAGGTTATACCAAACGAGAGCCTGACAACCCAACATCGATTAATGGTTATAAATTTTGATATAAAAATATGGCAGAGAAATGATCGAACTCTCAAAGATCGTAGAATCAAGTGGTGGAAGCTTAAAGACAATGAGCATATAATTTTCAGAGTAAAATTGTTAGAACAAGTAAATTGGGATGTAAAATAATACGCTAACCAACTATATAAGAACATTACCACTAAAGTTAGAACGATTACCAAATAAGTCTTTGGAGAATCGAAAGGATTGGTCCCAAGAGATAAAGAATCATACTGGTGAATAGAAGAGGTTCAACACAAGATCAGGGCTAAGAGAACTTGTTTCAAAGCTTTGCATGAATGTAGAAGTGATAATAATTTGGAAAATTATGAATTGGCAAAGTGGGAAGTGAAAAAGACAGTGAGCGAGGTGAAGGCATCAGCATATGAAGATTTTTACAATAGGTTGGGTACCTAAGAAGGAGAGCAAAATATATATAAGCTGGCAAAAACAAGAGAAAAGAAAACTCAAGATTTACACCGGGTTAAGTGAATAAGGATGAGGCACAAAATATAATAGTATCGGGGCATAGATTAAAGAAAGAAAGAGAATGTACTTTTACAAGTTATTTAATGTTGGAAATGAGATGGAGATAGATCTTCGAGGGCTATGATGCTCAGAAGAAAATCATAATTATTAAGGGTGGCAACGGGCCGGGCCCGAGCTTTGATAAGCCCGGCAAAAAAAAAAGCTCGGGTCTGGGTGCCTTCCGGGTTTGGCTCGGGCCCGAATTTAAAAAAAAAATTAAAAAAAAACATACAAATACAAAATATATTCACACTATATGCAAAGACAATTCACAAATAAATCACGAATTTCATCATAAATTAACAATTTAAATGCTACAAACAAATAAAAATGCTACAAACATATTAATATATATATATGTGTGTGTGTGAGTGTGTGTTTTTTTTTTTTTTTGGTTTTGGCCTGGGCCAAAAGTGGAAAGCCCGGCTCGGGCTTTTTTTGCCCCGGGCGGGCCAGTCCGGACCGGACTTTTCTGTCACCCTTAATAATTATGCATTTGACTGAAGAATTTAACGATCCGAGATAAAAATTGCATTAGCAAAGATGAAGAACGGAAAAACAGTAAGGCCAATTGCAATTCCAATAGAAATGTGGAAATATATAGGAGAAGAGAGAATAACTTGGCTAACTAAGTTATTCAAGGTTATTTTGAGAACCAATAAAATGCCAGAGGAATGATGGAAGAGTATTTTGGTACATATTTACAAGAATAAAAGGGATATATAAAATTTCGCAAATTATAGAGGCATAAAGCTAATGAGTCACACAATGAAATTGTGGGAAAAAAATATTGAGCGCAGGTTAAGATAAGAAAAAAGTAAATCTGAGAACCAATTTGGGTTCATGTCAGAAAGATTGATTATGGAAACAATACACTTGCTAAGGGAAAGAAAAATTGTGGAAAAGCATAATTGAGCGCAGGTTAAGACAATTAAAAAGTATCTCTGAGAATCAATTTGGATTCATGATAGGAAGATCGATTATGGAACCAATACACTTGCTAGAGGAATTGATGGACATTATCGTAGTAGGGAGAAAGACCTCCATATGGTCTTTATAGATCTAGAAAAAACAAATGATAGAATACCAAGGGAAATTCTTTGAAGCATATTAAAAAAGAAAGGAGTGAGTGTTGCTTCTGCATGAACCTGAAATGTCCCGGTCAAATGCGTTGAATCTGGTGGACAAATGAAATTAAACAATTCATGCATTGTTTCCCACAAACTATAGGTACACCAAAAAATATTCAAAAGATGAAAAGCAAAATTGAAGCTCAGGGAAACTGACATTAAATTTGTGTAATTAATTAACCACAGATTTGTTACAGAAGAAAATGAATAAATTAATCTTAAATGAAGAAAAGAGCAGAGGACCTGTGTAATTTAGCATTAGAGTAATACATAATGGTTTTGATCTTTGAAAGACATTAGTTTGCCTTCAAAGAATGGTTAGTAACATATACTTCACCCACTAACCCTCATGCTTTTGTCATATTCACAATAAAAATGGGAGGGTGGAAGAAAGAAAACTGCTCAGACAATTGTTTCTATTGCTTTTTGCATATAATCAACCTTGCCAAAGCATCAATGACTGCTATTTTGATTACATCAAGAACTTCTCGGAATGATAATAACGAAATCCTTTAAACTTTTTTTTTTTTTTTTTTTTTGAAATCGTTGGAAACCCCGCCACCAAACCACCCATTCTGGGCCGCGGCGCAGGTAAAACCCCCGACTGCCCCAGGCTCTTACAATAAGTTGCACCCCTGGATTCGAACCCAGAACCTCAAAGTGAGATTCTGGACCCTTCACCTCCAAGCCACACCCCTTGGGGGCACGAAATCCTTTAAACATCCAGTAGAAACTAAATTGCTCCATTATGGTTGAATATATCAATCTATTCGATGGCCATTATTTTTATGAGGAAGCAAAAAAAAAAAAGCAGGCATCAGGTTATATAGCAATGACAATCACAAGGCAGCTTTCATAAAAACTGCCAGCTGACCATGTACCAAAACTTAATTTGATGACACCAAGGACTTGAATAGCCCCATGTAATGTATGATGGATTTTTTCCTTCAACTCAATTTAAATCTACAAATAGCGGTAGGTATTGCATTTTTGCATGTGAAATCCGATGATGAGTCTCAGTTGGAGGCACTACCTTTTTAGTCGAGGAAGTTGCGGGAAACGGTTGTTGGAAGGGAATCGGTATTTCGTTAAATTTTATCCGCATGTTTAGCTCCAAACTCGCTCGTTGGACCTCCGTTTTAAAGCACATTTAGCCTAAAAAACCCGCAAACACTTAACCTTGGCCCAAAACCCCACATCCAAGCTCATCTCACCCAAGCCCAATCCAAAATAACTAAAACCTTTAAAATACATGTCACAAATAAATTAATTTAATTTAAAGCTAATTGAAATTAAATTAAACCAATTAAAATAAATCTAAATTAAATTAAACATTAACTAAATAAAATCCAACACAAATTAAATTAAATTCTAATTTAAATTAAATTAAAACAAATTAAATTTAAATTAAATCTAATTAAATCTACTACCAAAATTAAAACAAATCAGTTCCTAATTTAATAAATCACTCACCAATTTAAAATTTTTACTCACCTAATTAACAAATATTATGCCTAATTAAAATCAATCATAACCAATTAAAAATATTGACTTCTTAATCTAACAAATTGTATTCCTAAACCAAGCCAATCAAATATTCAACCTCCCTAATTTGAACCAAATTTGTCCCACCTCAATCTAATCTTTTCCTTGTTGAATACAAAATCAAATCCTCCCTTTAATGCCAAATCCCTTCCTTGTGAGACAAGGTGAAGCCTTAACCCTTCTCTATATAAACAACCTCTAACCAAAGCCATTGACTTCCTTCACACAATTAGAACTCACGGCACAATCTCCCTGCACAACCAAGCCCTCCTCTCATCAACGTAAGCCACATAGCAACTACAACCAGCCCACTTCACCCTCACTCAGTCCACACATTCAAGCACAAAACAGAAAGAAAACCCTCAATACACAGCCCTTCACGCATACTGACCTTCACGCATTTATCTCACGCCTCATAAACCATAAACCACCTTTATCTTAACGCCACACAGCCTTTACGCCACCTGCACACACAAAGCCTAACTGCCCTCACAATTCATTGCCTCACTCTTCAAAAAACGTAAACCCTGACACACATTCCTTAACAGCCCTTTTACTCACGCCACATACCCACCTATCCCTCCACTCACGTGAAGTCCCATTGCCATTCATCCTTCACGCTAATCGCCACAGCCTGTCCTCAACACACACAGCCAGCCCTCAACACGCCACTCACTCCCCCACTCATAATTTCTTCACGCATAATTTACACACATAACAACTCGCCAACTTGCCACAACAAACAGCTCCTTTAATGCACCAAGACACTGCCTAAATCAACAACCATTCACGTCTCTAAGCCCTCACAAACAGCCCCTGATTCACGCCTAAAAACCCCTCACTGACCAGCCCCATTGCCGAGAGAACCCTCCACAAAACATCCCCTAAACTACCCTGAAACAGTCCCCAAAAACCACCCTAAAACAGTGAGCAAACAACCCCAAAAATGGCCAAAACAGTCCCCGAAACATCCAAAACAGTAGCATTAATTAACCCAAAACAGTGACCAGAAAACCACGAGGAAACAGCAGCAAAACGGAGTCGAAACGGTAGATTGAGCAGCGAAACAGCGAGGTAAAACGCAAACCAGTGAACCAGAAAAGTTGCGGTGTGATAGCCCTTCCGACGGCCGTGAAACGCGAGTTCGAAAGTCGACATAAAAGGTTAGACCTGAGGGTATTTTTCACACTCGTTTTCAGTTTTATTTTTATTATTTATCGAGTATTGTTCGCATGATTATTATGTTAAAATGCATGTTGTGGCCCTTGAGTAGATAAATATGCATGGATTACGAAATATTGTATGTTGTGGCCTTGGAATAAAATGTAAGATGTGTCAACTCTCGCGGTATATCGGATGAAAACCCGGACATAAATTTCATAGCCGATTCCGAATGGACGGTAGTATGATCTGTACTCGGGATACAACTCCACGTACCGCTTGAGTAAACGGCACTTTCTTTTGTTTTATGTTGCTTTGATTTATTTATTATTCGTCATTTAAATTCCGTATGTTACTTGTTTATGCATGATGTGATCGAGCGCATGGGCTTAGTAAGTCGGATTAAAGGTCCCCTATTTGGAGGGGTTAAAACCCTTTACCACGATGCTTTGCCGCGCCGGTTGATGTGTGTTCGGTTGAATGTAAGATATGTTCAATCGGGCATACTAAATTTGATATTATTGTCTTTATTCTTTGTATGCATGATGCGATCGAACGCATAGGCTTAGTAAGTCGGATTAAAGGTCCCCTATTTGGAGGGGTTAAAATCCTTTACCACGATGCTTTTCCGCACCGGTTGATGTATATTCGGTTGAATGTATGATGTGTTCAATCGGGTATACGAAGTTTCATATAGTTATCTTTATCTTTGTACGCATTGTAATGAAAAGCGCATAGGCTTATTGTGTTGGACTAAAAAGGTTCTCCATTTGGGGGAAGAAAAGCCTAAAAGGCTACCTTTACCACGATATTTGCCGCGTCTTTCATATATTGGATGCATCACCTACCTTAGTCTTGGCTTAACGTAGTACAATTCATATATCCATGTTATGATAGCATTTGAGTATTATTTCTTGTGGTATATCGGATGGAAACCCAGACATAAATTCTGTAGCCGATTCCGAATGGACGGTAGTGCGGTTTGTACTTGGGATACAATTCCACGTACCACTTGGAAAAGTGCTCACATGTGTGTTTGTGTCCATATTAGTTATCTTCTTTTGCACCACGTCATAGCATGCTTACTTTAATGCCTAATTGCATCCTTAAGTGTCTTTTTGCATTATGTACTTGGTTGACCCTTTTATTTACGCATGGACATGTAATGGCTATTTGTTTATTCTTCCGCACGTATAAGTATGATATGTCTATGAAATCACATGTTTGCCATTATTTGATTCGCTTTTATGTGTGCTTGCGTGGTTAGTGTGTGCTTGTGTTTCCATGAATACAATATGCCAATGAAGTTGTATGTTCGTTGCTACTTTGACGTATTTTCAAGCATGCAATTTTAGATGTGAAATATATGCAAATTTAGGTGTAAGTTTTATTTTTGTGCATATGAATTTAGAAGCATGATACTCTTGGAAATAAGTGTTACTTAAGCTTGATTAAATTATTACACAAATCATTTCATTACAAGTGACATAAGTAAGGGACCATTCTGAACCCAACGGTTTGAGGTCTTCCCTTGCGAGGGATGAGTGCGGCCTTAAATCTCATTTTCCCGGTTCACACCGGGTGGCGACTCCATTATTCTCCGGTTTAGTCCCCCGTGGCTACTCCGTACTCCCGACCGGGCCGCGAGCCCGGGACAGCATGCGTCGTCCAGTTTCTGTGTCCTACAATAGCTATTTAATTTCCCCTGGATGATGAAACATACTGTCAATGCATGCTGTTACATACGGCAATAAGAAATGAGGTGGGAAAAAAATATGTTTCCAGATAATGGCTTAAATGATTTATATAAGATGAATAAAACAGTCATGGAAAACCACATAGAAAAACATCTGGAGAAATGGCAAAGGAATACCAGCTTCTGCTCTAATTGTCTCATTTTTAGTGTTTGCTCTGTCTTGAATTCCTTCAGTTCCACCACCGCTTTCATAAACTAAATAAAGTAACAGACAATGTTTGTTAAGACCAGATATTAAAAAAAAAAAAACTCTTTAGATGGAAGTTTAAGGACATATAAGGGGCAGATATCATCAACTACCTCATTTATGATAGAGTGACAACGAGAAGAGGAACAAGTTTCTTCGATCTTCCCTTCAGAACTCATCTCTTCCCCCGAGTTCATATCATTGACAACAGCAGGTTCATTTTCATCATGAGTTGATGAAAACTCTTGGCATTCGTGGTTAATGGCCAATTCTTTCAGTTTTGTGAGTATAAGGCCTTTCTCATCTTGGTCAATCACTTCATATCTAAATGAGCTGCCACTGGTCGGTCATCTCCATCCAAGCTACCAGAGTCTCTAGAAACTGCCTTACTACTCCCATGATTAGACTGCTCGATTTCCAAAGCAGATGGCTTAAGAAATGTTGAAGCCAGCAGATGAAGACTTCTTGCAGTAAACTCCAAGCTGCACCGAAAGCTAAGTTGAAAACTTTGGCAAATTTGGCAGCATTCTCCACCTTGCATGCAAAGCGTGTCTAAGACGTGTGACACTGTTCACACGTCTATGACACTATAAATTGAGCCTTTCATTGCTTTGTAATATCATCCCAAGATCCAGAGAGTAAACACAGAGAGTTGAGAGTGTATTTTGAGAGTTTTTTGTAAAGTTTCGTGTAAGCTTTGTAATTCTTTATTTGTGATATAAAGATGAGTTTTCTCTCATTTCTCCTCTATTAGTGTGTGTTTAATCACAACAAGTGGTATCAGTAGCTAAGGTTACTCGGAGGGATCCCGAAACTCGGTAACAGAGATTCGGTTCGGAAAGTCGGTTCCGACGAAAATTGTCGAAAATCGATTTTGAGCATACCATCGGACGTTTCACGGCGAGACGAGCACGGTGGTATTTCTCGGCTATCAAACGGAGCCAAGAGGAAGCCGTACGCGCCACACGCGCCGGACAGAAGCTTCTCCACGCGCCCCAGTCGCAGTCACGCGCTTCACGCGCAGACCAAGGAAGAAGACGAGACACGTAGGCGCCACGTCAGCGCTGAGTCAGCGCACAGTCAGCGCCACATCAGCAGACCCCGCCCAGTCAGCAGCCCAGTCAGCTTGCCACGTCAGCGGTGCCTGGTAAATTTCAGATAGGTCCCTGAACTTTCTGGAAATTATAATTGAGCCCCTATACTTTCAGAAAATTCAATTTAGTCCCTGAAATTTTTTGAAATTGCATATTAGTCCCTGAAGTTTTCCGTAATTGCACTTTGGCCCCTGAACTTTTGGAAATTGCACTTTGACCCCTTGTAATTTCTGAAACTTGCAATTTGGTCCATGTGTCGGATTTTGACAAACGAAGTGTCATTTCCACCATTTTTGACCATTCCGGACGCAACGGTGAGGTCCATTTTTTGAAATTCTGCTTAGAATTTTTATGATGGAAGGGCCAACGGAAAAATGATTTTGTTAACCAGTACCAACTATTTCACATGGAGAGGAAGGATGAAAGACCTTCTGTATGTAAAAGACTATGATGGATCGGTATTTCTGGAGCAGAAACCAGAAGGAATGAACGATGGAAAGTGGGCTAATCTTCACCAGAAAACATGCAGTACTATTCGTCAGTGGATCGACGACAGTATCGTGAACCATGTCAGTGAAGAAACAAATGCACGTGTCTTATGGGGAAAGCTGGAGGAGCTTTTCCGAGCAAAAACTGGAAACAACAAGCTGTACTACATCAAGAAGATGATGGGTTTGAAATACCAAGAAGGTACAGCTGTGGCGGACCATATCAACGATTTCCTCGGAACCATGAAGGAATTGTCTGGATTGGGCATAGACTTCGGAGATGAGGTAAATGACTTAATACTCCTTGATACGTTACCGAAATCTTGGGAAATGTTCAGATCTACGGTGATAAATTCAGCCGCAGATGGGAAAGTCACTATGGAGATGGCAAAGACCAGATATTCGAGGAAGAAAAAAGGACGAGAATGCAGGAGTCAGCATCAGCCTCAACCTCAGAAGCTCTAGTGACAGAAAAGAACACCAGAAGGGGGAGGAGTAAAAGCCGAGGCCCAGGTAGACCAGACAAGAACCGAGGTAAATCAAGAACTAAAGATATTGAGTGCTATCACTGTAAAAAGAAAGGCCATATAAAGAGGGACTGTTACAAACTGAAGAACGAGCAGTCCATGAGAGATGGTGACTCTAATCAAGAAAGAGTTGCTACTACCACCGAAAAGACTTCCAAAGACTTCTGCATAATATATGAAGAAGATGTTGTGAATCTTACCAGCCACGAGACTAGTTGGGTGATAGATAGTGGCGCCTCCATACACGCCACATCTCGCAGAGACTTCTTTTCATCTTACACACCAGGGGACTACGGTGCTGTAAGGATGGGGAATGACGGACAGTCCAAAGCCGTCGGTATTGGAGACATCTGCCTTGAAACAGACAACGGGACAAGGCTAGTGTTGAAGGGAGTCAAGCACATCCCGGACATCCGGTTAAACCTGATCTCAACAGGCAAGCTGGATGATGAAGGTTTATGCAGCACCTTTAGTGACGGATGCTGGAAGCTCACTAAAGGATCAATGGTCGTGGCACGAGGTAAGAAAGATTCAACTCTGTATTTGATGCATGATAAGCTTTCAAATAGTAGCATAAATACAGTTAACAGTAATGAGGCAGCCGAGCTATGGCACAAAAAGCTCGGTCACATGAGTCAAACGGGGATGGAGATACTACGCAGGCGGAATGTTCTTCCGGAATTGAAGAACTCACACTTACGGAAGTGTGAACACTGCATGGCTGGAAAGCAGAACAGAGTGTCATTCCAGAGCTCCCCGCCTCAACGGAAACCGGAGGTACTTAACCTCATACATTCAGATGTATGCGGTCCGATGCAGACAAGAACACTTGGTGGGTCACTGTATTTTGTGACATTCATTGATGATCATTCAAGGAAGATCTGGGCATACACCTTGAAGAGAAAAGATCAAGTGCTGGGAGTGTTCAAAGAGTTTCATGCTCTGGTGGAGAGAGAAACCGGCAAGAAACTGAAGTGCATCAGAACAGACAATGGTGGAGAATACAGAGGTCCGTTTGATCAGTATTGCAAGTCGCAAGGAATCCGACATCAAACGACACCTCCGAAGACACCTCAGCTGAATGGCCTAGCTGAGAGGATGAACAGAACCTTGTGCGAAAGGGTCAGAAGCTTGCTGTCACAAGCCAAGCTGCCGAAGACATTTTGGGGGGAGGCACTAAACACAAATGTACATGTTTTGAACATGTCCCCAGCGGTCGCACTGAAATGTAATGTTCCTAACCAAGCTTGGACAGGTAAAGAAGTGTCATACGAACACTTGCATGTCTTTGGGTGCAAAGCCTATGTACACATCCCAAATTACGAGAGATCCAAGCTTGATGCAAAGACGCGACAGTGTGTCTTTATTGGCTATGGTCAGGATGATTTCGGCTACAAACTGTATGATCCTGTGGAAAAGAATATCGTCAGGAGCCGAGATGTTGTCTTTGTTGAAGACCAGACCATAGAAGATATCCGGAAGGAGATGAAGACAATGCCCCAGCAATACAGAAATGTGAATCCAGAACCTCATACACCGGTGCCAGTACGAGTTGAAGATGAGGTTCCCAGACATGAGGGTACATGTGATGAAGCTCCCAGAGATGATGATCATGATCAACCACCAGTACCAGAAGCTACACCAACAGTTCCACAGAGAGGGTATGACAGAGATAGGCGACCTTCAACCAAATACTCTGCATATGAGTATGTGCTGCTTACTGACGGGGGAGAACCCGAGAGCTACCAGGAGGTTGTGGAAACAGAAGATAGAGAAAAATGGGAGGAAGTCATGCAAGATGAGTGTAGGCACTGCATTTTTACACATAAGTCCCTATGATGAGTCTCATTTTGGAGACACTACCTTTTAAGTCACGGAGGTCACGGGAAACGGACATCGGAAGGGGAAATTCAGAATAAATAAGGTTCATTGTTTTCGTTAGTGTTGCGTTCGTGTTTACGTTCGAACGTCAAACGGATTGCGGGAGTTCGTGCCGCGTTCGAGGAAGCGTTCGAACGGTGTCGGTAATTCTGGTTTTGCTGCTAGCCTCACATCCAGCCCAATTAGCCCCCCAAAGCCCATAAAACACATCCCAAATTAAATAAATAAATATTAATTTAAACAATAAATATTAAATAAAATATTTAAACCATTTACCAATTAAATAAAACATTTACCAAACTAAACTAAAATCATGCCTAATTTAAATAATTTGAATATATTATATACTAAAACTAAAAAGAAGATATACCTAATCAATCCTAACCAATTAAAACCAATCAAATATTTGACTTCCTAATCTAATAAGATAATTACCAATCTAAAATATTGTATTCATAAACCAAACCAAATCAAATCCCTTGCTTTCCTTGTCCAACACCAAATCAAATCCCTCTTTAATTAGCTAAATCCCTTTCCTTGTCAAGCCCAACCCTTTGCCTATAAAAAGAACCATTCACCAACCTTCTCAACCCTAGTCTCTAACTCATACACAACACACATAAAAATTACAGGAAGAACACACCCAAAAACAGTAAGCAAAAGATAAAGAGGAAACGGCAGCGAAACCACAAGGAAACAGTAGCAAAAGACGAAGAACGACGACTCAAAACAGTAAGACAACGAACGAGAACAGTGAACCAGTGAACCGGGAGAGTTGCGGAGCATCCACCATTCCGACGATCGTGTACCGTACATCCGAGAGGTGATTTAAAAGGTTAGACCTGAGGGCACTTTTTCATTGGTTTATATTCGTTTTTTTATCATTGAATTCTATTCGCATGAGAGTCGTTTATGGATGCATGTTGTGGCTTGAATGAAATGGAAGAGTGTCGTCTCTTGTGGTATATAGGATGGAAACCCAGACGTAAATTCCGTAGCCGAATCCGAATGGACGGTAGTGCGGTCTGTACTTGGGATACAACTCCACGTACCACTTGAGTAAACGGCACCTTCTCTTATTTTGTGTTGCTTTCATTTATTCATTTTTCGTCACCTAAATTCTGCATGTTGCTTATTTATGCATGGTTCAATCGAGCGCATGGGCTTAGTAAGTGGAATGAAAGATCCCCTATGGGGAGGGGTTAAAGCCCTTTACCACGATGTTTTGCCGCGCCGGTTGATGTGTGTTCGGTTGGATGCAAGACACGTTCAATCGGACATACTTAGTTGAATATGATTGTCTTTATGTTGTATGCATGATGTGATGTGACGCGCATGGGCTTAGTATGTTGGTCTAAAGGCCCTCTCTTGAGAGATCAAGAGCCCCCAAAAGGCCACCTTTACGGCAGTACTTCGCCGCGCCCCTTTATTTTGTTGTTTATGTATTGCGTCCCATTTCATGCATCAGGTCTGTTCCCGTTCGAACGCGTTTACGAACGCAACTCGAACGCGCATGCATTTTTGCCTTATCATGCATCAGGTCTCATTTCCGTTCGAACGCGTTATCAAACGCCATACGAACGCGAGCATTTTGTTTCATTTCCGTTCGAACGCGTTATCAAACGCCACACGAACGTGAACCTTCTGTTTACCGTTCGAACGCGTTTACGAACGCTACACGAACGCGCACACACTGAACTGAGTCCGTCTTATCATATTCATACATAATTGCCTCTTGTTGATCTTTCTTGTGTTATATAGCCAACCATATTATTTGTATCCCTGCATTTATCCATTCTATGTGTTCTCGGGATTGTATTCAAGCATGATTAGGCTGTTAGCATGTTATTTGGTTAATAGGTTCATGAGATAGTACTCAAGCATGATTAGGTTGTTCTTAGTTTTCCATATTATAGGATTGAAATATGTTCATGAGATTGCCATGTGATGTTGCATGTTGTGATGAACTTGTTGATGTATGCATATGAATTTAGAAGCATGATATTTTTGGAAATAAATGTTATTTAAGCCTGGTTAAATTATTACATAAATCCTTTTATTACAAGTGACATAAGTAATGGACCATTCCGAACCCAACGGTTTGAGGTCTTCCCTTGCGAAAGGTGAGTGCGGCCTTAAATCTCATTTTCCCGGTTCACACCGGGTGGCGACTCCATTACTCTCCGGTTTAGTCCCCCGTGGCTACTCCGTACTCCCAACTAGGCCGCGAGCCTAGGACAGAAAAGGTCGCCCAGGTTCTGTGTTCCCACAATGAGATTAAATCTTTGCATGATAATCACACTTTTGAGTTGGTGAAATTGCCAAGAAGCAAAAGGGCTTTGAAGAACAAATGGGTGTACAGGGTGAAGCAACAGGAGCACACTTCACGACCCCGGTACAAAGCCAGATTAGTCGTCAAAGGATTCAATCAGAGGAAAGGCATTGACTTCGATGAAATCTTCTCTCCAGTTGTGAAGATGTCATCCATCAGAGTGGTACTCAGCTTAGCAGCAAGCCTCGACCTGGAAGTTGAGCAGATGGATGTCAAGACCGCATTTCTTCACAGAGATCTGGAAGAAGAAATTTACATGGAGCAACCAGAAGGCTTCAGAGTCAAAGGAAAAGATGACTATGTATGCAGACTTAGGAAAAGCCTCTATGGTTTGAAACAGGCACCAAGACAGTGGTACGTGAAGTTTGAGTCAGTTATGGGGGAGCAGGGATACAAGAAGACCACTTCAGACCATTGTGTTTTCGTTCAGAAGTTTTCTGACGATGACTTTATCATCTTACTGTTATATGTAGATGATATATTGGTAGTTGGCATGAATCAATCGAGGATTGATAACTTGAAGCAGCAACTGAGTAAGTCTTTTGAGATGAAAGACTTGGGGCCAGCTAAGCAGATTCTTGGCATCAGGATCGGCCGTGATCGGAAAGCCAAGAAGTTATACTTGTCACAGGAGGAGTACATCGAGAAGGTACTTCAGAGATTCCAGATGGACAAGGCTAAAGTGGTTAGCACTCCTCTTGCTACCCACTTTAGATTGAGTACACAACAGAGTCCCTCTACTGAGACAGAGAAGAAGAAAATGAAACAGGTTCCATACACCTCAGCAGTGGGAAGTCTTATGTATGTCATGGTGTGCACGAGGCCAGACTTAGCACACGCAGTTGGATTGGTCAGCCGGTTTATGTCAAACCCAGGACGGGAACACTGGAATGCGATCAAATGGATCATGCGGTATCTACGAGGCACATCCAAGATGAGATTATGTTTTGGAAGCAGCGAACCAGTGTTGATGGGCTACACCGATTCAGATATGGCAGGAGATGTGGATACCCGAAAGTCTACTTCGGGGTATCTGATTACTCTCTCATGAGGAGCTGTGGCATGGCAGTCGAGGTTACAGAGGTGTGTTGCACTTTCTACAACAGAGGCAGAATTCATTGCAGTTACAGAAACTTGCAAGGAATTGTTGTGGATGGAGACATTCGTCCAGGAATTGGGTTTCAAGCAGGAGAAGTACATTTTATACTGCGATAGCCAGAGTGCTATCTATCTCGGTAAAAAAATCCACATTTCATTCGAGGTCAAAACATATCGATGTGAGGTATCACTGGATACGGGACGTCCTGAGCTCAAAGTTGTTAGAACTCAGGAAAATTCACACCGACGACAACTGTGCCGATATGTTCACGAAGGTTTTACCGAAAGAGAAGTTTGAAATCTGTCGTGTCATAGCCGGGATGACAAAACTCTCCACATAGTCAGAGTGGGGAGATTCAGGGAACTACGATTGGCTTGATCCCAACTCAGGGTACGTATGCAGTCATACAGATGCAGCCATGGGAGGATCCTTTTGAGGATCCGATTTGGATGATTGATGATCGGCTCAGATTTGGGGAAATCTTCACCGAGGGGAAGATTTGTTGAAGCCAGCAGATGAAGACTTCTTGCAGTAAACTCCAAGCTGCACCGAAAGCTAAGTTGAAAACTTTGGCAAATTTGGCAGCATGCTCCAGCTTGCATGCAAAGCGTGTCTAACGTGTGACACTGTTCACACGTCTATGACACTATAAATTGAGCATTTCATTGCTTTGTAATATCATCCCAAGATCCAGAGAGTAAACACAGAGAGTTGATAGTGTATTTTGAGAATTTTTTGTAAAGTTTCGTGTAAGCTTTGTAATTCTTTATTTGTGATATAAAGAAGAGTTTTCTCTCATTTCTCCTCTATTAGTGTGTGTTTAATCACAACAAGAAATTCATCTTCCTCTCTTCCACCATCTGCAGATAAAGCAGTATCCGAAGAATCTGACGCACAAATTGAGAAGTTAGCTTCCGCATCCTCTGAACCAAGCAGCTTAAACCTATACCCTTCCTCAGTAATGTTATTTTTTTTGGAAGAGATGCAAAATTGTTCTCTGGCTCATTGTACTTTGAGGTACATAAGCTCTATGAGCAAAAGCCAATGATGACAATAAGGATATGAGCTTGCTAGCTTGAGAATAATCAAGTTCAAACCAGAAATGACGAGGAGTGTAGTAGTTAGCTGCAATTATTGGTTTAAACTTATCTTCATGCAAAGGTTGGCACTGCATCCGGACACGAATCTGGACCTTAATAATACATACCAAACAGCATAATAATAATATAATATCAGCACAAGAACCTTCCTTCTGCATAAACAATCTGTCTCGGACATACCATACAACTTAGGCTCCGTTTTGTATTCATAAACATTTTCAGCAGTAGCTTGAGAGCTAAGGAAATTTTCCATTTTAATGAAAAAACTTTATTGCTCTTACTATTTAGTCAAAATTATTAATTTTTGAAACTTAAAAAGTAGTATTTAGCAAACATAATCAATTTTCATTTTATCTCACAGTACTGTAGCCCTAGCTTTAAAGTCACGACACCTCAATACCAATCAGAACCTTAGAACAACTAGATCATATATAGTACCTGTGCCGGATATGATGTGTTCTCCGAACCATCAGTCCACCCATATGGATTAATGTTCATCAAGCCGGGGCTAGCAGCTTCAAATATTCCATGAAGATTCCTATCATTATAGTTGAATAGAATAGAGGTAAGCCAGGATCAATTTTCTTTACATACCAGAAGTGTTGACCAGGTAACCCTGTTGAAAGTTCAATACCCCCCAAAAAAAAAACCCACAAGTAAGAAAACAATCATACAAGAAAAAGAAGCATACTTTATAAAAAAAAAAAAAAAACATACCAAATATTTGTTCAGCCAAACATTCTTTGATTGGACTGTTCTTACAACCAAACACAACGCCACCAAGGTGACTCTGCTGTGGGTTTCTGAAAGATACATGACTATTACTCACCGCCATTCTGTTTATCAAACCAGACAGTGTTAGTGAAGACAAAATGTCAAACAAAATGGCAGACTAGTGTTATTTTTACAAGAAAATGTCACCAAAATCACAAACAGAGTCAAAATCTTAACTTGGGTTGGGATTATTAAAAAAAATAAGAGATTTACAGTAAAAGCGCGTACAATAATCCTTTTGTAAAACCCTAATATATGTATCATGTGAAGTGTGAGAGAGAGAGAGAGAGAGAGAGAGAGAGAGAGAGAGAGAGAGAGAGGGTGGCAGAGTTCGTACCATGTGACAGTGCTTAATGGAAATGAAATGAAGCAGTTTATAACAAAATGAGAGTGACAGTGAGTGGGACGCTGTAGATCTGGCGCATTTTAGCGGCTTGTTGGATAGAAAATCAATATTGCCTATTCTTCTTTTTATTGTAAAATATAAGAAACTGAAACCCGTCGATGGTTGAGAGATAGGAGTGGCAATGTGTGGGCCCAGACTTTAATAACTCTGGCCAGAATCCGGAAGCAATATTCAGATTTGGGTCTGAAAAAAATCCGGCCCAAGTTATTGTCGGACTCAAGTTTTATTTGACTGTGCATCACGCGCATTTTAGTGGCGGTTTTTTTTTAACTGCAAAAAATTTGTGATTTTCCTTAGTATATCTAGCATTTTAAGAGAATATCCTATATGGACCGTTTCAATCGGTCATTGTTATGTGTCCTAATTATTTTGAAATTGAGACACGTGACACTCATTAATTGAACGGTCATATAAGACTTGTCCCAATATAAATTTTTCTCGTATTTTAGTGGTGGATTCAAGCTTCTGGTAAAATTATATTATGGTCAAAATATAATTTTTAAATCTTTAATTAATGATAAAAAAAATTATGATTAGTAATGTGATTTTTTTAAAAATGAATTTTATAAAAATTAAAATTTTTTATTTTTTACTCACAATCAAAATATTAGAAAAACACTCCATAATATTTTTTAACATAAACAAAATTATATAAAATCGTTTATGAACCATACTTGTATTACCTTAAATAGAGCCTTAATAAATTCAAAATGCGTGATTTTTTTAATAAAAAAATGGTGTTCTCAATTTTTTACCTTTTATTTTTTTGAACCTGCTAAAAAAATCTCATTGGAAATTAAAGATGTGTTTAATTAAAAATAATAATTAGAATATGAGTCTTTCCATTTAGTTCAAGCCAGACTTAAAATTTTATATTTAACTCTATAATAATAAAATTACCAAAACGAGCAAGAATTCAACCAAAACAAAATAAATCACACATTACAGTTTGGTGTTTGTTTAAAAAAGAATTTGTTTCCAAAGTAAATATATCTCAAAATATAAAGTATTTCTTAAAAAGAAATACATATATTATCAATATACAAATTATAACTTTTTAAAAAAATATACATTGACGATATGTTTCTAAAAAATATCAAAATGACTTTTACATTTATAAGAAAATAATGATTTCCAACTAGTCATTTTCAAATAGAGCATGATATACTTACACACACTTATCCCTAAAGTTTTCACAGATCTCTCACTGTAGCTACATTGAACTACACTAAATCACTGTAGCTACAGTGAGAGAGTTGGGAAAACTTTAGGGATAAGTGTGTGTAAGTATATCATTTTTGTTTCATAACCATATCTAATCAATCCAAACTCCAAATCATAATATGTAAAAATACACATACACTTGACATACATACCTACAACTTTTATCAACAAACCTCTCTCAAATTTCGATTTACGTAAGGTTGAAATTAACTCAAAAGTTATTGCATCACACATACTTCACATTAACATTCGTCATAACCACATTTTTTACATCAGTCACATTAGTGATTGAAAGTTATGTTATATGTGTTTCAGTCACATTATTTACCCTCAATCACATTGCTTACATTTGATCACATTAGTTACCTCAATCTCGATCACATTAAGCATAGTCACAATTGTAACCTCAATCAAAATTCTCGACCCTCAGTCACACTTGGGACCTCAATCATATTGCGGATCCTCAATCACATTGAGAATAGTCATAATTGTGATCTCATTCATATTGCTGACCTTCAATCATATATGTGACTACTGTCATATTAATTATCTTAGTCGCATTTTTGACTCTTAGTCATATTGTCGACCCTTAATCACATTACCGACCCTCACACACAATAAGCACAATCACATTATGACTGTATTTTTTTTTTACCTTCAATTACAAAATAATTGTTAATTAGATGCGTGCCTGAGTATATATTTATGTAGACACAGAGTCAATATAACTCTAAGTGGTTTCATCCGTACACATAAAAACCCAAATACAAATTAATATTTAATATGTATTTAAAATAAAAATAAATATTTTTAAGATACATTGTCCAAATTGGGAGATAATGGATTAAAACGTATTTGGTATTGTCCACCCCTTATTTAAAAAAAAAAATTATTATTCACATGAATAATATTACCGTTCACATGAACATCGTTACTGTTCACATGAAAAATAATTTTTTTTTTTTACTTTATAAGGTTAAAAATGAGAAAAAAATTTACTTGAAACCTCTTAATAGTAAGAAAATGACTAAAAATGAATAAAAAAAATGACTAAAAAGAATAATATACTGAAAACCTTAAGATTAAAGAGGAAACAAGTGTTGGAGTTGGTGCTTGTCGTGCCAATTTTTTATTATATTTTCTTATAAATATATATATGTACGTATATTTTATTTTAAATAAAATAAGCAGCTTCATCAATATATTTTATTTTTATATATGATAAAGACATAATATACCATAAAATGATTAGTTATGATACAATCGTAAAAACGTCACAACTGACATTGATTTGTATTATAATAGTATCATTTTTAAATTGTTCATTGTCAAAGTTTACTTATTTGGTCGGAAGGTCTCACACCGGTACATGTCGTATATTATAATATTAGATTTTGGCGGTTTATCTCAATGAACCACGAGTTTAGAAGAACTGTATGAATATTGAACAACTCACTTAAAATTCCTATTATATGGTTCACCAATATCAATATGATATCTTCTAAATCAAGTAGTATATGTGGTCCTTCGACTTGAGATACTGGAGTAGATATATGAGTTATCCTCTCACTTTGATGATAGTCACTAGGGGTGGCAATTTGGGTCAGGATTCGTTTATTCGTTCGATTCGATTCGCTTTAAAGCGAATACGGGTTTGAAAAAAGGGATTCGTTTAATAAATGGGTCAATTCGATTCGACTCGTTTAATAAACGAATCGAATACGAATTTAAGCTCATTGATTCGTTTATTCGTTTAGGATTCGTTTTATTATTTTTATTTACTAGTTCTTGTTAATTTTCAATTAATATTCGAGAAATTATAGCTAATTATCATAGAAAAAATAATATTTTCGATAATTGGTGAGATATTTTTAGTAAATATATTAATTACATATTTCATATGTATATATTTAAGAAGAATTAATGTAAATCAAGTGTGGTAATTTATTTTATTAAATAATATCATTGACTAAACGAATAAACGAATATTCGTATTCGATTCGTTTAATAACGAATCGAATACGAATCCTGATATTAGGATTCGTTTAATAAACGAATCGAATACGAATCCATCACATTTCGATTCGATTCGTTTAGGATTCGATACGAATTCGATTCGTTGATTCGTTTTGCCACCTCTAATAGTCACGTTAACGATCTTTTTAGATCATACATCTGCATGTTCGTTGGGTGTAAATTGATGCTCATGATATCTTGTGGGTATCAAGAAAGGATATGTCGATCTTGTGTATATGATATAAATATCAGTTACGTATTTGGGATCTGTTAAATTTATGGTCGTGAAACATTATATAAATGAGTTCCAGGTATTATTGAGAGATAGAGAATTTATAAATTGATAATATTATACCTCAGTGGATTTGACATTTATATTTATGCCCTCGCTATAAATGAATAATATGTGACAGAGATATTATACGTATGCGAATGCATCGACTTGTATAGTTCAACGAGATTATATGTGATCATCATTTTCATGACTGAGTGATTATAGACATTAAATTAGATTTCGTGACGGATAAACCTGAACTTAGAGAGTCTATTAATATGAAGTGTACTCGTTTTGACACTTGGCAACACATTATGAATAATATAAATTATTCATAAGATTTTATCGGATTAAGCGCCAAATTTGAATCGTTTATTCATTAAACGAAATATAATATCATGACATTTTGGTTATTTTCAATGTGTATTTATATTGATACATAATTAGATTATATACACATTAATTAGCAAATGGTGGGGCTTGACACATGCCATGCTTATTTGTCATTTATTATTTAATGTAAGTGATAAATATAAATATATCTATATATATATATGTTACATGTGTAAATTAAATATTTAATTATTATATTATATGTAATTTATGATAATTACTTAAGCCAAACGTTTGGCTTATTACCAAATATGTATTAAGTAAATATTTGAAACAAAATGAAATGCTCAAATTGCCCAAGGGTTTCGGCCAACCCTAATATAAAAGGGGAATGTTTTTTCTTTTGGTAGGGTTGGAGAAACTCAATTCCAAAAAGCTTCATAAACATACCAAATTAAGACTTGAGTGAGTGTGATGCTGGTTTTCGCCCGAGGTCCACAATCGAGATTTTGTAAAGGGGCTCTGGCGATCCTGCAAAACAAAGATGTAGAGTGAGCGGGAGTACTGCCCACCGGTGTGGTGGGTGCCGGGGGCACTCCAACACCCAAGTCAGTTAGGGAAGACGAGCTGTAAGTAATGGAATAGCAAGGCTAGAGACTACCGTTGATCCCCATGTGATGTCGTGAGGGCGGTAGGATGGTGATTATATGAATTCTGGAGAGAATGTTCCCCCCTATCCTCATGGAGCCTTCTTTCTTATATACCTATCTGAGGGTGTGCACTTGATTACTCGTCTGTTGAGTCTTGGTAACGGTCGACTTTATGAGGGATATTCACTGCATTTGCCCGTTGTAGGCTGGAAACTGTCGAATTTATGTATGGTGTTTATGAACTTAGGAGTTACGTGGGCCGGCCTCTGGATAGTCCTTCGGTTATGGGTGTTGGTGTTCATCGGGCCTGGGCCGACATTATGTCTTTGGGGTTTGATTAGGAGGCTTCAGGGGTGCGTCCAGTATTGGGTCTGAAGTAAAATGACGAAACTACCCCTGGACCAAATTTGGCCCAAACAGTTTGTCCCCTACTCTCTAAGTCAAGAGTCATTGGCTTGGAGAGTACTTGACGCATGTGTCACCTGGGACGAGGCCATATTCTGTAGCTGTGCGTTGATGCGCCTACTAATTGAACCAAACGAATGTCAAGTTATCAACTTGAGTCTACAAGAGCCATTAGGGAAGTACCCAATCGTTTGGACCTGATGAAGGTCAGTATATCAGTCATACGACATGTGTATCCCATGTCTACAACTTGACTCGACATGAGTCCATGGGAGATGTCTCTGGTCGACTGGACTTGATGAGTCTAGGAATGTATAATTCATACGACATGTGTAATCCATGTCTACAACTTGACTCGACATGAGTCTATGTTTGGTTGAGACAAATGGTATTATTAATATTTGAGGAAGACTATTCTTTTATCTTTCCAGATTATCCCCAGTCTGTTGGATCTTGCAAAGCTTGTAAATCGGTCGCCACTTTATTTAAACCTAATGATGGTTCATGATTGTCCTTATTATGTTGGACTCTACGAGACCTAATAACGCAACACCTTATTGTTGTTCCCACAGTTCATAAAAACAGCCCAAGTCCATTACAGGATCACTAACCATGTACTGTTGGGAATAATTGGCCCACGAAAAGAGGCCCAGAAAGCCACGTAACATGCCATACACTTGTATTTAAAGAAGCACGCCATACATTTGGATGTGTTACTGGAGGCATGTACGTCGGATGTAAGATGTTCTCTTCACTGGATTCATGCATGTCGGCTGGACGCGTGCATTTTAGCCAGAGGTATGCATGTCGACTGAATTCATGCGCATTACTGGATTCACGTATATTGGGTGTATGATATTCTCTTCCCTAAATTCATATGCGTCAGCTGGACGCATGCATGTCGACTAGGTGCATGCACGTCAGCCGAAGGATGTTCTCTTCATTGGATTCATGTGTGTCGGCTGGAGGTCATTCACTTTACTAGGTGCACGCACGTTGGCTGGAGGCATGCAGGTTGGCAAGAGGCGTGTACTTTGGCTGGGAGTATGCAGGTTGGCTGGAAGCATGTAGGTTGGCTGGAAGCATGGTTCGTCTCTTTCTACACGAATGGGTGTAGAGTGGGTCTCTCAATGTGGCATCTGGGTGGTTAACTCGCACCTTTTGCTGTCGTATAATACTCATGCATGGTCTGTCCCCAAGCTTGGCGAAGGATGATTCATCACAAGTGCCCTTTTTTTTTTCTGGTTCTCAGCTCCAATCGATGTGGGAGAGGTTTTATTGTTTGGTTTTTGAGGTGGCTCTCTTACCAATCGATGTGGGACTTTTTTTTTTTTTTTTTTTAGCTGTTCTCTCGGCTCAGCTGTTCTTGGGCTTGAGGTTGATTATGTTGGCCCAAGCTCTTTTTATGTGAGGGTTTCGGAGATTAGGCTTGGGCTGCTTGCTTGTGGGCTTAATTTAAGGCCTTGTAAATCTTCTTGGCCTGTGTGATCGCCCATACACGAGATACATGTGAACGGGGCTTCATGCGTGACTTGGTGATCTGGTGAATTGACTTTATGCGTGAGATCACTGCATTTGTCAAAATTGGCAATGTGGAATGCATGGTGAGAATTGGCCCCCATTCACGATATGGATTTTATGTTTTACTGGGCCGTTTCTTAGTTATATGCTTGCACTTGTTTCGCAATCTTCTACCATTGTTTTGCAAACATCCTTCTTGATTCGACATTTTCATGTAGCGTGGGTCTTCATTTGCACTGTAGGTAGTGAGCTTAGGGGTGGCTCAAGGCCCGTGCTTGAAGACGACGATAAGGCGTTTGTGGGCTCCTATGTTTCTCGATTTCAGCCTGCTTTAGGTTTCATTTTAGCTGTCTGTTGTGGTCTGGGCTTTATCAATGCATGGGTTGTCGCATTAATTGGCAAGTGGGCCATTTTTCTTATATTTAACGTGGGCTTGTAAATTTTAGCATGGCTTCTTGGGCTGGATCTCGTGAGATTCCTTTTTATAAGTTTGAGAGTGGTCTTCTATGCTTGGCACCTTGGGCCTAGTTTCGGATTTGGTTGTTCCTCATTTTTTTTTTAAGCTTAGATGCCCCCCTGTCTCAGCTGGATTATTGTCGTGTGGGCTTATTGTCGCATGGGTAATGGTTTTGGTGATCATATAATGGGTTTGTGGGGCGGTCTGTCTGTTAAGATGACATGGATGTTCATGATGGGCTATCCTCGAATGGTCTGAGCATGGCCATGGGCCGCATGTGGTGGGGAGCTTTCTTTGAGAGAAGTATTCTCTTTAGAATTAGTCTACTGCCTCACAATGTCAAGTGAGACACTCACCACATAACGAATCTTTAATTGGAGCATTTTTATTTAGCCGAGTCTACATCATTGCGATGTCGAGTGTGATAATATCATCATGACGTGTCTTCATTTGGAGCATCTTCCTTAAGCCGAGACTACATTATTGTAGTGTCGAATAGGTCACTCATTTATCACAATATGAATATTTATTTGGAACATTCATTCCTAGTCGAGACTACTATGTAGTATCAAGTGGTGTTTCCACCTCTAGCTAATAGTTCTTCCTTAATGTGTGGGGTGGAACCTCAATCATCTAGCTAGGAATTTTCCTATCTCATGTCGAATGAGATCTTGAGCTAGTGACAAGCCTCACATGTGGGGTGTCGAGTGAAATCTTTAGCAAGTGACAAGCTACATATAATAATGCCAATTGGGGCATCCTCAACAAACAAATGTCGAGTGAGACATCCCTAACAAGTCCTACGCCTCAATGTGAATGTCGACTGTGATTTCTTTATCATTATCAGGTTGTAAATTGTAGTGTCGACTGGGACACCATAGCGAGTCTCATACTATAAATGGTGGTACCAACTATGACATCTATTATAATTCCCCAGCCACAAATTGATGTCGACTGGGACGCCCATAACAATTTTCAAGCTATATGGTGTAATATGGACTGGGACAGCTATAACAAGTCCCAAACTATGATACCTAATACAAGTCCCATGTTTTACTAATGTCGACTAGGAGAATCTTAAAAAGTGCAAGTCATACCTGGTTATGTTGACCGGGATGTCCTCGTCAAATCTTCATTCGGGTACTGTCGATTGGGACAATCTCCTTATGCCAAGTGCACCGCTTCATCATATGAGGTGAATGGTAAGGAAAATGGTTCCATTGAATGAACACGCCTTGTTCCCAATGTAGGTCCGTGAGAATGGTCGAATTGAGTCTAAAATTATTGACAATCTATTAATGTCTTCTGGAGGAGATGATGATCATCTCAAAACACTTCTTTCACGTAGTCTGGAAGTGATGGAAATCCTCCTTCATAGTTTATTGGTTGATTGGAGTATGACTGTGGTTTATGAGGATATTCTCTGGTCGACTGGTAGAAGTGTGTAGAATGATCCAAGTGTTGGTTCATTGGTAGTCCGGCACCGGGTAGGCTAGAGAGAATCACTCTTTCCAACTTTTGTATTTCCTTACGCATGGAGGAGATAATTTGTTGTAATCGGTCGGCTGGAGAATCATGGTGGCTTTTCTGGTGATTAAGTGGATGGTCGGTTGATGGTGGATTTCCACTTGCCGTATTTTTCGAATACTCCTAATGGATTGGATCAAATGATAGGATTGATGAGGTGTCCCGTAGCCTCGGGCCTTTGGGAGGTTGAAGATATGTGCTCCAATGTTTGTAATTTTTATTGGAGGGTGACTAATTAGGTGATCATGAGATCTGGTGTTTGCTCGTTGCGTGGTACATACGATTAGGGGAAGGATCGTAGATGGTGAGATCTTTGCATGCTATGAATCGCTAGAGCCCCACGGTGGGCGCCAAATTGTGGATGCTGGTTTTCGCCCGAGGTCCACAATCGAGATTTTGTAAAGGGGCTCTAGCGATCCTGCAAAACAAAGATGTAGAGTGAGCGGGAGTACTGCCCACCGGTGTGGTGGGTGCCGGGGGCACTCCGACGCCCAAGTCAGTGAGGGAAGACAGAGCTGTAAGTAATGGAATAGCAAGGCTAGAGACTACCTTGATCCCCATGTGATGCCGTGAGGCGCGGTAGGATGGTGATTATATGAATTCTGGAGAGAATGTTCCCCCCTATCCTCATGGAGCCTTCTTTCTTATATACATATCTGAGGGTGTGCACTTGATTACTCGTCTGTTGAGTCTTGGTAACGGTCGACTTTATGAGGGATATTCACTGCATTTGCCCGTTGTAGGCTGGAAATTGTCGAATTTATGTATGGTGTTTATGAACTTAGGAGTTACGTGGGCCGGCCTCTGGATAGTCCTTCGGTTATGGGTGTGGTGTTCATCGGGCCTGGGCCGACATTATGTCTTTGGGGTTTGATTAGGAGCTTCAGGGGTGCGTCCAGTATTGGGTCTGAAGTAAAATGACGAAACTACCCCTGGACCAAATTTGGCCCAAACAGTGAGAAAATTAATAAGAACAAAAACAAAAAGGGACTTGGAAGATTAAAGGTAATTTTTATATGTTATATAAGTTAGAAAATTATTTTTATTGTTCTTATTGAAAAACATATGATGCAAAATTATATTTCTCTATTGAACATGGGGGTTTTGTGTTTTGGTTTTTTGATTTGATGATTAGGTGCATGTGTAAACTTAGATCGAGTGATATTAGTGTAATATAAGCTCAATATTATCATATGATGATATGTTGTCATTTTACAATGCTATGACCACTATTGCAATTCCTATAATTATTATTGGGTATTTCATGTGTGGTGACTTTCATTGGTGTTAAATTAATTTGATTAATGGAAAATTGGATTAAGCATGAAATAAAATTAATTAATTATTAATTTAATTAAATCTGAAAATCAGACTATTTTGTATGAAAAATATGATATTTGAATGTGTATTGTGTCTTGAAAATAATTTCCAAGAAATATTATAGGGAAAAACGTGTGAAAACGGTGATAAAAGATGTTATGTGGTGAAAATTGACCAAACAGTGAACTGTTCACTATTCGGTCAGGTTGTGGGGCTGACCAATCACTATTCAAGTGATCGGGTCAGCCCGCCTCGAGTTTAGGTTCGTCGGTTTGGTCGGCCACCCATTATGCATAGTATTTTTGGGAAAATATTTTTTTTTACAATTTTACCATATTTTCATAAATTATTATTTCGTTATTTGGTAACGATAAATATATTTAGGTGAACTACGAATAATATATTGATATATAATGCCGAATAATTTATTTAAAAAATTTAAAATATGATATCGCGTAAACCGTGCTTCCTTAGCGAAAATCCCAACAAATTAAAAGTGGAGTTTTTCTATAATAAGTAGTAGAAAATATGAATTTTTAATAAATTTATAAAAATTAAATTAAACCATATCGTGTTAACTTTTGATTGCAAAATGCAGAAAATATGGGGGCCATGTGTGATGGTATATTGGTGTACAAGTAAAAGGGTTCAAATCATTGGGAGTGTATGACAAATTGACAACTGACAAGAGTCGTTAGCAAATGGGCCATTATGGCATAACTGCACAAGTGTCCACGTAAGTCTGTGAAGCATTTAATAAGATCAACATATCTCATCATTCATTATTTCTTCTTTTTTTTTTTAATGAAAATGTAGATAATCATGTGAAAACTTTCTGAATTTAGATGGGTATTAAATTTCATACAAAATTAAATTAAATTAAATTAAATGAACTTTGAGCATTGAGCCCAATTCTCTTCGTAAAAGGGCCCGTCATTGGGCTTCACTTGCAATCGGCCCAAATGATTGCATGTTCATTCAAAGCTCTCAATATTTCAAAATAAGTCCAAAGAGGAAAAACATACATACATTTTTTCCAACAAAACAGCTACTCTATGATCAAGAGTTTGGGTTTTAATAATGTGGTGAGTCTATTCATGATCATAAAATCGATTATCATATAAATATAGATTTTATCATATAAATATAAATATAAATGTGTCTTAATATTTAATATTTCTTTTATCTAACTTAGAATGCGTATAACTATAATTATCATGTGTATATTTTGGTAAACGTGTATATAAAAGAAAAGATATAAACAACTGTAAATACTTTTTTGTGTGGTAAAATATGATATATTAAATCATAGTGTCCTGAAAAAAAAAAAAAACTTGTTAATAAGCACTCTTTTACAAGTTTTTCTTTATTTCTTTTATTAATCTTTGGGGAAACTATAAGTCACACCCGAGTTAACAAAAGTATAACATGTATTAATAAAAATGGATATTGATTATAGGCATTTTAAGTAAGGCAAAAGAAGGATTAGACACTAAAAGCACATTTATATTTATATGATAATAGGTTTTATGATCATGAACGTGCTCAAATAGCCAATGCATAGATAGATCTTATAAATAAAATAGCAGTTGTAGGATGTATATCGAATATATATATATAGAGATTAATTTTAGAAAAGTGGATATAAATTTTATATTAAAAAATAATGATATAGTTGAATGATTACTCCAAACGAAGTTAATCTCTTTAAAAAAACCAAAAGGATAGTTAAGACTTTTGTGACTATGGCTAGATATTTATTGTGTAGTTGTGTCTCTCATGTGTTCTTTTACCATATCTAAAAAAGTCACCAAGTACAACTTCTAAATTTAATAGCTGAGCTTGTTGAGTGTTAGTAGATAAATCATTTAATGTAATTATTTTATTATTTGCATGCTTATTATTGTCCAGATGCATGTCTTTGTTTTTCTTTTTCTATCTTATAGCCACTACCGCTTTTAAATTTTAGAATGTGGGTTTTAATTTTTTTCATCATTATCATAAAGTCTATGTTATTCGTAGTGGTATAAAATGAAATAACTATCTTTGACTGTTAAAATAATTGAGTCTTAATGGATAAATATTTAAAAGAAGAAGAAGAAATAATGAGTAATTATTATTTTTTTTAAAAAGACACACATGACACTTTCTCTAATAATAATGATGTACTTCAATTATATCGGGTTCTTTGGTCAAAATTGTAATGAATTTTGGAATGGACCCATGGTTATTTTCTTTTTTATTCTATAATCTTTTTGACTATCTTCAATATGTCTATAACTTATTAAAAATAAACCGATCATATTGATTGTTAAGGAGGCAATAAATTTGTTGAAGAATTTTGCCAAAATTACACTGTTTTGACTATAGACTTTTGAATAATAAATAAATCTGATTTAAAAGTAGTCAAAATATTTAACATAAGATATAACTTTCCTAGAGTAATGATATACTCACACATATTTTTTACTTTAAATGTTACTATAGTGATTTACTGTAGATCACTATAGTTACAGTGAGAGAGTTTGTAAAACTTTAAGTAAAAATATGTATGAATGTATCATTTTTTATTTTCCTAATGTATTAGGGTTATAGTAACTTAGATGGTGCAACCCTAATAAACAAACAAAAAGAAAAGTTATATTTATGCATAAGCCTAATTAATGAATTTATAAATTAATAAGTTTATATTTTTTTTATTAATATTTTCAAATTGAAGAGCTTAGCTAGGATTGAGCATGTGGCTGGCTGGTGGGTCAATGAACACACACTCACATCAGTCAATCAATCAAATCAAAATATTTTGCTCAACCTAATTTCTGATCGCTCAATCGTTTATGATAACTTAAGAAACTCAATCACATGACACACTGTTTTGCTATAGCAGCCCCCCTCCTCAAGTCATATATATATAAATATATAAATAACATATATATATATATATATATATATATATATATATTATTAATTAAAGTTTTTATTTTATAAATTTTTTATTTTTTTAAATTTATATTTTTTGGTCTTTATATATATACATTCTTTTTTATTTGTTTAATAAATATTACAAATTTCATATTTATTATTATTTATTTTGTATTTATTTATTTTATTTTATTTTTGTGATTCTTTTTTAATTTAATTAACACTACTTATGTATTATAAAAAATTTATAATGTATATTAAAAAATATATATATTTAAAAAATAGTACAAATAACAACATAAAAAGTTACACTTAAAAATATCGAAACATAAATTCTAATTTATATTGTCTCTAAAGTCTCATCCTAACGCAATTGGTGATATACTCAATACTTCGTACCATAATTGATTACAAATCCTATAAAGAGTGGTCAATTTTTTAGCTTCGTACGATAAATGTTTTTTTTAATAAATATATAAGATTTATTAAACAAATAGACTATCAAAAAATTTATTTTATAATTTAATTTTATTTGGTTAAATTATATTTTTTTATACATAAGTAATATTAATTAAATTTAAAATGAATCAAAAAAAATTAAATGAAAAAATATGAAATCTGTAATATTTATTAATAAAAATAAAAAAATTATAACTAAGGTGGAGTCATTTCACACAGAATGAGAGAAATAGTGGTAAACTTACAAGAGGAGAAAAGGGGATGAGTGGCAGGGGGAGTAATTTCGTTTGCTATAATGTGTCAGATGCCAGACAGATTAGATATGTAGGCCCGCCCTTGGGCTGCTACATAACATAAGTACTGAATTGGTCCGGAGAAATCAAAGCCATCTTTAGTCCCTCTTGTACGCAACTGCAGCAAAAATCAGTCCTAATGTGTCTGTTATGTTTTGGTTAAAGTGACTTGTGTTTTTTTTTTTAACGTTAATGAGGTTATACGTCGGAGTGTGAGTGTGGTTTGATATCAAATAATTTAATATTTGATTGTCAAATATTGAGTTCGAATTTAAATAGTACAATTCTTATAATAGTTTGTAATAACTGGTGATTTTATATGCTCCGCTTAAATCTGAATCGAGTGATTTAATGATGGATTTTCAACGTTAAAAAAAAAATGAGGTTATACATTTAACATAACAAAACCCACATTCTAAATTTAAAACCCAATATTCAGTCAAAATTTAAAACTCACAAGAGATGATGTCCCTCAGGGACGTGATTTGCTAGTATAAGATTTATGATCTCACTTCGAGATACGGGATTCGAATACAAGGAGTATGTTTTTTTGTAAGATTATGAGATATTCGAAGATTTTGCCTACTATGCTTAAATCCGAAAGGGATACTTTCACGGCGGGATTTCCGACGATTCCAAAAAAATAAAAAAATAAAAAGATAAAGATCTGATTCGTGGCCTTAAATGTCAGCTGACTGTGTGTCATAATGGCAATGCACACAGCAATTTTGCTAATTTGAGATGATACAATATGACACAGTTGAAAACATGGTACTGTTGTGTAACATGAGGTCTTTATAATTGGATTACTTGTTAATCACTCAACCACAAACTGCCCATTCCAGAGAAAGAGGTGAACACAGAATTGCTGTATAGTAAATTTTATTATATTCCCAATTTCAAAGTGGATTACTAGTTTATCAAAATATATTTTCGGTCTGCAGCATAGACCTATTTTGATGTAACCTAATAAAAGTTCTGTTTGCAAATATATATATATATATGTTTTGATGTGTTTCACTTGTCCCTTCCTTCACAAAACTACTGGTTTGTTTCATTTTTCAAAGCCACTATATGGATGCTTCCATCAGGCAAGATCATCACCAGCAAGGAGGATTAGGATCGGTTTTTTTAAAAATCAAATTTGGGAATTAAATCGATAAATTGACTCGATCGGTTGAACTGTTAAAATCGAATGATATTATAAATAATTTTAATAAATAAAAAATTATAAAAAATTTATTTATACTTTTTGGTTTAGTTAGGAATCTGTAAGTCCAGTCCACTGATTTTTATCAAATTTGATCGGTTTTGACTTTTTTTACAACTTAGTTTTTTGGATTCAACCAAAACAGATTCATGATCGAATTTTGATTCGACCGGTTCAACCAATTGATCCGGTCCAATTTTAAAAACCACAATTAGGAGTAGGTTTCATAGACGATAATTGGGGTTATATTACAGTTCGCAGAAGCCATTATGTTAGCAATCAACACATGTTGTGTTAGCATTATTCATTGAATTTGATGCTCTAAATATTGGAAATTAGGTTACACGACAGTCTTCTAACTTTAAAGATAATTACTGGATATTACTTCAATGATATCTTGGAAACGGTTGTGATTCAATATTATACCCTATAGTCTTGTTATTTATCTAACCATAAATTAGCCTAGTAGTGCCATAATTGTAGTTTTTAGAAGGAAGATTTATCTCCTTTTATACTTTGTAGTATTCTATTGATTGTACCATTAATAAAAGTATGTTTCATATCTAAAAATATTTATTTGCAATTAGCTTTCATTCACATTGATTTAAATAATACAATTATAATTTATATGTTTTGTAATATCATTAGAAAATACATATTTAAATATTTCATAAATAAAATTTATTTTATTATATATTTAATTTATTTTTATTTGTACTAATTTAGCGTTTTAATAAAATATTTAATTACTTATAAAAAAAATTAAACTCGAAATTAAAAATTCTAAATTATATCAAACTCAATATAGTACTAAATATAATAAAGTTCAATTCAATCAAATCAAAACCCATCCAATGTAGCATACCAAACGAATTCTTATAGTATTAGGTTTACCTAGATTCAATTTGTTGAGAATCCATGGGTTTAGTTAAAATGATGATTCATTACCGAAATGATTAGAAAGCCAAATAATAATAATATATTGAAAATCAACCTTAACCATTAATTTTTTATTTTATTTTTTTCAAAAAAGATGTCCATGAAGATGATGTATCATTTAGGAGTGAGTACTGGTTTTTGTTTATGGTTGATTCTGCAATAGTAGGAATCGGAATCTATTTTGAAATCGATTTTAAAATCAGTTTAGGATCCAAACTAAAATCTAATTTGTGATCCAAAATAACATCATTTTGTTTGTCCCTATCCCTCTCGATCAACCATTCATGTTCAACCCTAACCTTTATGCCTCTCTACTCGATCTCGGCATCTCGCCATTGTCTCTCTCTCTCGCAGCATCATCACTGGCTCACTCTCTGAAGCAGCTATGTTCTCTTTCGCGATAGAGCGATCGGTATCGGTGGGTGGTAATATGAAGCTCTGCTATTTTTTGTTGATGGTTTAGTGTCATTAAACATAAAATAAACATGCATCGAACATATTTCCAGAAATAAATCTAACTTAACATGTCAAAAATAACATAAATCCTAAAACTTTGAGAACCAGAAAAACCTTATAAATGACGTCCAAGTCCAGATGAATCTCTGTCCTTAAGAACTCATTAGCCCCGTCTCGGTGCTCTACGGGTTCTGTGGCTAATGTTCTCCCAAGATAGCTTGGATTTCTCTTATTCAAGGAGCACTCCTTAAGAAAATCTTGAACTTCGAAATGGTGTGACTCTCTCTCTGACTCAAACAACAAAATGAGACTCTAAAATTCGGATGGATTCACTGGATTTTGGATACTTTTGAATGAACAAGAGGACTCATTTATAAAGGCATTGTAGGGTGCATTTGAGGGCACCATTTGGTTTGGGGTGTAACCTTCCTAAGGGTTATACCTCTTTCATGCACCATTTGAAGTCTTAAGGCACGTTTTTCCAAATTTCAGAGGACATGTCCCTCCTCTATCCAAACTCTATATATATTTAGAGAATTACAACATTTTTATCTTGTTTACTGTTTTTTTTCTGGCAATATCCTGATGGTGTCAGCCATCAAATATGGAATGTAGGAGTAGACATGTACACAGTTCGGTAACGATTCAAAATTATAATCTCTCTCGATAAATGATTTGATTTATAGTTGATCAACGGTTTGATTGTGGTTCGGTTACGAATCACAATCGCAACCATGTGCATGTCTATGCATGAGGCCAAAGATTCATGATGCATGCATCAATCTGCCCACAGGTGACTGCCTCGACTATGTTTTTTCCAAAAAAATAATTATTAAAAAAAAAAAAAAAAAAAAAAAAGGGATAAGCTTTAGGATTGCAGTTCCCCTGCTTTATGTTAGTTCTTATCCACCTTTTTTTATTTCTTTCATGTTATACGGGAATATTATGTATCTGAGACAAGAATATTTTGCAATATGTAAGTTTTATTTATTATTTTATTCATGTATCAAAAAATGACAAGACTATTATGCAATAATATTATTATTATGCAATATGAAAGTTTTATTTATTATTTTATTTATATATCGACAAATGATAAAAATATTATGCAATATTTAAATATGAGAAATAATTACATTTTGAAAATTTGAGAATAATAAATAGATAGGTTAAATCAAAATTGAACCATAATCGAATTGAAACTGATTAATTTGATGCCCTATTTAGGTTTTGATTCCACTTAATTAATAACTGATTTTTTCATGCAGGTTCCGATTCCCTGTACTGGAACCAAAACCAATTTTACTCGCCCCTATTATCATTCAAAATGCTTCGTTATCAAGAAAACACACTTTTGCTTTCCTTTGTTTTTTTTTTTTTGGTCTAAAATGTTGGAAATTTTGATTCTACAAGAGCTGTAATCCTTTACAAGTTTTGAGTTAAGTCGTTATGGTGGGACAGAGAGAATTAAAAGATGATGTTCTTGGAAGAATCATAATTAGAATATTTGTGGGTTAATTTTAAATTTAATCTTTTGTCTATAAACAAACATTGTTAAAACTTAAAACTAAAACCGCTTTAATGTAGCACAAATTATTATTCTGTGTCAGGTCATAGTTCCAAATTCAGAAAGCTTCACATGTTTCCAATATTAATTTCACAACATTACTATATAAAAAGAAAATGTTGCTGCATTGCATGTGCCATTTGCATAATATATATATATATATATATTTCAAAATGACTCTTTTTGGGAAATTAACAAAACTAATTAAAAAAACTTTTTCATTTGTCAGAATGAACCATAATATTTGAGTTTTACTAAAATAATAGTTTTAGCCGAAGCAGACTTTGAAGAATCCATATTATCCGATATCTACCCTGAAGTAATATTTTTTATTTTTTTTTATTTAAAACTTCGGAAATCTGAAGTATTAACTTCTAATATCCGAAGATCCAAAGTTTTTACTTCTGATATCCGAAAATCCAAAATAATAACTTTGTATCTCCAAAGTTTTAATTTTTTTATATCACTATGTTCTCTGAAGTAAGCAAAACACGATAAAAAATATATGAAATCCGAACTTTTCTCCCAAGTTACTTAGGAGATTCTGAAATTTTCTCCGAAATATACTTAGGATTCTGAAGTTTTCACCGAAGTTTTCTCTTAATTATGAACTCGTCTCCAAAGTTATGGTTGATGTTATTCCTTATACTACCCAGAGAATGAGGCGTTCGCTCGATATCATAATGTTTGGATTACACGTAAGGGTAACAACGGGCCGGGCCCGACCAAAAAAAATTTGGCCCGGGCTCGTGCTCGGGCCCGGGCCAAATACGGCCCGAATTTTTTTTCCAAAAAATTCAAATTCAAAAACAATTTATATTATATAAATACACCATCAAAATTAAAAACATACAAAAAAATACATTCACACTATATGCAAAGACAATTTACAATTTAAATGTTACAAACATATTATATATATATATATATATATATATATATATATTTTTTTTTTTTTTGGTTTTGGCCCGGGCCAAAATTGCAAAGCCCGGCTCGGGCCCGAGCCTGAGCCGAGCTTTGATCAAAGGGCCTGGCCCGGGTTTTTTTTGCCCCGGTCCGGGCCCGAGCTTTTCTGCCACCCTTAATTATATGGCCTTTTTGTTGAGGCATATACAGTAGATATAAATGATATTACATGATATGGACAGATCGATCTACTGAGCAAGATGAGATCAAACAATCTCTATACTTTAGACGCCACAGTGTACGATCGATTGTGTCAGATGTTCATCAGCAACATCAACCCATAATCGATTCAGAGACACCATTTTCAGTTTTATACTTGGTTGTTAGGGGTGGAAGTTGAATAATATGTGTAACATGATATGTGAGGTATTAGAGTGTCTGGTGGTGGATGATAAACAGTTTGAGCCCCATGATGGGTGACGGTACAAAGCATGGCTAGATCAGATAGCTGTCATGGGCCGAGGCTTAGGGAGAGTGAGCGATCCACATTTTATGATGGCCGATTGCACGCTTTGAGGCGGAGGCACATCAGCGTAGGCATTCAGCCTATATAGGATATCATTTAGTTGATCATCGTGCAACGTATCGTCCACGCATACGATGTCAATATTTTAGACATTGTATTGTTATACTGCATTCTTCAACTAAAAAATAATGTACATTTTATTTTATTTTTATATTGTATTATTGATAAATAATAAAAAAATATTTTTTCTTGCAGGGCCGTAGGGTGGACATATAAGCCCTTATTATAGGGCTTTGATTTCAAGTTCATGTCTGTAGTAGGACGAGCATCCCCATGACATGGTTATCACCGGCTCATGCAGTATTCTCAGATGAATTTGGATGATGAGGTGGCCTCATTTGAGCATCTGACTGTCATTAACCAGAGATTTTCGTGACGAATGAGCCTTTATTGTACAGAAGCATGCAATGTTTTCATGATAGGTACGAATTATAATATATATTTTTTCATGATAAAAATTGATAGTGGTTTGAGTATTATTTTTTTTTATCTATTTGGTAGGTAGTCGTGCTACGCAGAACCGGCCGTCATAGGTTGATATTGATCATCCAGTAGGCTCCGATGGCACTGACCATCCTCTAGTAGGTTATGATTGTTAGGGTTGGTGCTCGGAGTGCCAATCCGGATCGTATTTATGTCTGATTCATGAATACGAGCAATTCTATTTTCCACAATATTACTAATTTAATGGTAGCACCCTTATCTTTTATACACTTATTCAATCTAATTACGATTAGATATCTGATTATGATTAGATCGAAACTAACTTTGGTTTAGTGATACATGTATATTAGACAAAGACCCTAGGATTTACAATGTAGTGCGCAGTTACAACGTAGTTTGTAATTGACATTGGGAAGCACACTATAAGATATATATCCTTAAATAAAGTTACTGGTCAATATTTACTAACACGGGTCGGTTAGTAAAATCCGCTGAGACCAGTACATGTCGTATATCGTGACTTGGTTTGATGGTTTATCCCAGTGAACCATGAGTCTCAGGAGACTCGTATAGACATGTAGGTGTTTATTTGATAAACAGTGAACGACTCACTGAAGATTTCCTAATATATAGTACACCAACGTCTATAGGAATCTTCACGAGTTGAGCGAGCATAATGGTCATTCGACTTGAGATACCACAGTGGGATATATGCGTTATCCTCCACACTTTGATGGCAGTCACGTCATCGATCTATTCATGATCAGACCTCCGCGTGTTCGTTAGGTGTGGACTGATGCTCATGATATCCAGTGCGTATCAAGATATGATCCGTCAGTCCTGTGTACATGTCATATGCATCCTCACGTGTTTACGATATAGTAAATCCATGGATGTGGTATAACTTCAGAAATCAGTTCCGAGTGTTATTTAGAAATCGTAAATTGAAAGTCGACTATATTATACCGAACATGTTTGACGTTTTTATCTATACCCCATATATAATATGGATAGCTTGTGACGGAGGGATTATATGTATGTAATGACCTCAGCTTGCATAGTTTAGCGAGATTATCTGTGGTCGTCATAATCCATGAGTGGGTGGATTATGGACACGAAATTGAATTTCATGACAGATAAACCTAAACTTAGAGAGTCCCACAATATGAAGTGTACCCGTTGAGCACTTGGGCAACGCGATATGAATAATACAGATTATTCATAATACTTTTAATCAGTTAAACGATAACACATGTTTTAGGGGATTTTGGCCAATCGTAATTATTGTGTATTTGTATTTGATACATAATACGATTAGATACACATTAATTAATCGTCAAATGAGATTTTGACACATGCCATAAATATATGTATTTGTTATTTATTGTAAATAAAAATACATATATAATAATAATTATATTATTTGATTATTTGGATATTTAATTGTTAAATATTTAAATGATTAATTAATAAATTTTTTTCATAAATGTTATGAAATTTATCCAATTATTATTGGTTCACATGACATGATTTAATTAAACTTAATGTGTGCAATTTTGATTGGATAACATAATGTTTAATTCATTTAATTAGATTAAATTTTGAATTTTGAAATTTGAAATTGAGGCTTTTGGTTGTGGATGATGAAATTGGAAGTGTTGGCATGTGTGAAGTAGGTTTTGGATGATATTATTGTAATATTATTCCAATTTGTTCATTTGATGACATGTTGCTATTTTAGAGTGTTATGACCACTCTTGTAATGCCTATAATTGTTCTTGGGTGGTTCATGTGTGGTGACTTTGGTTGGTGTTGAGATTAATTTGATTAATGTTAAAAAATTGGATTTAAAGCATGAAATTTGGTAATTTCGGTTTCTGGATCAGATCTGAGTAAACTGGAAATTATGTGATGAATTTGATGTCATACGAATGTATTGATGTATTTTGGGAGTTGGAACAATTGCCGGAAAGTGTTTCGGAGATGAAATAAGCGAAAACAGTGAAAAACGGCGTTATCAGGTGACTTTTGAGCCAACTGGGTGACGGCTGTCCAAACAGTGAATTTGTCACTATTATGGCAGCCCATGAACTGCCCTAACAATATTGGGGTTGACCTGGGCAGTCTCCATAAGTGTCGGGTGGTCGGTTCGGTCAAAAACGTGTTTTGCATCATTTTGCGGAAAAATGTTTTTCTTAAAAGTTTCGCGACGTTTCCTTTATATTTATGTCGCTATTTGATATCAAATAAATAGGTTTATGTGAAATATGAATAAATTATTCATATTATATATTGAATAATTTATTCGGTGTTTTGAGAAAATTTTAAATTATGATTTCGCCCGAATCGCGCTTCTGCTGCGCCCATCGCCCGAACCCCAACAATGATGGCGTTGACACATCTCTCGCGCTCATCTAACGCTTATCATCCTACAGAAGGTGATCATTAATCACTTTGTTATGTGATCGTGAATTGCGATAGAAGAGGCTCAGACGATGATCGATGAGCGACAATAGATAATGGATGACCGATGACCGATGACCGACATACGAGAATGAATGATCGACAAAAATGAATGGAGCGATCAATAGACGATGCGTTAGAGCTTATGAGGATGATGTCAGCTGAGATAGATATTATGTCTAGTGATGTATTTGCTGACATCAATTTTGATGCAATATAATTTTTTTTATATTATATTATATTATTTTCATTTTAATGTATAGTTAACTGTTATATACACACACACTTTTTACGTAAAGTCCCAAAAGCAAAATAATAATAATAATAATTGTGCAAAATTAATCCAAAAAATAAATCTTAAATAAATAAATTTATTTTATTAGTATATATATATATATATATAAAAGGAAATTATTTTAAAGGAAATATTATTTTTATATATATATAATTTAAAGTTTCAGAGATCTAAAGTTATTATTCCGGATATACGAATTACTTCGGATATCCAAAGTTTTAAATAAAAAATTAAAAAAATTACTTTTGGGGTAAATTTTTGAGAATATCGATTCTCCGAAGTCAAAATGATTATTTTGGCAAAACCCAAATATTGGGTCCAATTTTGACAAGTAACACAATTTTCTTAACTACTTTTGTTAATTTCCTGCTTTTTTTTTTTTTTGTTTTATTTTATTTTCGTAAAACAGTAATTGAATAGACAAAAGAGATAAGGGCAATTAGGACACTAGTGAACTTTTAGGACACTAATAATAATAAGTGATGATTATAGGGCATTAATAATCAAGTGAGGTTTATGCAGAAAGTCAAAAGTCATTTTGTTCCAAACAAGGAAAAGTTAAAGGGGAAAGGATTAGCTTTATGTATAATTTTGAATTTTACCATTAACTTTTCACGAGTTCCCATGTTCATGTGAACTTAAAAACTTATCTGTACTTTAAATTTTATAGATTTGAGGATCTCTCTTTTTAAGATCAATGGCATAATTGAAGGGTTAATGAGTGCACATAATGGGCCATTAGGCCTCAATGCTTCATTTATTTTCCATCTTCTAAATTAAATAAATAATGAAGTGGGAAAATGATGAAAGATGAAAAAAGATTCATGGTTTTTGATAATTTTATATAGGTAACTTTTATCCTTCAATCTTGTCTAAGTATATATATATATTTTGAATTTGAGAGTAAAAAGTAAAAAGCAATTGGGTGATTAATAATCATGTTTTTCACTTAATTAGATGTACTTAATCAATTGGATCTCTAAAATATTCTAATTTATTCCACTTTCTTATTAAATAAATGTCATTTTACCTTATTTTTCTTTTAGAATCCGATGCAAATTCCTGGTTTCCCTCAAAAGTGGGGCCAAAAATATCAATTTCTTAATCAATTTTTCTAAACAAAGTCCATGTTTCACATTTCCTATAAAGAGCTTATAGTGATTAATAACTTGCCTCAAATGAGTGGTTATGTGATAAAAAATTTAGAACTTAATTGTTACTTGTCAGGTCTTGAATTTGAGTTCAAGAAATGCATTTATTATATAAAAGATTTGAGGCAGTCAGAGATTTTACCTGCTCCGCTGAAATTCGGGTCGGATGATTTAACGACCTTATTGTCAACGTTTCAAAAAAAAGTGATTAATAACTTAATAAGACCGTTGTTCCTCTTGGAAATACAATTTTAAAGGCTCAAGCAACCAAAAATAAAAAAAAAAAAAGAAAAAAAAAGCACACTTGAACATTTAAATTAAAAGAAAGCATAGTTGAATAACAAACTTTTAGTATGAAAAAAAATGACTATATCTCAATCACGACTATAATAACGCATCTTAAATGTTTAAATCATGATTAAACTATTTTTTTACTCGAAAATAAATGAAATTGAGGGGGTTTCAAGAAAATTATATCATATTCACTCTCAGAATATGTATGAAATTGATTGGATTTAAAGTGGAGATGTATATGTATTTTTTTTAAAAAAAAAATTGACATCAGTTTGAATATAACATATAGAAATTTATCCAAACATGTTTTTGCTTCCGTAAATAAATGAGGGATATATCAACTTTCAAATTAGAAAAAAATTTAATTCCAACAATCACATATAAAAGGGAAATTAATAAAATTAACCCAAAAAAAAACTTTATTATTTACCAAAAAAATATACAATGTTTGATGTTTTAAAAAAGGCAAATGCAAAGGTACCCAAGGGTATCAAATATCTTTGGGTACTGTCACACGGCTAAATTTGAACCCCAAGTTTACTTAGTTAAGTGCGGCACTAAGTTCGCCCAACTTAGTCAGCATTTTCTCGCAAGCACCCACACAAGCCACAAGCAGTCACTCGCAATGTTCACACACCCTCACAGTAAGCACACAAGCAACCCACACATCAAATAAATACAAGACACAAGCTTTACATAACAATACCCAACCTTTTTATTACTCACCAAAGCAATTACAATGATTCTTGCTAAACATACAAAGGCTCAATGAACATTCACTATTGTACTCTCATATACTATGCTCTCTCTCTCTCCCCCATGTGCATGTTCTTCACAATACAATATATACTAGCGGCAGTTACACCCCAACTGCCCTAGGGTATTCTGGCCCAATAGGCACCAGCCAAATACACACACAGCAGTTACATCTCAACTGCTCTAGGAAGTTCCCACACACACACAAACACCATACGAATTTCCCCACATGTTTCCCAACACGCCAGTCACTAGTAGTTTCCCTCGCAACTGCCCCATGTGTTCAGCATGTGAAGTCAACTCCCTTGCATGTGCACGCCAACTGCCATGCAAGTGCGCGCCAACTGCCTCTCGTAACTGCCTCGCATGTTTGCTGCATGTGCACGCAACTGCCTTGTCCAAGACAGCATCAACTCCCTACGGACAACACCAATCACCCATGTCTCAGCAACACTCCCTTGGGACAACACCAACCGCCCACTATGCTAGCAAAACTCCCTCAAGACAATACCAACTCTCTCCACACACAGAGCCTACCCAAGCAATGTGCTTCTTGCGAGTGCTTGGCTGCCACCAAGCCACTCGTTCCCCATTTCTTCGAGCAACCAGTCTAAGGGGCTGACAAACCACCCCCACCTGAACTAGGTGACGCCCTCGTCGCAATTGAGTCAAGATATGTCTGGACTACCCTTTCAAATTGCCACAAAGTAGTATTTCGTTCCCAAGTTGCATCAGCCTTAGTGCAACCCTTCCACTGAGCCAAGAAATATGTCCTATGATTCTTTTTACTCTGCCTCATCACCTTGTGATCCATTATCTTCTCAATTTGCTTGTCAAACTGTTTCCGAATTGTTGGCGGAGCTCGACTTTTCTAAACCCGACTCTCATCATTGTTTTCATTATCTGGCACCTTCAATCTATAAGCTACTTGACCAACCCGTTTCACTACTTCAATTGGACCATCAAATTTCGGCACCAACCCACGATGCACTGTCTTGCTGCTGATTTTCTTCCAAATCTGATGAGTCAATTTTAGTAACACTCGGTCACCCACTTGAAATTCCAGCGGCCTCATCTTCTTATCAGCATACTTCCTCATTCACCGCACTGCCTGTTGGGGTTTTGGGCGATGGGGCGCAGCGGAAGCGCGGGTCGGGCGAAATCGTATCTTAAAACTTTTCAAAATACCAAATAAATTATTCAATATCTAATATGAATAATTTATTCATATTTCACCTAAACATATTTATTTAATATCAAATATTACCACAAATAAGGTTGAAAACTCGCGAAACTTTTACGAAAATTGTTTTTCCGCAAAATTGTCTAAAATGCGTTTTTGACCGAACCAACCACCCGACACTTATGGAAATTGCTCATGTCAGTTCCAAAAGTGTCGGGGCAGTTCATGGGCTGCCCAAACAGTAACGGATTTACTGTTTGGACAGCCGTCACCCGGTTGGCTTAAAATCCACCATATAACGTCGTTTTTGGCCGTTTTCGCTTATTTCAAGTTGGAAACACTTTCCAGCAATTGTGCCAACTCCCAAAACACATCCATTAAATTCATAACACATCAAAAATATCCCCGAATTTCCAGTTTTACATAATCTGATCAGCAATCCGAAATTCCTAATTTTTCATGCTTTAAATCCAAAATTTCAAGACTAAATCAATTAATTTCAACACCAACTGAGTCCCACCACACATGAACAACCCTTGAATAATTCTAGGCTATCTTAGAGTGGCTCAATAACTCTAGAATGACAACCATCAATAATTGATCAAATTTGGAAACTAATTACACTAATTACTTTCAAATCTACACTTCATACATGCCAACACTTCCAATCCATCATTCACAACCAAAAGTCCCAAAAATTCAGAAATGAAAGAACCCTAGAACCATTCTAAATGATCAAGAAACAAGAAACAAAATTTCTAAGTTTAGGGTTATGAAAGATTACCTTTAATCCTTGTTTTCCTAAATTTTTTTCTTGATTTTTGCTTCATTTCCTCATGGATTCTTCAAACTAATTTTGAAACCTTTTTCTAGAGAGACAATCGACCATGGATGATAAAATAATGAAGAAGAAAATAATTTGCTTCTTTAAAAAGCTTTGACCGAATTTGGAGTAGCTTAGGGGCATTTTTGTCTTTTGACAAATTAAATCAAATTTAATAATAATACACTTTACATTGTCCAATCCAATTAGCACACACATAAAATATATTTAATACATGCCATTTGCTCCAATTAAATCTCACCAAGTATCATTCAAATAATGATAAATGGATAAAGATTAAATTTTTAATTATTTAATTATTAAATAACTAAATAATTAATTAACAACCACATATGTATTTTTATTTACATTAAATAATAAATACATATATTTATGGCATGTGTCAAAATCTCATTTGCCGAATAATTAATGTGTATTTAATCATATTATGTATGAAACACAAATACACAATAATTATTAGCGGACAAAATCTTCTAATGCATGTGTTATCGTTTAACCGATTAAACAATCCGGATTAACTCATTTAATCCGATGAAGTATTATGAATAATCTGTATTATTCATATCGTGTTGCCCAAATGATCAACGAGTACAGTTCATATTGTATGACTCTCTAAGTTTAGGTTTATCCGTCACGAAATCCAATTTCGTGTCCATAATCCACCCACTCATGGATTATGACGACCATAGATAATCTCGCTAAACTATGCAAGCCGAGTTCATAGCATACGTATAATCCATCTGTCACAGGTCATCCGTATTATACCTGGGATATAGATCAAAACGTCAAATCCGTTTGGTATAATATAGTCGACTTTTAATTTACAATCTCTAAATAACACTCGAAACTGATTTACGAAGTTATACCACGGCCATGAAATTACTAGATCGTAAACACGTGCTGGATGCCTATGCCATGTACACAGGACTAGCGGATCCTATCTTGATACGCACAGGATATCATGAGCATCAGTCCACAGCCAACGAACAGGCGGAGGTTTGATCATAACTAGATCGTTGACGTGACTGCCATCAAAGTGTGGAGGATAGCTCATATATCCACAGTGGTATCTCAAGTCGAATAATCACTATGCTCGCTCAACTCGAGAAGGTTCATAGGCTATCCCTCACCTCTTCCAGCAACTCATGCTTCTTTCGCGCAAATCTATACGTGGCATGACACTTGCCTCTAGTGCGCTGTTTGATCACCTTATGCGGAGTCAGCGGCTGCTGTCCCAACACTATCTCAAAAGGACTCATCCCCGTTGATGAGCTCTTGTGTAAGTTGTATGAGAATTGAGCCACATCCAACAGCTCTACCCAATTTTACTAACTCGCGGTCACATAATGCCTCAAATATTCTTCCAGCAACCCATTCACTCTTTCCGTCTGACCATTTGTCTGAGGATGATTTGCCATAGAAAATTTCAAGTTTGACCTCATCAAGCCAAATAACTCAGTCTAGAACCGACCTGTGAACCGTGCATCTCTATCACTTACTATGTCTTGCGGCAGCCCAAAGTGCTTCACTACATCACTGAAAAACAAGCGTGCAGTTTCCTCCGTAGGGCACGCATGCGGCGCTACCATGAACACAACATACTTGGAGAACCGATCCACTACTACCAGCACTGAATCATACCCTTGCACTATTGGAAATCCCCCAATGAAGTCCATAGAAACACTCTTCCATGGTTGTTCCGGAATCGACAGGGGTTGTAGCATCACTGCCTCATTCTTCCTCTCTGTTTTATCCAGCTGACATACTAGGCAAGATCTCACATATGCCTCAATGTCATGTTCCATCCTCGGCCAATACCAACTCCGAGCCAGCAAAGCTAATGTTCTCTCAACACCTGGATGTCCCGCCCACTGAGCATCATGTGTCTACCTCAACAACTCCCTCCTGAGGTTCCCATAACTCGGAACAAAGGGCATTCCTCCTTTTTCATAGAGCAAACCAGCATCTATCTAATATTTTCGGACCTGACCATCAGCAACTTTCCCCACTAGCCGTTGATAGACATGATCAAATAGTGATACCGCCCTGATTCTATTCATAAAATCACTCTCCAAAATCGAGATTGTCGCTACTGCCTCCACTACAGCCTTGCGACTAAGAGCATCCGCAACTTGGTTATGCCTCCCAGGTCGGTGCTCCCACTCAAAATCAAATTCAACAAGCATCTTTTGCCACCTCGCTTGCTTAGGACTCAACTTCTTATGTGTCTTGAAGAAGGTGTTGGCAACATTATTCGTCACTACCATGAAGTGCGAACCCACCAAGTAATGCCGCCAAGTGTTTAGGTAATGAACAACTGTCGTCATCTCCTTCTCATGTGCTGAATACCGCTGCTCGACATCATTCAATTTTCTACTTTCAAAGGAAACCAGATGTGAATTCTGCACCAATACACCCCCAATGGCCCGGTCAGAAACATCAGTGTGCACCTCAAATGGTAACTTAAAGTGCGGCAATCACAAAACAGGCTCATCTGCTACTGCCCCATTCAAATCCTCGAAATGCCTCCTGGCATTGCACACTCCACACCTAATTCTATTCATTTTCAGCAAATCAGTCAAGGGAGCCACCCGCTTTGAATATCATTTGATGAACTTGCGGTAATAGTTAGCCAATCCCAAAAATGACTGCAACTCAGTAACTTTAGAAGGACTAGGCCAATCCCAAATTACCTGGACTTTTCTCTCGTCCATACGAACTTGCCTTTGTCTCACCCAATGACCCAAAAACGTCACTTCTTGGTGGGCAAATTCACATTTTACCATTTTAACATACAGTGCATGCTGTCTCAGTTTCTCCAACACCAATCTCAAATGATGCAAATAATCAACAAAAGTTTCACTATATATTACTATGTCATCCAGATACACAACCACAAATCGGTCCACAAACTCAAACAACACATCATTCATTAAATTTTAGAAAGTAGCTGGAGCATTAGTAAGTCCGAAAGATATTACTAAGAATTCATATGATCCATACCTTGTCACATAAGTAGTTTTTCCCTCATCCCCTTAAGCACTTCGCACTTGCCAATATCCAGACCGCAAATCTAGCTTCGTGAAATAGAACGCCTTGGACAAACGATCAAACAAATCTGCCACCAAAGGAATTGGTACTCGTTCTTTATTGTTACCTTGTTCAAAGTCCGATAATCCACACACATCCGCAAAGATCCATCTTGCTTTTTCTAAAATATGACCAGCGCACCATATTGAGCTTTAGAGGGCTGTATCATTCCAGCATCAAGCAACTCCCCCAATTGCTTGCGCAATTCAACTAGTTCCGGAGGACTCATCCGGTAAGGTACTTGGGCAGACGGCCGAGTACCAGTGATCAATTATATCTTGTGGTCAGTAGGTCTTCGAGGCGGAAGAGACTTCGACAACTCTGGAGGCATTACATCCTTGTATTCCATCAATAGTTTCGCAACCACATCAGATATCTCCACTGTCTTTCCCGCTTTGACTTCTATGAGTGCAGCCAAGTATGTTTCTTCCCCATGTTTCAACCCACTCTCAATCTGTAAGGCTGACACCAACTCTTGTTGTCCCTCAGCCTGTTTACTCCCCCACACTTTGCCAACAGCAGAGACAAACTATGGTTGGTCCTCATCACCAATCAATAGACCCGCCAAATAAGGCATCACCGAAATTTTGGCCTGGATGAAAAACTGATTCCCCAAAATCAACTCAAAATCATCCAAAAGGTACTGCCATCAACGTGCATGACTCATGCCACTTGCCAAGTTGTATCATTACACCCGTAACTGTGCCTTGAACTTGTTTTGCTGTAAAGTTGACAGCCTTAATGTTACTATCTAATTTAGTCAATTCGAGGCCCAACTTCTCAGCAACTCCCACCGCAATAAAGTTGTGTGTAGCCCCAGTGTCCACCATTGCCCTCATTGTTTTCCCATTAATGAGAACTTGGAAATACATCAAGCCATTATCAAATCGTTCTTCCCAAATTTCATTCACCAACCGAAGAGGGTTCATCCGACTAGGCCCAGTCGAGTCTCATTCCCATTCCTTGCCCATTTCTGTAGCCACAAGTGTATTCAGTTTCTCTTTTTTGGGGCAATCTCTGGCCTTATGTGGACCATCATAGATGAAACAGCCCTTGTTGTTGTTGTTGTTGGGGTTGGTGCTCAGAGCGCCAATTCCCGGTTGTATTTCTTTTGAATACTTCTCTAAAACATTATTATTATGAATAATATATGCAGTTTCTATAATATAATATATCTTATTAAATGGTAAAGACGTAATGACCTTAGAATGATTAGTCATGGTACTGTTGCAAAAGCGTCACAACTGACATTGAGTAGTATCATGATGTTGTCATTCTCAGACTGTTCCTGGTCAAGGTTTACACTACTTGGTCAGTATAGTAAACCCGTTGAACCGGTACATGTCGTATACTGGAATATATGATTCCAATGGTTTCTCAATGAACCATTAGTCTTGGAGACTAGTATAGACGTGTAGGTGTTTATAGCGGATAAACATTGAACGACTCACCGAAGATTCTTAATGGATGGTGCACCAGCGTCAATAAGAATCTTCTCGGGTTGAGTAGCACTTGTGATTCTTAGACTTGAGATGCCATTGTGGGCACATGAGACATCTTCTACACTTAGATGGCAGTCACGTCACCGATCTATTTAGATCATACCTCCGTCTGTTCGTTGGGTGTAGACAGATCCTTAGGGTGTCCTATGTGTATCAAGATAGGATCCGTCAGTTCTGTGTATCAGAGCATAGGTAGTCCATATGATTAGCAATCAGATAAAACCATGGGCCCGTGGTAAAGTTTAGAAGCTAGTTCTAAACATTCTTTTAGAGATTGCTAATGGAATAGTCGACTGGATAATCCCCGTAGAGATTTGACGTTTACATCTATATCCATGAGATTTATCCGGATACATGTGACGGAGGAATTATACATTTGCCATGACCTCGACCTGTGTGGTTCAGCGAGATTATCTGTGATCGTCATAATCTACGAGTGGATAGATTATGGACACGAAATTTGATTTCGTGACGGATATACATGAATCTAGAGAGTCTAAATAATGAATCATACTCATAAAGCACTAGAGCAACATTTATAAATAATATTGATTATTTTTAAAGTCGTTTAAAGGTTAAACGCAAGATACGTGCTAAAGGGACTCGATAGTCATTTACTTAATTATTGTGTATTTACATTTAATACTTGATTAATTTAAATACACATTAATTAATAGTCAAATTGAGATATTTGACTTAAATATGATTTATTGAATTCGGTAAATTCACTTAAATATGATTTTTGAATTTATTTTCATATAATTTGATTATTGGAATATTAAATAAATATGTTTATTTAATTAATCCGAGAAAAAGTTTTGAAATCGAAAAATACGATTTTCCACCGCTTCCGCTGCGTTACCGGATTTAGCCCTTAAAAACCCATACAAAATGGTATCAGAGCGAGTCTGATTCTAGGCCCCCTAAAATGATTAGCTTTAATTAAATCAATGTTTAATCATGTTTTCTTGACTTTATACATGCTTATTATAATCTAATTTGGTTAGATTTATGGTGTATGACACTTAGCGGAAAATCTCTAATTAATAAGGTTTTAATGTAATTATGTATTTGATGCATGTTATGTGGTCCGTCTTGTCAATACGGTTTATGAATACTTCTCTGTGACTACATCCGAGACCGTGCCTCTACTGTGAGGGTGTAGCCGATAGAGATTTATTTATACCGGATGTATATCAGATACTAGGTAAATTCAAGTAAAAGCGGAATTTTGAACATGCCCTAGCTGTCATGATTACGTAAGTAACTTGAGTTTATCATTGACGAGTTTAACCTTGGTACGTCTCCTTGTGGGCCTGCCTTCGCAGCGACAACGAGAAACGACCAGGACCGGAAACCCATGAGTCATTAAAGAATGATTGACAAATGAGTTGTCTACCTGATGAATATACGTAGGCGAGACTGTGCCTCTGCTGTGAGCCGAAATATATTCACGGGATCCACCTTTCACTATTAGTATTAATTTTATTTTTAATCTTTGTATTCTGTTTGGGATTACAGTATTGCATGATTTAGTGGGAGGTGCATTTTTAGATTAAAAATCCATGATCTAGTTTATGCTTTTGATATTATATGAAACTGCTTAATTTCTGCTAACCGTTTTTCGTGATCTATATGATAGATTGGCGATGGCGGCATAATCCACAAATCAGTTTGCGCGTATGCTTGATGCGAACAAACTGAAAGGCGCTGAGAACTCGCTGACTGGGAATTGGATTTGAGGATTGTCATCGATTCCGAAAAGCGCTGGGATATGTTCTTGAGGGTCTGTTGCCCCTTGCTGTGGGTGCGGATGCTTCGGAGGAGGAACGCCAAGTTTTGAAACTTGGAAGGATGATGATTTAAGGGTTAATTAAATCATACATCATTATTCACTGTCTCCGAAACTCAAGCAACAGTACTATGATATGCTAGATTCTTATAGTATGATGACGCGATTGAGACAATCGTTTGAGAACCAAGAACAGATGATTGTTCACAAAGTCGCCATGAAACTGTTCCATGCGCGTCTGGATGAGGGGCAAAATGTTAGCCCACATGTTCTTCAGATGATCGATTTGATCGATCAATTGAGGCAACATAATCTCATCTTGAATGACGTTCTCGGTAGAAGTGTCATTCTTGGTTCACTTCCAGCTTCATTTCGCCAGTTCGTGATGTACTTCAACATGAACGGGACTGTCTGTACCTACCAGGAGCTACATAGGATGTTGCTCACAACAGAAGAGGATCTTAAGAAGGGAGTACCGACTCGCCCACCTAGATCTACTTATCTCTCTGTTTCTTCCCAAGGATGGTCCAAGGGAAAGAAGAAAAAATGGAAGAAGAAGAAAACTTTCGGTCCTCAACAACAGGCGAAGATTGCTAAGCCCAAGAGGACTTCTGAAGACAAATGCCACCACTGCGGCAAAGTCGGGCATTGGAAAAGGAACTGTCATGATTACATCGCCCAGCTGAGGAGAGACAGAGCATCTACATCAAGTACTTTTATTTTTCCAGTTATTGATTTATCTTTGGCTTGTGAAGCCGTTACATCCAACTGGATTTTAGATTCTGCTTGTCCCATTCACATTTGTAATTCGTTGTAGGTGCTGAAGGAAAGTAGGAGGTGAAGCCCGGGGAGATGCAGTTGCGGTTCGGGAGTGGAGACTCTTTGGATGCAGTTGCAGTGGGAGTATGCGAGATCTCATTGCCGAATGTGACACTTTTGTTAAATGAATGCCATTTTGTACCTGGATGTGTAGCTAATATTATATCAATTTTTGTATTGGATACAGAAGGCTTTTGTATTAATATTAAGAACAGTTCTATATTTTATATGATAGTAATAATATTCAGATCATTTGTTGTCCAAACCAGCATGGTCATTATACATTGTAAACTTCAAAAGATATATAAATACTGGAATTGATAAACGTAGTTTACCTGTAATTAATAATACTGAACTTTGGCATATGAGACTTGGTCACATTGGCGTTAAACGCCTTACCCAATTGGTTAGGAATGGTTGATATCAGATCTTACCATTGAATCATATCCAACTTGTGAATATGTATTCAGGGGGTAAGATGACCAAAGCCCCATTTTCTGGTGTTGGACACCGTGCCACCAACTTACTGGAACTCGTACATTCTGATGTATGTGGTCCATAAGTCAAACTGCTCACAGTGGTTATTCGTACTGTTACCTTTACCGATGATATGTCACGGTACGATTATGTCTATTTGATGAGACATAAATCGGAAACCTTTGAAAAGTTCAAAGAGTTCCGAAATGAGTAGAAAAACAAACTGGTAAATATATTAAATGCCTTCAATCAGATCGAGGCGGCGAATATATGAGTGGTGAGTTCATGGATTATATGAAGGAGAATGAGATTCTCGCTCAATATATTCCTCCAGGTACTCCACAGCACAATGAGTGTCTGAGAGGAGAAATCGGACTTTATTGGATATGGTCTCGTTCAATGTTGAGTTTCACAGATTTGCCCTATATTTATGGGGCTACTCTCTCTTAACAGCCGCACATCTTTTGAACAAGATTCCTTCAAAAGCTGTTCCTACGACTCCGTATCAGATATGGTTCGGTAGGAGACCAAATCTTAATTATATTAAGGTTTGGGGTTGTCCTGCCTATGTCAGGGTGACTCAGCAAGTAAGCTTTCGCCTCGAGGGCAAAAGTTTAGGTTTGTCGGATATCCTTCGAATACGAGGGGATATCTAGTTCTATGATACCGAGCATCGAAATGTGTTCGTAGCTCGCTTCGTAAAATTCTAGAAGTAGAATTTTTGTCAAGAAGTAGTAATCATAGACAAGTTGAGCTTGATGAAGTCCAACCTGAAAACAACGAACCAACGGAGGAACCTGAAGTTCAAGTAGATGAAGGACCTTCAAACCACACACTCTGTAGGTCGGAAAAGGTATCTAGACCTCATGAACGCTTGTATTTGATACAAGAAAAGAGTCTGGATGTTCTCTTAGTTGAAGAGACAGATCATTTCACCTATAGAGAATCGATGTTGGACATCGACTCCGTGAAATGGCAAAGTGCCATGAAATCCGAGATAGACTCAATGCATGAGAATCAAGTTTGGGACTTGGTTCCGCTTCCGAAGGAATTGTTCCTATCGGTTGTAAATGGGTTTACAAGAGGAAGCGCGGGCCTGACGGTAAGGTTGAAACTTACAAGGCCCGACTGGTAGCAAAAGGTTACACGCAGCGACCTGGCGTCGACTACGATGAAACTTTTTCACCAGTAGCAATGCTTAAGTCTATCGGATTTTGCTTTCTATAGCTGCGTATCATGACTACGAGATTTGGCAAATGGATGTCAAAACGGCTTTTCTAAATGGATTTCTTGATGAAGAAAATATATGGAACAGCCGGAAGGTTTTGAGTCCAGCGAAAACTCGGGTATGGTATGTAAGCTTAAGAAGTCCATTTATGGACTTAAACAAGCTTCACGAAGTTGGAATCTTGATTCGGCGAGATTATTAGATCGTCTGTTTTCTCAAGAATTCGGAAGAATCCTGTGTGTATCAGAAGGCCAGTGGGAGCATGGTCGTATTTTTAGTCCTATATGTTGATGACATCTAATCATGAGAATGATTTAGGTATGTTACAAAGCGTCAAAACATACCTCTGTAAGAATTTCTCCATGAAGGACCTGGGAGAACCTTTATGTTTTAGGGATAAAACTCTATAGAGATAGACAAAGGCTGATTGGGTTATCCCAATCAACGTACATAGATAAGATCTTGGAACGGAAAGTTTGGGTAACTGTAGACAGCAAACATACCGTTCAGACATGGGATTCATCTTTCAAAGAATATGGTCCACAAACAGAAGATAAGAAGGTTAGAATGTCTAACCAACTTATGATTCGTGTTGGGTAGCATAATGTATGCCATGTTATGTACAAGGCCTGATATCAGTTTCGCTGTTAGCTAACTAGTAGATATCAGTCCAATCCAGGTAATGACCATTGGATGGCCATTAAACATATCCTAAAGTATCTTAAAGGTACCAATGATAAGTTAATAATTTATGGAGGAAACGAACTGCAGGTTAATGGGTATACAGACTCCGATTTTCAATCGGAATCTCGATGATAGAAAGTCTACATCTGGATTTGTCTTTACCTTAACGGAGGTGCAGTTTGTTGGAAGAGTTCTAAACATGGATCGACATCTGATTCCACCACTGAGGCGGAATATATTGCAGCTTCTGAAGCTGTAAAGAGAGGCTGTGTGGATAAAGAACTTTATCACAGAATTGGGAGTTGTCCCAAGTATGAGAATGCGATTCCGTTATACTGTGATAATACTGGAGCCATTGCGCAAGCAAAGGAACCGAGGGCGCATCAGAAGTCGAAGCATGTGGAACGCAAGTACCACATCATTCGAGAGATCGTGTCGCGAGGGGATATTGTTGTGTGTGCAAGGTACCGAGTGAAGATAATGTAGCAGACCCGCTGACGAAGGCCATACCTCGAAGCTGTTTGATAAACACGTGGAGTCGATGGGTATTAGATACAATCAATATTGGCACTAGAGCAAGTGGAGATTTTGTGGGGTTTTGCTCAGAGCGCCAATTCCCTGTGTATTCTTTTGAATACTTCTGTAAAACATTTTATTATGAATAATATATGCAGTTTCTATAATATAATCTCTTTATTAAATGGTAAAGACGTAAGGCCTAGAATGATTAGTCATGGTACGTTGCAAAAACGTCGCAACTGACATTGAGTAGTATCATGATGTTGTCATTCTCAGACTATTCTTGTCAAGGTTTACACTACTTGGTCAGTATAGTAAACCCGTTGAGACCGGTATGTCGTATACTGGAATATATGATTCCAATGGTTTCTCAATGAACCATTAGTCTTGGAGACTAGTATAGACGTGTAGGTGTTTATAGCGGGATAAACACTGAACGACTCACCGAAGATTCTTAATGGATGGTGTACACCAGCGTCAATAAGAATCTTCTCGGGTTGAGTAGCACTTATAATTCTTAGACTTGAGATGCCATTTGGGCACATGAGACATCTTCTACACTTAGATGGCAGTCACGTCACCGATCTATTTAGATCAGACCTCCGCATGTTCGTTGGGTGTGTAGACAGATCCTCAGGGTGTCCTATGTGTATCAAGATAGGATCCGTCAGTTCTGTGTATCAGAGCATATGTAGTCCATATGATTAGCAATCAGATAAAACCATGGGCCCGTGGTAAAGTTTAGAAGCTAATTCTAAACATTCTTTTAGAGATTGCTAATGGAATAGTCGACTGGATAATCCCCGTAGAGATTTGACGTTTACATCTATATCTCTCTGGGATTTATCCGGATACCTGTGACGGAGGAATTATACATTTTCCATGACCTCGACATGTGTGGTTCAGCGAGATTATCTGTGATCGTCATAATCTACGGGTGGATAGATTATGGACACGAAATTTGATTTCGTGACGGATATACCTGAATCTAGAAAGTCTCAATAATGAAACATACTCGTAGAGCACTAGAGAAACATTATATAATAATATTGATTATTTTTAAAGTCGTTTAAAGGTTAAACGCAAGATACGTGCTAAAAAGGGACCCGATAGTCATTTACTTAATTATTGTGTATTTACATTTAATACTTGATTAATTAAATACACATTAATAATAGTCAAATTGAGATATTTGACTTATATCCTAAATGAATATATGTATTTGATATTTAATGTAATTATAATACATATATTTAATATATTTGTATTTAATTAATTAATTAATTATTTAATTGTTAAATGATTAAATTAATTAAAATATAAATATCTTAACTTTGGATATTCTTTAAAATGATTAAGTTGCCTTTGTTGACTTTATTAAATATCTTTAAAGGTATTTTTAGATATTTAATCAACTTTTCAAATGAAATGTTAAATGAAATTGATTAATTTTGTTATATATGCTTGTGAAATTCAGCCATAGGGTTTTGTGCACAAGTATATATTGTTTCATTTCATTTTCATTGGTGTAACCTAATACACTTTTCACAAAACTCCAATGAAAGAAACAAAGAAAACAATGAAGAAGAAAAGGAAAAACAAGAAAGCTTGGATTTTTAGTAAGTTCGTCAACTTACTATTAGAAAGTAAAATGTTCCTTAGGATCTAGGCTACATCCTGTGATGTTCTTAGGTTATTATTTTCTTTATTCTTGTGTTTTTTATGATGGAAACTTTATAGAAAGTGTTGAGCATGTATGATGAAGAAAGCTTGTGACTATTGTAGTTATTACTATTCTTTTATGGTTTTGGAAAACCTGTTGGCTAATCTAGAGTTATTGACCCACTCTTAAATGACCTAGATTTGATCTTGAGTTGTTTCATTGTGTTGAGACTGGATTGGATGGAAGAAAAATGATTGAAGTAATTGATTCAACCAATTTGGTCTAATTTATCAATTTGAGGAAATTGAAAAATTAGGGTTCATGACCAATTCCAAATTTAGGGATTTTCATAGATGTTGTGTATTTGGATGTGTATATGATGCATATAAAGTTTCATGTTGATTGGATTACATCTTGATGTGTTTTGAAGCATGAAATGACAAAGTGCACAAATGGCACCCCTTTGGAGGCTCTCGGCCAAGAATAAGAAATTTGGGGATTTAGTTGCTTTTGATGTTTTGATATTTTGAACATGCTAAGTTCATCTTAAAAATGATTTAGAATCATTCAAAATTGATTGAATCAATTTCAGATTAAAATGGACTAAATACCAAGTGTAAGGGCAATTCGGTAAATTCACTTAAATATGATTTATTGAATTTATTTTCATAATTTGATTATTGGAATATTAAATAAATATGTTTATTTAATTAATCCGAGAAAAATTTTTGAAATCAGAAAATACGATTTTTCACCGCTTCCGCTGCGTTACCGGATTTAGCCCCTAAAAACCCCTACAGTTGTTCCCTCCCTTGAACTTACCATCATCTTGTGACTTCCATTTTTTCTTATTGTTCTTCTTATTTTCCCCATTCTTTGAGTCTTTGTACTTCTCTTTTCCTTTGCCTTTCGGATCAGGTTTGGACTTGGTTGAAGAGCTAGGTCTATAGTCCACAAGGCAATCTGTTGCTGCCATGGCCGTAGGCAAGTCACGCACACCTTGCCTCCGTAACTCATTTTGTGCCCAATTTTGCAATCCAGACATGAAATTAAATAGCTTGTCCTCTTTAGCACCTCCCACATGGTTATTGTGGGCTCCCCGCTGTCTCATCATCATCCAACCAAGTTCTCCACTATAATTTGGCATCACCAGCCAAGTACATGCTCGTGATAGTCACTTTCTCTGCCTCTAGGACATGAACATCTTTGAAGTACTGATCCATGTCACAGAAGAAGTTCTCCAACTCATTTGCATTTCGAGCACCACTGAATGGTTTTGGTTCATGAACTTTCAACTTGGTCACACCCTCACCCTCAGCAGGTTCTCCACGACCCAATGCCATATTGAGAAGAGTGATTTCCCCATCATCTCATCTCTATTCCCTTTCCACGCCTCCACCAAAGCTACACAGTCTCTGGTGACTATTGTAATGCGTTCTTCCGCATCAACCCGTTGTGTGTCAATGTTGTTCCGAAGGCCAATAATTTCCTATGCCAATTTTTCCATTGCGAAGAACAATGGAGGAGTAATCTCTCGGCTAGACTCCCCAACGAGTGCCTCCAACTTGGCCACCCGCTCCTTCAGTTCAGCGTTAGATTCGCGCGCCATCAGCCCAAGATGACGCTCTGATACCAGTTGTCACACGGCTAAATTTGAACCCCAAGTTTCTTTAGCCAAGTGTGGCACTAAGTTTGCCCAACTTAGTCAGACTTTTCTCGCAAGCTCCCACACAAGCCACAAAGCAGTCACTCGCAATGTTCTCACACTCTCACAGTAAGCACACAAGCAACCCACACATCAAGTAAATACAAGACACAAACTTTACAAGACAATGCCCAACCTTTTTATTACTCACCAAAGCAATTACAAGGATTAGTGTTAATCATACAAAGGCTCAATGAATATTCACACTTGTACTCTCATGTATTATGCTCTCTCTCTCTACCATGTGCATATTTTTCATAATATAATATATACTAGCGGCCGTTACACCCCAACTGCCATAGGGTATGCTGGCCCAATAGGCACCAGCCAAATACCCACACAATAGTTACATCCCAACTGCTCTAGGAAGTTCCCACACACACAAACACCATACGAATTTCCCCACATGTTTCCCAACACGCCATTTACTAGTAGTTTCCCTCGCAACTGCCCCATATGTTCAGCATGTGAAGCCAACTCTTTTACATGTGCACGCCAACTGCCATGCAAGTGCGCGCCAACTGCCTCTCGCAACTGCCCCGCATGTCTGCTACATGTGCACACAACTGCCTTGTCCAAGACAGCATCAACTCTCTACGGACAGCACCAACCGCCCATGTCTCAGCGACACTCCCTTGGGACAGCACCAACCGCCCACTATGTTAGCAAAACTCCCTCAATACAGCACCAACTACCCACACACACAACCCACTTAATCCATGTGCTTCTTGCGAGTGCTTGAATGCCACCAAACCACTCGTTCCTCATTTCTTCGAGCAACCAGTCTAAGGGGATGAAAGGTACAAACATGCAACTCTTGCATTGAATATGTAATTTCGAGCATTAAATATATAAACTCTATCAATAAACATGAAACTAATTTCATATTTTGAAAAGTTTCATGTTTATTGACAGAATTTGCATGTTCAATGCTCAAAATTGCATATTTGGACTAAGGGTATACAATACCCCATGGGTAGACCCGGTCAAGGTTCCGGTTCCTGTTGGCACTGGTTCCAACCCCTAACGACCACTAGCCGTTGGGAGGCTAGCCCAACGGCAGAATCGTTTTGGTTCCAAATCGAAACCGAACCGGTTGGAACCAGACGGTTCCGGTTCCAACCCCCCAACGACCACTAGCCGTTGGGAGGCTAGCCCAACGGCTAGTAGCCGTTGGGCTGGGTGGGGGCAGAGAGCCCAACGACTCCCTGCTCCCAACGCCTAAAAAAAAAATTGGGGAACTCCAAAATTACCCTTAATAACAGTAATAAAATGGCTAATTTTAGGGGCATTTTAGGTATCACAAAAATATTCTAAAAATATATAAATATAGGTCATTTTTCATTATTTCAACACACTAATTTCTCAATTCTCAATTCTCTCAATTCATATAATTCTCTCATTTTCAATTCTCTAAGTCTTTAAAATTTCTTAAACAACAAATGACAAGCTCATTTGAGAACACAATGTCAAATGTGCCAACCCAAGAGAGCTGCCCTAATATCGGTTCACGGAGAAGAGAAGTTAAATCTCGTTCATTGGATGTTTTCGAAATTCATTTTCATTTAAACGATACTGATGAAGATTCAAGAGCAATATGCATTCATTGTTGGGGTTTCTTACAAATTTTCTGGTGGATACGGCAATGCACCTGGAAAGACATCATGCAGTTGAACTTGGACTTGATACGATGCAAACTCAAATGGTCAGGTACGCATCATCTAGTAGAAGTACGATTGCTTTATATTTATTTAAATATTCTGATGCTAAAAATAAAGAAGAATTTGTTAAATTAACTTGTATAGCACATCTTTCTTTAAGTTTTGGTGAAAAATTACTTTTACTAATTACGTTCAAAATATTTTAAATCATGCTGCATGTAGAATGACTAGAAATACAACAAAACGTTAAATTTTTAAATTATACAAAGATGATAAAATTATTTTAAATGTGACATTTAGAGATATTAAATGGAGTCTTTCTATTTGTTATGATATTTGGAGTGACCATTGGCGAACACACTCATACATGGGTGTAGCTTGTCATTGGATTGATGCATCACGAAACATACAAAAACGACTTATTGCATTTAGAGTTTTTGATGAACAACATACTGCACAAAATATTTATAAAATGATGAAAGTAATTTTTGATTAATATTTAATAATTTTATTTTTATTTTTTTAGATAAGAATTTTATTTGTAATTTAATGTAATGTAAGTTTATTATATAAATTCAAATTCATAATTTTAAATTATATTAATTTATCAATCTCAATTTTTATTATTTTCAATAAAGCAAAAAAAACCGAATGAAACCAAAACCGGAACCGGAATCGAACGGTTTGGTTATGGTTCCGGTTACGGTTCCACACTCGTGGAACCGAGAACTGTTTGGTTCGGTTCCGATTGGGAACCGAACTGAACCGCTGGCCGAGTCTACTTATGGATATTGTAGATGTGCCCTTGTAAAAATAGCGGAGAAGTTGGATTTTTCAAAATCAGCACCGAAGTACTTGTATTTTTCAATATATTAATGGAAAAACCCACATTGAGGCCCCTGTACTCTCAATGGTTTTTACATTGCACCCCTGTACTAAATTTTCTACACATTGCACCCCTGTACTCTCAATATTTTTCACATTGCACCCATGTACTAAATTTTCTACACATTGCACCCATGCACTCTCAAAAAATTGACATTTCACCCTTATTTTAACGGCAAGTTAACAGAGTTGAGAAATATTCTGACATCACCCACCCTTATTTGTGTCATATATGTCTGGTTTAGGAAGAAGCACTTATGCTAAAAAGAGAAGAGCTAAAAAAATAGGTGTTTGCTATAAATGTGCACGCATGACATGTAATACTCGTTGTCGTTCTTTAGGAATGATGTCTGATAACCGTGAAACATCTTTGTTTGTTTTTTGTTGTTCATTAATAACACTCCAAGATCGTAGTTTTGATCTAATTTTTGCAATAAATTAGTTGGATTTTTGAATGTATCAGAAGGAGCATAATTTATGCGCCCTAACATATAGTTATGCGCTCTAGCATAACTTCAAAGTAAAAAAATTTGGCCCAGTCCAATCCGAAATAAGGGTGAGTGATGTCAGAATATTTCTCAACTCTGTTAACTTGCCGTTAAAATAAGGGTGAAAGGTCAATTTTTTGAGAGTGCAGGAGTGCAATGTGTAGAAAATTTAGTACAGGGGTGCAATGTAAAAAACATTGAGAGTACAATGGTGTAATGTGTAAAAAATTTAGTATAGGGGTGTATTTAAAAAAACATTGAGTACAGAGACCTGTGAGTTTTCCTATATTAATTTCAAACTTCGGAGATCCGAAGTTCAAACTTCGAATCTCTCGAAGTTTTAATATATGTTTTTTAGAATAGGATGGCAGCTAAGATGAATCCTGAATCTGATGTAAAATAATATAATATTATACCTAATAACTCTTATTGCAAGACATAATTCAATAAAGATTAGATCAAATGGCTGGTCATGCGAAAAATAAATAAATTTGTGAGTAAAGAATGAGAACATTATAAGATTGCTTGTTAAGACTAGCCAAATATTATAAAATAAAATAAAATAAAATAACATTTGCAACGTACAGTTTTAATTGTTCCTTGTGAACTACGTTAAATGGGAATTGACAAGACATAACTCAGGCTAATTGTTTTCAAGTTTCAACACATAAATTCAAACATCGATGATGAACAAGATGTTGGTTTTGATAACGATGTTTCATAATGAGCTTCAATTATTTTTCTTTGTTTCGTTTCAATGATATATTGTAGAGTTGATAAACCCAAGCAACAAATCAATAGCCCACACTTTTTAAAAAACAAAAAAAAAAAAACATTAAAAAACTTATTTTTAAATCATTCTATTTAAATTTAAATAGAATAAGTAAAATTTCTGATTTTCCTATATTTTTACAAAAATATATTCTCTAAACTCGAATTTAAAATATGACAATCAAATCATAAATCTTTTAACATCCAATCACACTCGTGAAACATCATAACCCAACTCCTAAGTCTAAGTCTATTGAATCACCCTAAATATCATTCTCAAGAGGTTATTTATTATTATTATGTTTGATAGTTTTCATGTATTATAGGGCTATTTTTTTATTATTAAAAAAAAAAACTTTGGTGCTTTCGGTGTATATTTTTAATTAATTTATTGATTTTTTAAATTATATGATTAATTAGTAGGTACATATAATAAATAATTTTTTAAAGAAGATGTAAATATATTTTAGGAGTATTTAGATGTTCTCTCATATATAATTATGTGTTTGGAAATATTTGCCATCAAATAGATTGAGAACTAACACAACTCTCTTGTCTACTCAATCACCCTAACAATCTCAAAAGATTATTTATTATTATTATGTTAGTATAGTTTTCATGTATTATAGGGTTTTTTTTATTATTAGAAAAAACCTTGTTGCTTTCGGTGTATATTATTAATTATTTTATTGATTTTTTTTAAAAAAATATATATGGTTAATTAGTAGGTACATATAATAAAGAATTTTTGAAAGAAGGTGTATATACTATGAGTATCTAGATTTTCTCTCATTTATAATAATGTGCTTCCAAATATTTGAGGAGGTGCACAAAATCGTTGTGATTTTCATTGAATTATGATTAAAAAAATCTGTAAAGGTATGAGAAATATATCAAAATTAGGTGTTTTTGTTATTTCTTTTCTTTATTTCGGTCAACAAAAATATATATAGTTTGCATTTTTCACATTTTAGTGATTTCAAGTTATTCCTCTCATTTTTTTTAAAAAAAATGTTATTTCTCAGCTTAAGACGTCATTTACTTGAGAATGTTAATTGATGATAAAAATTAACTTACAAGTATTAGATTGAGAATATAAATAAACTAATAAATTCACTAAATTATATATAAACCACCCTAATTGTTATTATTTTTGCATATCTTTGCATTGTAGATTCACTAATTACTGCTGTATTATAATGAGTTTTACCTTTTATTTATGATAATATGTTTCTTACATTCTAATTTTATCAGAGAGAGTGGTCCATAAATTATCGACTAAGTTATGAAAGGCCACCCCACAACAACAAACCCACTTCAGCTTCAGCTTCAGCTTCTGCTTCTTCAAAGGACCACTTGACCAGAAAGCACTGTTCAAAGTTGTATTAAGGTTTAGTAGACCAACTTAATTATAGTTAATTACTTGGTGTTCACGTTTATTAAGTATTAATTAATTTTTACATTACACTGAGCTGAGAGAGTGACAATTTGAAAAATTGTTTCACAAAGTGGTACTATTGTTGGCCGGGCCCCGGAGTAAGAGATTGGGAGGCGGGTTACAGAAAGCGGGTCCCATGGGAAAAGATGAAAGAAAACTTATGCTTCTGTGGGTCCCACTTCCAAAGACAAAACTCAGCAAACCCGTGCCCCAGTTCCTTATTTTTAACTAAATCTATAAACTGAAATCCTATGACAATATAAAAGAAGCGATTGTCTGTTCGAATTAGATTTTGATTTAGTTCAGATTTAAAATTTGTATCGTGGTCGCGTATAATTTAATTAGATTTGCTTTAATTAGTAATTTTTGTGGATTTTGGAAGAAATCCTTCCCTAATTATGTATCTTCTTTGTTATAATTATGAATGAATTTCATTTTCAAAAAAAAAAAAAAAAAAAAAAAAATCCTATAACAATAAAAAAATAAAAAATAAAATACTCTTCAAAATTAATATTTTTAAGATTTGGAATGTTCATTTTGGATATAAACAGGACTGATTCATTTTGAATTGAATTCGACATAAAATTGTGTTTTTCAAAACATATCTTTTTAAATATTTGATTAATAATAAAAAAATATTATAATTATCAGTTATTTTTCAAATTAAGTTTTATAAAAATTGAAAATTTTATATTTTATCCACGTTCAAAAATTAAAATATTAAAAAACCATAAAATAATTATTCTTTACAATAAGATAAAATAAAATCATCAATAAATCATAATTTATTCACAATTCTTTTTCAATTACAACCCGAAAAATGAGATAACTGCTTCTATAAGCCATCGCCACCGCGCTCCTCCGTACAGGCTGCAGCTTTCAGCTTCACTTCTGTCGGCTCAGTTCGAAGAAAGTCCATAAATTTTGTAGGAGAATAATATTAAGGTCCTTGTTTTTCAGAGAAATTATAATTAAAGATATAATTTATATTTTTTTATGCGAGTGATGTCTAAATTTGTAATGATAATTTAGTGCTTTTCTCTTGAAAATTTTGAAACAAATAATGATTTATTTGTATTTTAGTTTAAGTCCAAATTTTAATTTGCAACAAAATATATATATATATATATATGTTTTGTGTTTCTAACTTTCAATTGAAATATCAATAAATATTTTTTTTCCTTTTCAAATAATCGGACAGTAATAAGAGTTGATAAAAAATTTGGACGGTAATAAGAAACATTCTTTTCACCTAATATACATATATTATGTTATTTTATATCTTAAAGTTGAATAACTGCAAATGCAAAACATATTAATTAGTAGTTAAATTGTACATGTAGTTATAAATATATACATTTTTAAAAATTTTATATGAAAAACAAGTACCACCTTATTATATGAAAAAACATATTTCAAGATATATTTAGCCAAATTATGAATTTTATTAGCATTTTTTAAAGGAATTTGGCGGCCGATAGGCCAATACCTAATAAAAAAGACAATTCATTATCGTTATACCATATTTGTTATTTTCTAAAAACTCAGGACTCCAACGTTATTTATTATCAGCTGGATTAGAAATAACAACTAACAAACATTACGCTCTATCGCGGCGCGTGGGTTCACTGCCCCATTAATTCAAATTTGTTTTTTTACTTTGGCTTGGCCCCTTTTTTAAGCCACCCCAACCATGGCCATGGGTATTTGTTCAAACCAAAAACGCGGCTCATCTGTTTTTTATTGCTCTCTCAGACTCAGTTACTTCATCCCACTCGCACGCTATTTTTAAACTCTGTCTCTCTGTAATCACACTCTCAGTACTCGTCTTTTTCTCTTTGACAAACTTCTGATCTTCTTCACATTGAGAGAATCGAAACTCGAAACCCCGTTTATTATTAACACTCACAAACCATACACACAAAAGATATTGAGAGATTCCATCTGCGTCTCACTCAAAACCTCCATTAATGGAAGCAATACAAGTACCTGTACCAGATTCATCACCCTCGCCCATGTCCCTTCAACCAGAAGCCTCACCGAAACCCAACACTACCAAAAAATCATTCGTCACTTCTCTAATGGAAGCCGCCACTCTTCGCACTCATTCCTTCAAAGAAGACTCATACTTCATCTCCCAACTCAAATCCTCCGAAAAGAAAGCCTTACAAGAACTCAAAGCCAAGATCATGGACTCCCACACCGGCTCTGAAACCGAACGCTCCATGTGGGGCATTCCCCTTTTGGCTAACGGCGACGACGAAAGAGCCGATGTGATTCTGCTCAAGTTTCTTCGAGCGAGAGACTTTAGGGTTCAAGATTCTTTCAACATGTTGGAGAAATGCTTGGCTTGGAGGAAAGAGTTTGGAGCAGACGGCGTCGTTGAGGAAGACTTAGGGTTTAAGGAACTTGAAGGTGTGGTGGCTTACATGCAGGGGTGTGACAGAGAAGGCCACCCTGTTTGTTACAATGCTTATGGGGTTTTTAGAGATAAGGGAATGTATGAAAGGATCTTTGGAGATGATGAGAAGCTTCATAAATTCTTGAGATGGAGAGTTCAAGTTTTGGAAAGAGGCATTCATCTTTTGCATTTTAAGCCCGGTGGTGTTAATTCTATTATTCAAGTCACTGATCTTAAAGACATGCCCAAAAGAGAGCTCAGGGTTGCCTCTAATCAGATCCTTTCTCTTTTTCAAGACAATTATCCTGAAATGGTTGCTCGCAAGGTATTTTTTTCCCTCTCTGTTTTATAATTTTTAATTTTATAATGTTATGAGTAATTCAAATTGTCTGATTTGTTATTTTTTGTGGGTTTTTTTTAAAAAAAAAAAAAAAAGATTTTCATCAATGTGCCATGGTACTTTAGTATGCTGTACTCAATGTTCAGTCCATTCCTAACTCAGCGAACAAAGAGCAAATTTGTGATCTCTAAGGAAGGACATGTTGCTGAGACACTTTACAAGTGGGTAACACTTTCATTTTTTTTTTTTTTTGGAAATGGAATATTTGGATTTTACTTTAATGGGTTTTAGGTTCTTTATTCACTCTACCATATGCACCATTTTTAAGGATTTTTTCTTTGCTTGTTGGTTTTTCTTGATGCTTGCTTAGATTTATAAGGCCAGAGGACATTCCTGTACAGTATGGTGGACTGAGTCGACCCAGTGAGTTACACAATGGTCCTCCAAAGCCAGCTTCTGAGTTCACTGTCAAAGGAGGAGAGAAAGTTAACATTCAGATTGAGGGCATTGAGGTTCAATAATAAAATTAACAAGTTGTTAATTTCCTAATTTTCTTGATATAGTTTTGTATTGTTCTAATTTTGTTGTGGTTTATGTATAATCAATCAATTAGGCTGGGGCAACAATAACTTGGGACATTGTTGTTGGAGGCTGGGACTTGGAGTACAGTGCAGAATTTGTGCCAAATGGTGAAGGCAGTTACACAATTGCAGTCGAAAAACCCAGAAAAATTTCACCCTTAGAAGAAGCTATTCACAACTCATTTACATCAAAAGAAGCTGGCAAAATGGTGCTTTCAGTCGACAACTCTTCTTCCAGGAGAAAAAAGGTTGCTGCCTATCGATACATTGTGCGCAAATCTGCCCTGGTTTAGGTCTATTACAAATATCAACTAGTACCTAAAGAGTTTTTTGCTTTCTTTGTTTTTGTTCTTGTTTTTTGCTTTTTGTGGGATTAAGTAATGGCTGCGAACCTTATTAGTCTAATGATTAATGTAATGTAAAAGTTGGCTGGGTATCATTTCTATGAACTCTTGTATGGCTATGGCTAATGGCTTCATATATAGTGGAAGAAAAGAATACTTTTAACTTTGTTTGAATTGGGTCTGTTTGATGAATGAGTAGTTTTTGGAAAATTGGGTTTTTTTTTTCCCAGTTTTCAGAATTGCAGTAGATATGAGACACAGGTGAAGCAATGTGATAATCTTTTGTTTTAGCTTTTATGTGACTGGGTCTGAGTCTCTTCTTGAAAACAGAGGATGCTAGCTGGGTATCAATCTGCAAGGCAGGTGGCTTTATGTCTGGAATTTGAAAGAGACTGGTTAATGGTCACGTTCTCTTCTGTTTTATTTTTGGGTTTTTCTATGCTTTGTATTTTATTTTTATTTTTTTTCGGTGTTGGATTAATTATTCAAGGGGGGATTTGGCAGTCGTGGTGTGTTTTTGGAAAGTTTTTTGAGTTGTTGAAATGAACTTTTTGAGTTTTGCAAAACTGGAGAATGCATAATGGGTGTTATTAGAATCAAGGTTCTTAAAATCAGATCTGTGATCGGATCACCGATTGAAACGTTTCATTAGTTCGATCGGTTGAATCGTTTTATTTATAAATAATTTTTTATAAATATTATTTTTAAATAATCTTTTTTTAATAAATTTCAATTAATGGAGGATCGAGTCTCCTTTTATTTCCCTGGATCGGATATATCTCCTTTTCGAGAGGTTAATGAGTTTTAGGGATTTTCTTCTCTCTCTATTGCCATTCATAAACAGAGGTTAACAAGGGAGTTCCAACTCCACACACACCTGGTGGGACTGAGAGTGGCAGTGGTGGGGTTAGGTCAGTTTTTTTTTTCTTTTTTTAAAGAATTTTTTTAAAAAGGAAAAAAATAATAAATAAATTTTTAAATTTTTTATTTGGTACTTATAAAAGAAAATAAAAACAAAAATATCAATTTTTTAGTTTTTTTTTTTAAAAAAAAATTATATCTTAAAAATTTGGTTACAGATTATGCATTTAGTTTAATTTAAAACCCATGGAAAATGCAAAAAAGGGTGGGATTTGGTATTTTGATGTAATTGTTAATATCAATTAATTGACATTAGTGATCAAATAACTCCAGTAGGTTTCATTTTTGGTCGGAGTAGTGTCAAGACTTTCAGTACATTGATTAAATGCACAAATAGGGATTTGGTTACTGTGGCAAAGCAAATCTAGAAATCCATTCAAGGACGCAAAACTTTTGGCTAAAACTCTCTCATATCATATTTGAGGATGGGGAATTGGGTTTCAATTTATGATGATGTTTTAAACTTTTAATTGAATTTGTGTTAAAAGTATTAGATCAGCTGTCAAATATTAATAGTTATTATATTTGTAGATGAAGTCGGTCTACTGATCTAGGGGGAAATAATGTGTTTGATGGGTTAATAAAAACTTCCGGTAAGATTAGCGCTCTGAAATTTAAGTTAGAATCTTCATTTTAATGATTTCATTTTTTTCTTGTATTTTTTGTCTTAAAGTTCAATTTTCGGTTATTTTTCTTCTAAGAATTTTTATATAGTTTTCGGTTCTTTGAACATTTTCCTATACTTTTTATGTCTGTATCATCCTCATTTTTTTCAAACTCATTGACTTATATAGATGATTTTAGGTGGAAGCAGGGTTGATCCTGAGTTTTTGGGTGCCCGGTTCGAAAGCTCAAAATGTGCCCTTTTTTTATTACGAAAACATATGTTTAAAAAAAATAATATTTAACGAGTGCTGAAACCCAGTCGAAGCTGGGGGGCTAGGCCCTCACGCCAAAATTATATTACTTGAGAAAATATAGAAACGGGGGACATAGTACTTAAACCCTGACAATAAAAAATACAATCATATACAACAATTCCTAGCAAAGCTCCTTGGAATTTCAACCTTTACGAAATTGTATTCTAGCATTTTTTTGAAGCAAAATCATCAATTATATCATCATACTCCAAGTCTTCAATCTCATTTTTTTTCAATGCATAAGATTGCTAATCCATTTAGCCTATCTTGAGTCATAGTGGTCCGCAAGTAAGATTTTAATAATTTCAATTTTGAAAAACTTATTTCTGCAGATACCACGGTCACAGGTACAGTCAACAGTACACGATAAGCAATCATGACATTAGGACACATGTCGGTTTCTTTTACAAAGTTTGCTATTTCCATGGATGTCCAAGAGTTATTAGAGATAAATGCTTCTTCAGGTAACATCATTTGCAACACTTGTAATTCAGAACATAAGTCCGCTCCATCTATATCCATGGTATTTCCATGTTTCAAATGTGCTTCAAGATTCATACAATTTTCTTTTAGTTGTTGATCATCCAATGAAATTAACTTCGGTGCATCAAACAAGAAGCCAAAAATAGATTCTAAAGTCTTTAACTGTTCAAATCTGTTTTCCAGTTGAGAAAGAGCAATATCCACTATAACAAGAAAATAATATGTTCTAAATGATTCTTTAACAGACTGTTGTTCCCTCTCATTACCATCAACTTCATCATGATGTCTTTTTCTAGGTCTATGACATTTAGTTTGAAAAACAGGTTCAATTTCCGAATCAAGTGCAATTTCTTTAGCACCACGCATGGCAGAAGCAAAACCAGTTTCTCTGTTGTTTTCAAAAAAGATAACAAGTGCTTCCGGTGCCTTTACAGCAACATCAAACGCATGTCTTCAGATTGTAATTTTTTGCTCACCATGTTAATCTTCAACAAAATGTCATTCCAAATAACCAAACTTAATACAAAATCAAAACTGGAAAGTTCTCCCGATGCTAAACATCCTGCATCTCTACTCAATTGGGGATTCTCAGTAATTTCCACCAACGTAAACAAAGCATTTCTAACCTGGGCTACTTGAGATTTAGTTGCTTTAACACTTTCAATGTGACTTTCCCATCGAGTAGTTGACAATGACTTCAAAGTTAACCCATCAATATGTTCAAGCAAAATATTCCAACGCTTTGTAGAGTTGGAAAACACCGTATATATGCATTGACATGCTCCAAAAAAAGATTTTGCTTTAACACATGAACTTGACATATCACAAACTACTAAATTAAGACAATGAGAACCACATGGCATGTAAAAGGCTCTGTGATTTATCTCTAGCAATCTTTTCTGAACACCTTGGTGTTTCCCTTTCATGTTAGATCCATTATCATAACCTTGTCCCCTCACATTATCAATATCAAGATCAAGAGACTTTAGGACATCTTGCAACTCATTAAAAAATCCTTGTCCTGATGTATTTTCCACACTTAAAAACTCCATGAAATACTCCCTTATATGTATTGACCTACTTGACAAGTCAACACATCTCAAAATTAAAGTCATTTGTTCCACATGACTTGCATCAGGAGTACAATCAAGAATGACATAATAAAATTTGGCTTATTTTACTTTTTTAATGATTGCGGTTTTGACTTTTGAAGCTAAAGTAGCTATCAACTCATTTTGAATTTTATGGCTCAAATAGTGGTGATGAATCTCTTTATTCTCAATGAGTCGAAAATGCTCTTGCATTATTGGATCAAACTCCGCAATCATTTCAAGTAAACCTAAGAAGTTGCCATTAGAGTCTTCATAAGGTCTTTCATTTGTTCCACGAAATGCTATATTACGTATGGCTAAATATTTCACAACAGCAATAATTCTAAGCATCACTTGTTTCCAATGATTTGTCTCTTTCTTGATTCGCATTTGAAATTCTTTGTCAATTGTCTGATTTTTTGTCAATCTACGTTTCAACTCAACCCAAGTTCTCGAATTGGTGAGATACTCTTTACTCTTTTCATGTTGATCAAGCTTCACACCAAGATGTCTCCAATCACTAATTACATCTTTTGCTAACTCACTTTTTGAGGCAATTGTTTTAAACAATTTACAACAAAAGCAAAAGATTTTATCCAACTCTTTTGAGTACACGAGCCATTTCCTATCATAAATTTCACTCGTTGATAATTTTCGATCATAGTAGTGTGAGAAAATTTTTTTTAGAGAGTTTGTCCTTAGGATAAGTGAGTTTAGTTTCTCGAATCGGTCACTTTTCTACAAGTAAGGCTCTCATTTCTGTATTAAGACCATCCCAAATTCTTGGATCATAAATGTTTAAATGGAATGTAGGTTCGGGAGATTCAATATTTTCCTCTACACCAATATGATCTTCATCAACATTTAAATCTATATCACCACCATTTTCATGATCTTGAGACTCATCACCAATATTTTCTTCTAAATCACCACCATCATAACCACCAATTTCATGATCATGAGACTCCCCAACAACATTTTGTGACTCTTCACCAACATTATTTTCTCTCAAATTTTCAACCGACTCATTCATTGTAGAGAAAAATTTATTAAGAGATCATCTTAAACTTTCAGCAATTTCATTATCCTTTGCTTTTTTTTTTTTTTTCCTTTTCATATTACCAGGGAGTTGTTTCCTAAAAGACATGGCTTCGATAATTTGTTTGTAAAAATTACCTACACATGATATAACAAAAATTTCCGATCAAAATTAGCATTGCAACATATATTATATATTATCGGCCAAGGCATAAACTCATTTTCAAGTTTGACATAGCAACTAAGTTTATTGCATAACTAATGGAAACTCATCACTCATCACCTAAAGCATAAATACCTACAATGCTTAATCTAATCATGCAAAATAATGCAATTCCAACCAAAACTTCATGATTTTTCGAAAATGGGCATAAAAGGTTACATGCTTAGAAAACTAAAATAAATCTAAGGAAAAGAGAAAGAAACTTACTATGGCTGAAGAGAGCATGAAGAATCAATAAATCCCACTCTTTATTGGAGAAAATTTTGCAAGAGAAAAAAGGAGCTAGAGAGCGAGAGCCATGTAAGGAAATTTCGTGATTTTTTTTTAAGAGAGATGATGATGAATAGTGCATCCCACGTTTTTATTCACAAAAGAGAGATATTTAAGTAATAAAATATTAATAAAAATTCATTATTTTGGTGCCCATTTATTATTTTGGGCCCTGGACAGTAGCCCTTGTGGCACTGTCCAATGGTCGGCCCTGGGTGGAAGTGTCAACACATGTCCATTAATGAATTCATGTGAGATGCATGCCAAGCATCTGTCATAAAATTAGATGGCATAACATATGCCACTATACATGCTAAACTAAGTTTGTATGTTAAATTAAGTGAATTGTCATTAAAGTTCACTAGTCTTAGGCAGTGGCGTCATGTACTCTGAAATGTTAATTTAGGATCCGATTTATTTCCATTTCGAAGTATCTTCATTCCGAAGTCTGGAATACTTCCAGTCCAGAAAGTGCTTCTACTCCGAAGTAGTTCCACTCCGAAGTGATATCACTCCATCATTTCTGAGTGAGTGATGACACTCTGAAATCATATCTAAATTTTAGTTCTATTAAAGAAATTTGTTGAAGCAAAAATTCATTAGAATGATGACACGTGACTAACAGAGTAGGTATTATAGTTACACCTAAACCTCATCATATTATCATTTCCATTTTATTTAGGGAAGTAAATATGCTAGTAAGGATCATTCTCATTACTCCAAAATAAAGTTGTAGCATATATGAAGCTTATTAGGAAACTGACCAATGAAGAAGACAGAGCAAGGCGGCCTTAACCTAGCTCCGAGTTAAAATTTACAGGATAATGTAAAAGGAAATTGTTGATTCTAGTGAGGGTAAAAGTTGGATGGAGTTGCCAACCTCTTCATCTAATTGGAATAAATTTCTTAATTAACATAATTATGAATGTTGTTTCTAACAATGGAAGCACAAAAGATCCAATGCCGATAATAATTCCCAATCTCCCAGATTTTTTTTCCCTATACTATCACGCTTCAATGACATTAATTGCCAATGTTGCTTTCGGTGTGAATATTTTATAGAGTTAGCAAATGGACTCATATTTGACAAGCTTTCAATAATTTTCAATTTATTTATTTAAGTTTGGAATTAATAAAATATAATAAGAATATTAATTTAAGTTTAAGAAAGTGCTTTTCCCTTTAAATTTCAAGAAAGTGTTTTTTTTCCTACCCAATGGGCGTGGCTTGGTGACGTTGGGTTCAGGATCTCATCTTGAGATTCTGGGTTTGAATCCAGGGAGTGCGTTTCTTTTAAGAATCTGGAACAACCAATGATTTTACTTGTTCCGCTTAAGTTCGAAAGGGGTGGTTTGGCGACGAGATTTCCGACGGTTGAAAAAAAAAGTGTTATATCTAACATCTGTGTCTGGTACTACACTGTGCTATTTTACAGAGTTAGTTATGTTAAATACAGTTTCTAGATTGTATTAAGTATCCTGTAAAAATATTAATCATTTCTGTGCAATTTGTGATTTATTTCATATAAACATCCAAGAATCTCATAAAAATTTGCCATTAAAAACTATATAATCATTAATAAAATTAATATAGATACAAAAACACCCCAAGAGCATCTCCTGCATTTTTCAGAAAAATTATAAATATGAAGAAATGATTACTCTCTCCAAATTCTGAAAATATTGTTGAATCACTCTTTTCAAACACCAATACAAGGGTCAAATAATTCATCCCCACAATTTTTTTTTTCCCTTTTTTTGCTTTTTTCAGTCTGACTGAATAGTTCACAAATTCTAAAACATCTCAACACTTTCAGAACAATATTGGGGACTGGAAATCATTTGTAAAGATTGATCTTTTACTCTGCAACATCTTCAAAATTCTTTCCTGATCTTCGCCGGAAAAATTGAGGAAGCATCACTAAAGAATTAGCTCTACTAACTCCTTTAAGTGCACTATATTCTTCCAGTGACATCCAGCTATGTACAGATTCTGTTTCTGCTGCAGCTTGACTCCTCATTGATCTAATGCTACAAGATCCAGCTTCGTGAGGATTACTTACATGGCTTACGCTGCTGCAATAGCTCATGTCATCAGACTTGGATTTTGTTAAAAGGGGCTTTTGTCCCAGGAATAAGCAAATCGCTGCGCAATCATCAGTCTTGGAACCTGGATATTTCGTTTTCCAGGCTCGAACTGCTCGCTGTACTAACATTTTTGCTGCCATTTCTTTCTTGCCTGCACTAGCTACTGTTCTTATCACCTCACTGTTTGTTAACACATCCCATACCTGCAAATGGCAAATTGTGATACTCTATTTAGAACCCGTTTGGAACTGTTTAAAATCATATTAAAATTATTTTCTCAAGGTTAAAAGTATTTGAAATCTCTTGATAATATGTTTAAAAACGCTACTAGTTAAGTAATACTTTCAAACTGACGATTTACTCCACTCTTTATAAATTGCATACATTTTAGATTTAAAAAACCTACAAATAGCTAGGATTGTGCAATTTTTTTTCTTACTCCATCTGTTGCTAGAACCACAAATTCATCCTCTCTTGTAAGTTTTCTGCAAGAAATTTCAGGAATTGAGATGAGGCCGTAGTCTTTTAAGCAAAAATCTCCAAAGGCCCTGGCCATGGCTAGACCAGGGCAATTTTCTTCAGGCATCCATATTCTATACACATCTGGTTCTTCATCCATTGCAAAAACTCTGCCTTTACATTTCCTGATTCTTTCAGCTTCACCTGAGTAATATTAAAAACAACAGACAAATTATACATTAGATTTGATTAAATTAATCAGACTTTAGGCAACCCTACTTGCAATATCAGGTTTCAAATCGGTAGTGAGTTGGACGGGAACGAGTTGGTTTCTGTCATCTCTAGTGCAAAGAACAGCTCGAGAATCACCCAAATTGGCAATTAACAAGTGTTCACCCTGCAAATAGAAAAGAACAACATGAAAAAATTAACAAATTATGAGGATAGAATCAAAGCAATTTTTAAAATGTAGACTATAATTCTCTGTAAAAAGATTTGAATCCTCTGTGTTTAGGTAGTTTAATAGTAAAGTTAATATTTCACATGATTAAGAATAAAAAAATTTAAAACTCGTTTCTCAATATTCTCCAAAAAAATCATTCATTTTTCATGAATAAAGATTAAACAATCTTAAAGTTGAGATAAATGACTAAAATCTCTAAAGATTAAAAGAAAAATGATGAGAAAGAAGATGAAGACGAATCACGGTAAAAAATCAATGATATTCCGCGGAAAACTAAATTGACTTATTTTCAGTCAAATCAAATGGTTCGATAATGACCGACAATTAATCGTCACTTAAACCGATAAGTTTATACTGAATGAGGATTTCTTGACAACTTTTATATAATCCTGAACATACCCTTAAAATACACTTGATTAAGGGTCTAATAGTGTACCTTTTTGATGATATTTACAGCCGTTGCACCACTGCAGTAGCTGTCCATTGCAGATTCCAAGCTAAGTTCATCATCAAGTTGTTCATAAGCTTGAATTAAGTTAGCCTCCAAAGCACGAAACAATGAATTTCGACTAGATTTGGAACCATTACTACTATGATCTTCGTAACTTTTCTTAAGATCCTTGATTGCTGAAGTGAGCTTTGAAGGTAAATGGTCGCGTACATGACGTGCAATCTTGTGACCCGCAGGTCCATGACCATCAAACACTCCGCAGAATACTGCATCTTTATCACCAGTAAAGTTCTGAATCAAAATTATATGTTAAGTTCCCATTTTTATAAATTTTATATTCTCTATTTTTAATCATTACTGGGAATGAGGGAATATCATTTCACATTTAAGCTTATGAACTGAATTATTTTAACAAGTTTAATCATGAACTGCAGGACAGAATTGCATTTCTTTAATCATAAGTCCCACAAGAGTAATGATATTTATTTTTTTAATTCAACCCTAGTTAGGGTCTGTTTGGTTCAACCAAGGGGAGGGGAGGGGAGGAGAGGGATTTTAATTAAATATATGTTTGGTTCAAATGAGGGGAGGGGAGGGGAGGAGAGAGTTTTTAATTAAATATATGTTTGGTTTAAGAAGGGATGGGAGAAATTTTAAAACTAATTTACTATTTTATCCTTATAGCCTGTTATAAATAAAATTAAAACAATATATGCTTATATTATCTTTGAATTAAACAAATAATAAAATTAAAATTAAAAGCTGAGTGGTGAGTGGAAGAAGCACGTAACTGGAAAAAAAAAAAAGCAAAGACTAGGGTTTGAGTACAGAATGATTAAATATAAGAGAGATTTATAATTATGATAATTTATGATTTTTAATATATAAGTAGGGATAATTTAGTCATTACATTTAAAATTTTAATTCTTCACTTTCTCTCCCCTCCAAAACCCCCCACTTTTGGAGGGGAGCTAAAATTGGCTTAAGAGGGATTTTGCTCCCCTCCCCTCCCCTCCAAAAAATTGAACCAAACAACCAAACACACCCTTAAGGTTATGTCTGAATTGATAAAAGAGGATGATTTATAATGGAATGTAACCCAATGAAATTGAACGGAATAAAACATTATTTGCTAAATAAATAGTAATTGAATAAAATATAATTAAATAATTTTTAAAGATAATTATGTCTTTTTAGATTCTAAAAGTAAAAAAATATAAATATTTTAACGTTATATTTTCAAGGAAATAAATTTATCTTCACGGATAATGTTATTTTTTTAAAGTTATGTTTTATCCCAATCTCTGATTTGGACTACTCGTTTTTTATGACTCAAGACATCTATTTGTTACAATTCCTTTCACCCCCTTCGACTCCCTTCCATCCATATTTTAAGTTACATTCCACTTTATTATATATCTCTCCATCAATCCAAACATAACCTAAGGGTTATTATCGTTTCACTACTTCATAAATTAGAAAATAATAAATGAATATGAGAAGTATAATGATTTAACATTTTACTATTATATCTTTACAAATAATAAATAAGTACCGTACTTGATATTTTAAAAGTGTAGTAAAATTTCATGTTATGTAAGATATTGTAGCAAAAATAAATAAAAAATTTGTAATAAAAATATAGTAATAAATATACTATTTATTATTTCTCAATATCTGAAGTAGTGAAACGAAAACACCAAATTTAACCCTACAATTAGAAAATAAAAAAATAAAAAAAACAAAAACAAAAAAACAAAAACAAAAACTTGGCAGAATCTTGAATCATTTATACATTTGCAGAAGGGAAAAAGGAGATCCCACAATTCCCATTTACGAGGCAGAATAAATTGATCAAACCCAACAACATTAATTTTCGGGAAATGAGAGCAAATAAGTTAATGAATTAATCAACATAATCAAATAATTTGAAAAATAAAAAAATACCTCCCAAACAGTCATGGCATCTTGGTTGATACCTTTTCTTCCTTGTTGTGTAAACATAGAAATGTTCTTAGAAGATCCTTGTAATCTGATAGAGGCTCCATCATCCCCAGCCCTCACAATATCTTCTTCCTCATTATCCATTTTCTTTTTTTTATAATTTTCTCTACGTACTTTCATTTCCTCCTCCTCCTCCTCCTCCTCCTCATAGACTGATCCATACTTGACTTCCACGCTACAACAACCTCCCATGTTATATTATTTAAGCACCCACTAAAGCCCTACAAATTACCCAAATATATTTTCCGGGAAAATGGGAATGATTTTCTTGGGATCCAAAAGCCTCATGTCATCGATCGTTTGCATGAAGAGGCAGGCAGTATCATAAGGAGAGGAAATATCCTGACGAGGTTGCTACATAAACGTATATGAAACTGCATATTTGTTTTAAAACACGAGACGGAAATTAAAGAAAAAGACAGAACCAATCATGAAATATGGGTTTTTTTTTTAAGGATTTGGGGAAAAAAATTGGAAGAAACTAATTTTAAGAATAAAAAACGGTGTGTTAGCATTAGCCGTTTATATAATGACTAATTTATCCTCTTTCTAATTTTACATTACTCTTTCTTTAATTACACTTTAACTAAACAAAGAAATTGTTTCCAATTATTTTAGTATCAAAACGTACTGAAGATTGTTTTAAGATCCTAATATCAAATATGTTTATATAAAGAGAAATGACATATCAACTCACACATTTCCCTACATTTATCCATAACGACACATTGCATTGCGTTTTGGTAAAAAAAAAAAAAAAAACCATATTTTGGGGAACCAGTTGCCAAACACTTCAATAAACTTGTCATAAATCAATTTTCTTCCCCAAATCAATTTTGTTGCTCTCTCTCAAACCACTTCGCCGGCGACCAAGCAAGCAAATCGCAGTCCGGTGCTCTCAAACCACTTCGCCGGCGACCAAAATAATTAAGTAACACGCAGTCCGGTGCTCTCAAACCATTTCGGCGGCGACCAAGCAAGCATAACGCAGTCCAGTAATGATTCCAATTCATTATTGTTGAATTTCTTAAAATGCATTTTAGAGAGTTGGGTATTTCTTGTTTTGATGGAAGATTTGTGAATGTCATTAGTGTTTGGCTTTTGTCTTCTGACTCTGTATCAGTTCAGAGTTTTTAACTGTTGAAGTACCATAGTAATGGCGGTTTTATTTCAAGTTTGATGTTGTAGTGAATTTCAATTTCTCAAAGAACTTTAATATGTTATGTCTTGAATTGATTTAACGGTTAACTTGAAGTGATTGTTGGACTTAGAATATTAATCAATCACAATTCTGTATCAGTTCAGATTTTTTTTTTTTTTTTTGAAATATTGTATTGGTTTTAATGCATGAATTTTGGATCTCATTTGAGAAAATTTAGTTGTGTAGAAGAAAAAAAAGGTCAGTTCTTGGTTGAAAGAAAGTCGGTTCACATAACACAAGTTAGTTTTTTCATTAATAATAAATAGCATTTTATGTTGGGTATGCGTGTATATATATAGGCATTAGATTTTGTTTGGTGGTTGAGACATTATGTTTGAGAAACTCAAAAATGCTTTCTATTTGATTGCAATGGTGTTTAATTCAATTTGCAAAACTGTGAAATATGTCTATTTTTTTTATACAGCCTTCATTCATAATTTGGGGGAGACATACAATGAAAAATTTAGACATGGACACTGCATTCTAGGATGATGAAGGTGTAGATGTTCACATTAATGAAATTGATGATAATCACGATGATGATCCAAAGATAGATATGGTTTTTTATAATGCACATGAGATGTTTAATTATTACAAAGAATATGGAAAACGATATATATAGCATATTTTACTGTATTAGCAACTGTATTTACCTTTCATTTGACTTTGCATGCAGATTGAACATGTTCCTGCCACTGCACCATATGTTTCTGAATCAATTGGAGGATTTCAGCAATTACTACTCCAATATAAAAGCTAATTCATTTGGAGGATTTCAGCACCATATGTTCCAATGTATTGAAGATGTACAGATGACTTTTGTTTTGATATAGAATTTTTATGTAATCCACATTCTCTTAAATCAATTCACCAGACTTTATATTTTATGTTTGTTAATTCAATTTTTAGTTTCGATGTCACAGCGAGTGGCTTGGTTCAAAGTATGCTAAAAGTATGGTCAAAGTATGCTCAATATAAACTTATTAAATAAAATAACATATTATACATTGGCAGAAATGTATGTGCTGCTTGAAGCATTATACATTGTCGGGATTTCTCCTTAAACAAAATAACACATTCTAAATATGATACATAATAATAGGAAAATAATTATTTCTGCTGCATATTTTTGAATGAGACTAATCTCTCGATTTCCTAGTTCATCCCTAATCAACTTCCGAATTTCACCTAGTAAAATATCATTATTAGTGTCGTTGCCTTTTTGATCTTCCGCCCATTGATCATCGTCATTCCACTCAAAGGCTAGACAATCCTTGCATTTCCAAAACTTTCGATTTGGATTTCGTGATGTAGTAGAAGTCCATAACTTTTTGGTAACCATTGGGGCATTTGTGGCAACGTCGCCGTTCCATTGAATTTGCACTCGTGCTAGATGATATTATGATTACAAATCAACTGCAAAATGCATCATAACATACACTTTAGGTAAGAATAAGACGGAAAAAATATCATAACATCATAGTCATGTATTCTTTGAAGCAACATACCAGGAAATGCATAAAGAAACATAGCAAAATCAAGCTTAAATGGAAACCACCCAAAATCAAGAGAGCGAATTCGAAGCTCATGCCTTCTCAATCCACACTGCCATCACAACATCACTATACAAAATGCTCCTTAAAATGTTCAATCCACACTTCCATCAATATACAAAATGCTCAATTCTCACTGCCATCACTACACAAAATACTCAATCCTCACTGTCATCACTACACAAAATACTCAATTCTCACTGACATCACTACACAATATTTGAAAGCATACTTGCCTACTTCATAATCCACATAAACTCACCTATGTAACATAAGTAATTCAAACCTAGCAATTTTACATACATTAAGACAACATGTTCACCATATATGCATATGACACACGTTACATAGTTTTTGACACATCACAAACAAAAGGGAGAACCAAATCACTCGATATTACAACTGTCCAAGCTTATTTCTTTGGCATATTCACAAGTTATATTCACAATATTTATCAGCTACATAATCAAAATCATTATCACATTAAACTCGATCTTAAAAAAATTTCCCCAGCAATTCGAATTTCGTAAAAGCCAGCCAAGCATAAGACTAATAGATGAAGCAAAGGCTATTAAATGAGATCAATTACTCAACAACTACCATGAGTCATGCTGGCTATTCTTTCCAACTCAACACAACATGAAAGATGAAATAGATACAAATGGCATCTTGCCACAAAGCACACACGGTTGCCTTAATCTCAACCAATTTAAAATTACTGCTCTTGATTGATGATGATATGATGAAAGTGAAAGAACTCAAGACGCACAAATGAGAGAATGATTAAACATTAAGAATTGTGGTTTATAAATATTCTAAGTCCAACAATCACTTCAAGTTAACCGTTAAATCAATTCAAGACATAACATATTAAAGTTCCTTGAGAAATTGAAATTCACTACAACATCAAACTTGAAACAAAACCGCTATTACTATGGTCCTTCAACAGTTAAAAACTCTGAACTGATACATAGTCAGAAGAAAAAAGCCAAGCACTAATGACATTCACAAATCTTCCATCAAAACAAGAAATACCCAACTCTCTAAATTGCATTTTAAGCAATTTAACAATAATGAATTGGAATCATTACCGGACTGCGTTATGCTTGCTTGGTCGCCGCCAAAATGGTTTGAGAGCACCGGGCTGCGTGTTGCTTAATTTTTTTGGTCGCCGGCGAAGTGGTTTGAGAGAGAGCAACGGATTTGAGAGAGAGCAACGAAATTGATTTGGGGAAGAAAATTGATTTGGGGCAAGTTTATTGGAGTGTTTGGCAACTGGTTCCCCAAAATATGGGGTTTTTTTTTTTTTTTTTTTACCAAAACGCAATGCAATGTGTCGTTCTGGATAAATATAGGGAAGTGTGTGAGTTGATATATCATTTCTCTTATATAAATGAGTAATCATAATTATTTCCTCCCACATACAAAATTTTAAGCTTGTTAAAAAAGTAGAGATTTTGAGAAGCGAAATCCCGCCGGTAAACCACTCCTTCCGGACTTAAGCGGAGCAGGTAAAACCTCCGGCTGTCCCAGGCTTTTACAAGAAATGCACTCCTTAGATTCGAATTCAGGATTTCAAGGTGAGATCATGAATCCTACACCATCAAATGACGTCTTTGGGGAGAAGGGGCATAAGTGATTATGCCGTTAAGAGGAGTATTTGTAGGATTAGCTAAGATGATTTTTTGATTATTTGTGGTGGACTAGAACAACACAAAACAAAAGAGTTTATTAATTCTCATTTCTGTTTTCTTTGTAAAATTAGGATTATTAATTATAAGCTCTGTGAAAAATAAAATATTTCAATAATTTTTGAAAGTTGGTAAATAAATATTTGAGGTTAAAAATACAAAAAGACATTGAAATTTCATTGTATACACTATAATTTTAGGTTGGATTTGATGCAAAGACATGTTTGCATGTATGACATATACATGCCTCTAGTTCCGGCAGTTGCCCGTCCAGTGTCTGTCAGTCTACCGCTATGGTGATAATGGCAAATCACATTTGGATTCGCAATGGATTTGGTATCAATTTTGGCTCTAAGTCTAAGAGGTCTATGAGCTTTATATACCTGTACCCGGACCTCCCATCAACTTGCTCATCGGAATCAGTAACAGAGTGAACCCTTGACGTCATCATTTAAATAATGGCAACAGTGAAAAAGTATTAAAAAGTTTTTTTTTTTCAAACTTTAGATCTAATCTATTATTGAGCTGAATTATCACAATCTTCTAACACTTTTTTTTTTTTTTTTTGAAACGATGGAAACCCCGCCACCAAACCACCCATTCTGGACCGTGGCGCAGGTAAAACCACCGACTGTCCCAGGCTCTTACAAGAAGTGCACCCCCTGGATTCGAACCCAGAACCTCAAGGTGGGATTCTGGACCCTACACCACCAAGCCACACCCCTTGGGGATGTAATCTTCTAACACACGTACTTTAGTATAGTTAAAATTTAATTATCTTTAAATTATTATCCAATAACTACCAATAATAATTTATAAAGAAAAATATAAAACACCAGATTCAAATTTTTGTTCGTAGTGAATATATAAAGAGGTTACATTTCAATAACTATTGTAATAGTCTGTTATTACAGTTAAAATTAATAAGCTGCATATTATTTATCCTTGGTCATGCCATCCTTTGGATTATCATGCATCGCTGGCATCGATCATTTCTATTGAAATGGTGTCTCACAACATTTGGTCTGGCTCAACAGTAGCACAATAAGAGTGACTTGAAAAGATAATTCAGCACCTTTGCTAGTGCTACTACTACATGATCCTAATTCCTAATTGAAAAGGAAGATACATACAGCAAACACCAATTAACAATTTTTGTTTACCAACACAACGAAGGTTGATACCCAGCTCCGCATATCTTTCTTCAGCTCATCGTTGCCGTGGTCACATAACACATGAATAATTCTAAGGCTTCTTGTCTTTGAAAAATAATGTCTGAAAAGTTAAATCGGACAAATATCGACTCTAACGCAACACCTAACTAGTTCAACCACAAAGGAACAAACAATCCAACAGTATATGTCTGTCTATACTACAACTTTACAATGAAGAGTGAAATTCAACAAGTCTGAGAAAAATCTACATTTAATATCCAAATCAAAGTGAAACACTCAGAAGAAATTTAAGCTTAACTAACACTTTAGAATTTCATCCCTAGTTACAGTTACTTGCACAATTAATTAAAAGTATGATTAATTAATTGATATGTAAAGCTAAAAAAACATAATTGATGATAGTATGATACCAATGAACTTGTAAATGCAATTCGAAAGAAATACTATAAAAATATTTGTCCATGTCCTACAACACTTTTTAACTGCAATATTAAGAATCCTATGGGCTTAAAAGGGAGAAAAAAAAACATTACAGATGTAGGATCATTGCCGATCACCACCATTGATGAACTAGAACACCCCTCTGTCTGAGAGAAGTAAACAACTCCAAGCACTGCTCATAAGTCTTCTCGTACTTCGGGCTCCTTTGTCCGGGGCAGCATCTCTGCCACCTATTGTAATGGCATTCGAGAAAGATCTCATCTATCAAACAAATTGCCCCAGTCTCAAACAACCTTGGAATCAAATCAAACTCAGTCCCTTCAACATCCATTTTCATCACCACAAAATCCTTATCTGTCACAGTCTTCTTCAACCAATCCGCAAAATCAAATCCCTGAATTCTATCCACCTCACCATCAAACCCACCATCCGATAACGACTGCACAGGCTGAATTCTCCCCATTCCCCTGCCCTTAACTTCGACTTCTTTACCCGGGTCATGATTAATTTCAAACGATAATGTTTCATTCCTCACCCACGCCGCGTAAGGCAACAATTTAACCCCTTTTTTCACCTTATACTCTTCGTAAAATGTCTTATCAGCTTCAATTGCATAAACTTCAAATGTTTTGTTCTGTTTCGGATATTGCTTCTTAAACCAACTCCCTATACTAGACCCATAACTCCTCGCTCCCACATCAACATACACATATCTATTCTTGAAACTTATATCAACCATTGATGGTAAATACTTTATATTCTTTATATTCCTCTTCAAAGTAATCCATGGCTTCAATGGCTCCTCTATAATTAACGGCTCCGCTTTCCGGACTATAGCTTGCTTATAGCCCGGGACAGAGCACTTATTTACGATATGGCCATCAGGTAAATTCTCCCCGTGGCCTATAATGAAATCGCTCTCTTTTCTTAACACAATCTCTCTAATATGAGGCAATGAAGAATCAAACCCATCAATATCATGTGATTTAACTACCTTGCAAGAATTGAATAAATCAAGAAACGAATTAAAACTATACTCATCTTTAGCCCTCGCGTGGACCACCGCAAACCCTTCGGGTTTCAGCGTCCGTACGATCTCTGAAGCAAAATCCAACGGCTTTGATGTCTTCTCCAATCTGGCCCCACCTATAAAGACAAAATCAAACGTATTACCATCAAACGGTATACGGTGCCCCACGCCTGAAATAACCAACGGCTTCGACGACTTTTTAAAAATTCCAATCGAATCCTCGACGCCGATCTCCTTCAAAGCGAAAACGTCTTGGCCGTATTGAGTCTCGACGCTCAGAGCTTTCGCGTTATGAGAGAGGTAGCCTTCGGAAATCAGGTCTTGGAAAATCGAGGAGTAGAAATTCACGGCCTTGATCCACTCTTTGCTGGTGTAAATATCACGGCTGCTAGTGCTCACAACATTGGAACGAACGGCTTTGTTGGCCGTTATCACGGTAGCTCCGGTAGCGGCTCCGGGAATGACGAGGTTGAAATTTTCCGGTAGTGAGAAGAAACAAAAATCGCCGAGATTGCATGACTCGCCGGCGATTGTAACGACGTAAGCAAATCGGACGACTATGATTAAAACGCAGAATAAAAGCACCCGCACTAGAATTTTCCTCAAAAAGCTCGGCTTCCCTACGCTGGGCTCCATCATCACTTGCTTCCCTTGATTTCGCATATTTTTTTAAATTAAAATAAAAAAATTTTAAAAATCGGTGGGAAAAAAGAAAGAAGAAATATGAAGTGTACGGAAAGGGGAGGCGATTAGCGGGAGCAGAAGCGGGCGGAGGTGTGGTTGGCGCCGATGAGAGTTTTAGAGAGGGAAGGAGAGGAGCAGATTGGGAGAGAGTGCAATACAGGAGGGGCAAAAAGGGAAAGCATCTTGGTGATGTAAAGAAACGACAGATTGAGATTCTGTTACGGACGGAGCAAGCCCATGATCAGTTCGAGTCGAGTGGCGAGAGTTATTGACTCAGAATCGGCTTCGTATTCATTTTTTTTCTTCCCCAAGGTTTGATGAGGTCTTTTTAGAGAGAAGGGAAACGCGGCGAGGTGACCGGCTAAGCAGGTTACACGCGGAAGGAAGGATAAGAGAGAATAGAGTAGCTTCTCCGTGGAAAGTGCGTGGTATGATTTGGACTTTGGAGATGATTTCATTAAATATTTTTTTTATTCAATGAATCATTTTTTCATTTAATTTTAAAATAAATTTTTATTATATTTTATAATTTTATGTTATACAAATTATTTAACACTAATCGAATAAAAATGAAAATTTTATATTTTCAAAATATGACAATCGATTGTCATTTTCCTTAAATATTATTTAAAAAGCCTTTGGGATTTTTAAAATTTTTATTTCATAATTAAGTTGTTGTTATTATTACCAAATTACATCCTCAAATTGAGTGTATCTTCTTAAACTTGACATCTTTCTTCTATTGCGAGATGCACACATAAAGTGGTTAATGATTTGTAATAGATTTTAATATATTTATTGTGTGTGTTTTTTTTCTTACAATCAATATACTGAGTGTCACTTAATTGAAGATAAAAATGAAAAAAAATGCAACTTTATTTAAGATGAATCTTATGAGACATGTAGCATTAGTGAGTAATATATTAATTACTGGAGAAGGGCGTGTTATTTCAACTTAATTTTTAAATTAAAAAATTAACACGAATTTACAAATTATGTGTCAAAGTTGTAAATAAAAAATTTAAGTTTATATAATTGAATCAATCGTATTATTTACAACATTAATGAGAGTGTTATTTATTAATGTTGTTACTAATTGAGAAATGGGAAAATTGTATATGGTGGGTCGTTGTCTTACCATTTTTTCTTTGTCCCAAATGACATTATTTCATGCCAACCATATCTACTTTATATGACAATTCAGTAATTTAATTTAGTTTCTTATTGGAAATTCTTTCATTTACAAAATGACTAAAAATAAACAATTAGAGAAAGAAGTAGAGCGCAACAACCAGTCAACCACTGAACCAACTGAAGAAATTTATAGTATAGAAATGAGACATAATTTAAATTATTGGAACAGGGGGATGAAGAAGCATCAAAACAGAAATGAAGGAAATACTTACGATCCAAACAAGGATTACTTGATGTAAGTGCATAAATTTAGTCATGTTTGTTGATCATGCATTTCCATTTTAATGAATCTAATGGAAATATTATGGAATGAGAGTACTTCAGGCTATATAGTATAAGTATTTTGAAGTGATATCACTCCGGAATGAGAGTACTTCAGGTTACATAGTAGAAGTATTTTGAAGTGACATCACTCCGGAATGAGAATAACTAAGATTATAAATTAACATTCTAAAGTACATGATGTCACCATCTAAGATTGGTAAATTTAATGACAACACACTTAACATGCATAATGTCTGGTGTAATCACATCTAATTTTATATATCGGCATGGTATATGGTAGATGCTCAGTATGCATCTCACATGAGTCCATCAATGGACATGTGTTGACATCTCCTCTTAAAATCCCCTATATAAGCCAATGAGCTTGAAGAAAATAATGACGTTTTTGGAACATTCAAATATAAAAAAAATGTTCACTAAAATGTAAAAAAAAAAAAAAAAAAAAACAACAAATAAATATAGAAAAAAAAAATTAGAAGAGAAAAAACTGTAAATTAATATTTAAAACAAGGAAAAAAAAAGAATCATGAGAAATGAAGTTTTTAACTTAAGTTTCGGAATGCTAATCTTAAAATAATTTTTTATTAGCTCATAACACACTTATTTCTCGGCCCAAATCAAAATTGGACCTTAGAGAAACAAGCCTAAAACCTATGGAGAGATATGAAATTTTACCACACATTTTTTATCGTATTCACTTGGAAAAAAAAAAAAGAATCACGAGACATTAAAATTTTAACTTAAGCTTTGGAATGTTAATCTTACAATTAATTTTTATTAGCTCACCAAACACCTATTTCTCGACCCAAATCATAATTGGATCTTAGAGAAACAAACTTAAAATCTATTGAAATGTATGAAATCTTACCACATAATTTTTACCGCATTCACTTGGAACAAATAAAAATTCAGTGCTGTACACGAAACTAATAGCTATAAGATAATAAAATTAAAAAAGTATAAATAAAAACTAAATTATGATCATTAATTAAATACTCAACAGGAAATCAGAATCTTAATTTTAATTTAACATGTAAAAGTTGACCCAATTAGATTCATTTATGAGTTATGACGCACTAGTTTTTTGTTTTATTAATAATTGGCGGGTGCCGGGGGCAATAAACATCATTAACTCTGTGGGCGCCCCTTACGCCGGACTAGCCGTTATTTTACTTTTTGCTACAAATGTTGCAAAGAACAAAGCTTTTGTGTAGGGCAGCGGCAGGCCATGTTTTGTCTCCACTTTGGCCGCCGCTCATATTTGTTTTTTGTTTTTTGTTTTTGTGTTTTAATGTAAATTATTGGAAATAGAAGGTCATATTTCTTGTTCGTAAAATTCCTCGAGTAGAGAAACCCTAAAAGTCTTATTTCACTTATATAAGGGGGCTTTTTCATGTTTTTTTTTTTTTTAAATCGAGTATGTAAAATCTCCGGCTATTCCAGATTCTTACAAGAAATTTACTCTCTGGATTTGAACCAATGACCTTAAGGTGAGATCCTAAACCCTATATTACAAAGTCATGCCCTTTGGGGACGAGTTTTTCATGTCTTATAAAGAGTATTATGAGAATTGATTTTAGGGAAATGCTAATGAGTGCCCTAAGGGCATTCATTAATAATTCATTTTTGGAAATTTTTTATGGGAAAAAGGAAAAAGTAATTAATGTTTTGATAACTTTTTATATTACCCAGAAATTGATGTGAAAACTTTCCAAATATGGATGCTTAATGAATGCCCTTAGGGCACTTGTTAGCATGATCCTTGATTTTATTCTAAATATATGAAGTATATCAATTTATTTAGAATTTTAGTATTTGAATTATAGGTGTTTACGGTTGATTTTCATTACAGTGGCAGTTTCGAGATAACTCTCCCGATACAACATTCCCTCAACCTTTAATTTGTTTGGTTTGGGGATGACCAAAAACAAATTTAGTAAAAGATGAAACATCGCACAAGTTGACAATGAAGTTTTAACGTGGTTCGGCAGAGCGAATCCGACCTACGTCCACGGGCACAAAACGATGAAGGTTGTTTTTATTGCCAAGAGCTGACCCGGCCGACCTATTTTGAGACAGGCTAGAACGCGACCGAGCAGTTGAAAGGAGTTACAAGTGATATTCTTTTTTGTCACAAGTTGCTATGTAGAGAAACCCAACCTATACAAATGAGGCTACCCTCCTTTTTTTATACTAGTGAGGACGCAACATTGTACTGCCAACTTGACGTTGTTTCCCGCGTGATGTCTGACTGATTGACGGGTTCTCTGCCCCAAGTCTGCCCTCGCCGAAAGTAAGCCTGCCGCCTGACGGTCAGACACATCCCTCTGTTTTCTCCTATGCCACACGCAATAATAATGACGACAGCCTGTAAAGTGCTATTGAGAAATGACACGTGTAGAAGGAAAGATCCAGCTCCTCTGATATTTTGTCGGTCTTCAAGATGTCACCCAAATGACTCGCCGGACTTCCAGAATTACTTCCGCCCTGAGCCGAGATATCCGAGCTCATCGATCTGCTCAAAGAGCTGGTAGATTTGGTTTGATTCCTTGATATAGTGTGGTCGGTCATAGCTCTCATGTGGTTGGTTTCTAAAACTGTGTTGTGCGACATCCTCTGGTCGGTCATTCTCATCAACCGAATTCCGTGTTAGGTGAGGAATCGATACATATTTTCTGATTCCTTGACCTCCGGATGAGGCGAATTTCCTCTTCTACCCTTACTGAACTGTACAAAAAGACTTAGTAGCAAAAATCCCCATCAACAATAGGTTTGTTGTCTAATGATGGACTTGTGTCCAGACACCAATTCGAGCCTTCATTTAAGTTTATTTTTTGACAAAAAAAAGTGAAATAGGGATATATTTCTCTCCAAATGTTATTAGTTGTAGTAGATTTTTGAGTTATCCTTGATAGATTTATGAGATTACTATAGCTAGCAAATCTATATTATAATAAATTTGCAGATTTAACCATTTAAAAAAAAAATCGAATAGTGTCATCCTATAACTAATCTAAGATATGAATTTCCACATTTGAATGCTCCAATAGATATTCAGACTGTGCCCTTGTAAAGCTAATAATGGGATGAATTTTACAGTATTTGAATATATAGTGGATTATTATTTCCTATTTTTTAATTTTGGATACAAAACTTTAATTACTAAAATGTATATTAAAATAATAAATAAATAAAATTTAGAACCACCGTGCGGTGTGGGGTGATTGCTTGTGAGCCAATTGAATTTTGCTTCGTCACAAAATGTCAAATGAGTATCAATGTATTGACTTGTGGAAAAGGATGAGCTGGACAAGGTTAATCAATTACGAATTTTATAATATTATTTTATTTTCCAGATAATGCAAGTATGATTCTGGTTGGTTCGTATTGTCCAGCGTGTGCCACGTGGAGGGCCACTGACAAATTCCAGAATTTCAAACCTGTCAAGAGAAGAAGTGCCGAAGAACGAATAAATGAGGGGACAGCACACTTGCCCAACAACACTTTACAAACCCAACAATACCTTACAATTTGTCTGATGTGGAGCTGATCCTGTGAAGAGCATTACATTACAGTGTACGTACACTCGAACATCATCACTGTCAAATCAAATCAGTTCCCTAAAAATGTCAACGCCTTTGTTTTCATTCTCCTCCTCATTTTCCTTTTTAATTTAGTTAAATGGGACAGTGTTATATTTTTTAAATAAAGTTCTTAATCAAGCGAGTTAAATAAGTTCGTAATACCTATAACACCACCTATAGATTTAAGTGTATGTCTAAGCTTCAAGTAGTTATGTAGATTTTATAGCGAACAAATATATTATATCTAAGTCTATTTGTAAATTGATATGACCGTGTATTTATATCTTTATGATATTTTAACCATCCATTTCATATACCAAAAAAAGGGTAAAGAACAAAACATAAAAACACATGAAAAATCATATTTTATTCATTTGAAATGTATCAATATCTTTTAAAGTATTCATTTTTCCACCGAAAATTTAAAAAGTGTTCAATTTTCCATCTGAAATTTAAAGAATGTTTGTTTTTCCACCCAAACATTATCCAATTACCAAAATACCCTTACAATATTAGCAGAACTCTAACATTATTAGCGTTTGAGTGGAAAAGTGAATATTTTTTTAATCGCAACCGAACCGTAAACTGAACCGTTGGTCTACGGTTCGGTTGCGGTTCGTCCAAAGTCGAACTGTGTGCATGCCTAGTCTGTAAGTATGGTGTTTGAAGGTATGGTGGTTGTAAGTATGGTGATGTGAATCCAGGCTCATAGAACTGATTGTACCCATTATAGCATTCAAAAATAATGTGATTAGGTTTGTAACAGATTTGACAGAATACTCATCTTCCTCTTGGGTTTGCACTTTCTCTTCCACCATTGAAGCCATTGGATGCTCCATGGTTTCCAGTCCATCCTCATCTACCTTGACCACTTTCATAGCCTGACCAAACAGCTCTGTTTTGACTATTAAAAGCATAGATAACTCTTATTTGTGGTTGAAAACCTCATCTACCATTGTAGTCTCATCTACCATAACCTTTACTTTGGCCATTATTACCAACAGTTTTTGCACCATCAGATTGTACCAAATTAGCTGCAAAATCTGACTTTATTTCTTTAGCCAAAACTGAACTATCCTTAACCAAACGTGTTTCATGTGATAATAATAAGGCATAAGCATCATTAGAAGTAATGTGCAACGTATTAGCTTCAATGAACACAACTGTAGGATAATATTATGTTCTTAAGCCTGAAATCAAATGTGTTATAATGTCTACTTCATTCACAATATTACCAGCCAATGCAAGGTCATTAACAATTGATTTCAACTTAGTATAGTATTCTGATATACTCATAGTATCTTTGATCAAGCTATTCAACATCATTTTGTGGTGAACTTTCTTAGTCATAGATTTAGAAGTAAATTGTTTATCTAATGATTACCATAACTCAAATGATGTTTTAAAGTTTATCACCAGACTTAAGATGTCAAGGCATATAGATGAAAACATCCAGCTCATCAGTTGCTGATCATACATCTTCCATTCTTTATAAGTTACATTTGGCTTCACCATTCATTCTTCGGTAATTGTTGATGGTGGCTGTGTTTTGGCTCTATTGATAAAACCTTCAAGTCCATTACCTCGAATGGAGGCAAGAACATGTGTTCTCCAAATGTTGAAATTAGACCGATTAAGTTTTATTGGTATAAATAAAGTGTAGGTGATGATTGTGTTTGAATTTAGCTGATTTGATGATGATGCCATGATCTTAATGCTCTAATACCATGTTAAAACTAAAAATAAGTGTTTGTTTAATGAGAAAATGGCTCGAAAAATGAGAGAAAGTTGAGAGAGAATTGTTTAGATTTTATTAGAAATAATCATTACAATAACAAATGATAATGAGAGTTTTATATAGTAAAATCTCATATCTAAATTAGCAAATATGAGTCTTTATATAAAAAAGTCAATCTCTCGTTGACATTTGTCCATTCTTATGGAGGGAGATAACAAATTCTAACTAACTTTTGAAAATACACTAACATTATAAAGTCGTTATTGGTTTGCGTTCCTAAAGTGTATCTCAACATCAAAATCTAACTTCAGTATCAGAAGTTGGTCTTCAGAACATAATATCATACGCTACTTCAGCATCATACTCTAGTTTTCAGAACGTAATATCAAACCATGCGTCAATATCATAAGTTAGTCTTCAAAACGTAATATCAGACCATACTTCAGCATCAAACTCTAGTCGTCATAACATAATATCAGAACCTGATATCAATATCTGAATTCAACATTAGACTCTGACCAGCATTTGACTTTGACCATCTGATTCAGAATATAACTATCAGCAGCAGCCAGCAGACTTTGGCCATCTGATTTAAAACGTAACTATTTATTATTTATTTATTTATCATATAGCATCATCATACGCTATATTAGACCTGGCCAAGGTTCTGGTTCCAACCGAGAACCTTACCGGTTGGAACCGATGGAACCGACGGTTCCAGCGGTTCCAAACGGTTCCAACCAGAGCCTTACGGTTCCGGTTGGAACTGTTGGAACCTTAGGGTTCCAACGGTCACACCCAACGGCTACTAGCCGTTGGGTGTGATCCAGATTCCAGCCCAACGGCTAGTGCCGTTGCACTGGGGGCAGGGAGCCGTTGCTCATTGCCCCAATTTCAAAAAAAAAATTTATTTTAATTTTCCAAAATTACCCATAATAACGATAATAAAACGGTTATTTTTAGGGGTATTTTCGATAATGCATCTGCAAGTGCAAGCGGAGCTGAAGGATCAACAGCCACAGATGATGATTGATAATTAAATATTTAAATAATTGTAAAATTACAATGGGGGAAATATCTTTCAAATGTAATGGAACTACGTGAACTTTAATTCCTCTCACCCCTAGAGGATACGTATGCAACTTAAGTTTTTAAAAATTTAAGTTCAAACTCTTTAATTTAAATTTTTTTTAGATAAGAATTTTATTTGTAATTTAATGTAATTATGTAATTTAAGTTTATTATATAAATTCAAATTCATAATTTTAAATTATTTTATTTTATCAATCTCAATTTTTTATTTAAAAAAATAACCAAATGAAATCGAAACCAGAATCAAATGTGGAACCGGAACCCGGCCACCTCTACGCTATATTATCTGACATAGTTATTAATATGGTGCATGTTTTTAACTTTATATCACTTGAACCAAGGAAAATTAAGCAAAATAATAATTTTTTTATTACTAAACTGCTATTTAATTATAACCTCTACTTATAAATAAAATTAGGTTTGTCCCTACAATATGTCTAAATAGAAGTTATACTCTGATATATATACACACACAAAACAAGATTTCAATGATGGAATTCTCATAAAATATGGATCAAACCAAAAGATAAGAAAAATATATATTATAATATATTATATTTTATTAAAATGAAATATTCTCATCGTGTTTTTCTGTTTTTTTATTGGTCTTCATTTTAATGAAATGATGATTTTTTTTATTAGATACTCATTATAATTTTATGTAAGAAGTATAATTGTTACTTTCCCTATAATAAATGGAATAAATATTAGTGGGTGGGCTATGATTTTATTAGCTGTGACAATAATAAATCGGATTTTTGGTGCCACCATTATATTTGTGAAATGAGCTATTAATTAATAATTATATAATATGAAAGAATTATAATAAATAAAATATTATTTATTCGGTTATTTTTAAAATTTAACATGCATGATAATATATGATTTTATTATTATATATGATATTATACCACCGTTATATAATAAAATTTTTCATAATTATGATGGCTAACATGCACATGCATCCAAGCCAAACAAGAAGCAAACGGCACATGCTCAATTATTAATGTGGAGATTTCAATTCGGGGTCGTTGTAGATCAGCCACACGACTTGCACGTTGGAGAGTTTTATCATGAAAATAATATTTTAAATAAAAGCGTTTACTGTGAAAAACATTTTTATTATTTTTTTTTTTTTTTTTTAAGAATCGTTTAACATAATTTTTGGCTAAAAAAATGGTTTATCAATTTTTATTGAATAATATAAGATTACAAAGAAAAACTGAAAAAAGGAAAAGAAAACATCTTTAACAACAATTTTCGAAAAAAAAATTATTTAACTGCAATCAAACAATAACAAGGTAATTAGAATTAAACAAATCACTAGACTCAATAATTAACTTCACTGATTGGACATGTGTGTAAATCCCTCTCACATAAACAAATAAAAAATAATGAAAGAGTAAATTATTAATTAGTCTAATTTCGCAAATTTAATTACCATTAAGGACTGTCCTGATTAATTTTGTCTTAAATCCTGATTTGATTGTATTTGTTCATCTACCATCATCTTTTTATCACCAATGGACCCTCATTTTACAGAAACTAAATTATATTTTCAGCTTACTTCATTTCAAATTAATATTATTAGCAATAAAATAAGAAAGTATATATTCCAGAGATCCAAAGCCTGGATTCAGAGTGGTTAATATTTAATTTCATGATCAGTTTGTACCAAATTAATACAAACAAAAATTAAATGATCTATTATTATTGTTTGAGATTAATATAGAACTGCACTGATTTCTTTAATTTCTTCCAATTGCAGTGCTCATATCAATTTCATGAAGGTGTTAAGAACCACATGAAGAAAATTGACTAATCCTTATGTTAGATAATTATATTTACTCTATGAAGAACATTGGAGGGTGGTACAGACAAGATGGTAGGCAAGGTGGCGCAGGTTGGGGAGGATTCTTACATGGAGTTGCTGTAAGGAACTTAGGACATGACACCATTTATCTCCGCATTGGTATGATATTGTCCACTTTGGGTCGAAGCCCTCATGGATTTGCTCTTGAGCTATGCCAAAAAGGCCTCGTACCAATTAAGATACATGTATATCCTTATATGCCAATGATCTTCCCAATTTCTAACTAATGTGGGACTTTGAGACTTTGTTTGCACACCCAACAATTCTCCCCTTGAACAAAGGACCACCGAGCCTCCCCTCAAACGATCATCCATCCGTCCACTCTAGCCCATGCCAACTCATCTTCACCGTGTTGGGATTAAGACACGTCCATGAAGACCAGAGCACACAACCTATCTAATCGAGCACATTCACGGATCACAATCGGGGCTCACCACCTTTTTGTTCGGTATTCTGAGGATTCATCCACATGGCTAACTCCAGGTAGGGGTGGGCGCGGTTCGGTTTTTGGTAAAAACCGAACCAAACCATATTTTACGGTCCGGTTTTTTTACCTCTCAAACCAAACCATTAAATAACGGTTTGGTTCGGATTGAAAAATTTTTAAACCAGCGGTTTACGGATTATTCTACTTAAAAAAAATTCATCCACTTAAGTGAAAAAAAAAAACTAGTTTAACGAACAAATAGTATGAAGTGCTACGGTGTAAGCTGTGACTACAGAGAACACATGCACTCAATAAATGATTGAAAAATGATGCAAAATTAATTCTTGTATTTTTTAAAAATTATATCGAATAATGATGCTACCATCATTCTGTTGGGGTTGGTGCTCAGAGCGCCAATTCCCGGTTGTATTTCTGTTGAATACTTCTGTAAAACATTATTATTATGAATAATATATGCAGTTTCTATAATATAATCTATTTTATTAAATGGTAAAGACGTATTGACCTTAGAATGATTAGTCATGGTACTGTTGCAAAAGCATCGCAACGGACATTGAGTAGTATCATGACGTTGTCATTCTCAGACAGTTCCTGGTCAAGGTTTACACTACTTGGTCAGTATAGTAAACCCGTTGAGACCGGTACATGTCATATACTGGAATATATGATTCCAATGGTTTCTCAATGAACCATAAGTCTTGGAGACTAGTATAGACGTGTAGGTGTTTATAGCGGATAAACACTGAACGACTCACCGAAGATTCTTAATGGATGGTACACCAGCGTCAATAAGAATCTTCTCGGGTTGAGTAGCACTTGTGATTCTTAGACTTGAGATGCCATTGTGGGCACATGAGACATCTTCTACACTTAGACGGCAGTCACGTCACCGATCTATTAAGATCAGACCTCCGCCTGTTCGTTGGGTGTAGATAGATCCTCAGGGTGTCCTATATGTATCAAGATAGATCCGTCAGTTCTGTGTACCAGAGCATATGTAGTCCATATGATTAGCAATCAGATAAAACCATGGGCCCATGGTAAAGTTTAGAAGCTAGTTCTAAACATTCTTTTAGAGATTGCTAATAGAATAGTCAACTGGATAATCCCGATAGAGATTTGACGTTTACATCTATATCTCTGAGATTTATCCGGATACCTGTGACAGAGGAATTATACATTTGCCATGACCTCGACCTGTATGGTTCAGCGAGATTATCCGTGATCGTCATAATCTACGGGTGGATAGATTATAGACACGAAATTAGATTTCGTGAAGGATATACCTGAATCTAGAGAGTCTCAATAATGAAACATACTCGTAGAGCACTAGAGCAACATTAATAAATAATATTGATTATTTATAAAGGCGTTTAAAGGTTAAACGCAAGATACGTGCTAAAGGGACTAGATAGTCATTTGCCTAATTATTGTGTATTTACATTTAATACTTGATTAATTTAAATACACATTAATTAATAGTCAAAATGAGTTATTTGACTTATATCCTAAATGAATATATGTTTTTAATATTTAATGTAAATATTATACATATATTTAATATATTTGTATTTGATTAATTAATTAATTATTTAATTGTTAAATGATTAAATTAATTAAAATATAAATATCTTACATTAGGATATTTAAAGTAAATTATATTAGTTGCCTTTGTTGACTTAATTAAATATCTAATAAAGTTGTATTTAGATATTTATGCAAGTTGACTAAATAAATTTGAAATGAAATTGAAATTACATGACTTATATTTGTATATGTGAAATTCGGCCAAGGCTTAATTGTTTCATGTATATATTGATTTTCATTTCACTTTACACTTAACCTAATACACTTTACAAAATAAAAAACTCCATTGAAGAAACTTAAAGAAAGCTTGAGAAAGAAAGAAAGATTAAAGAAAGCTTGGAATTTTAGTAAGTTTTTCAAACTTGCTATTAGAGAGGAAAATGTTCCTTATGTTCTAGGCTTCAACATGTGATGTTCTTAGATTATTTCTTTCTTTATTTCTTTGTGTTTTTGTTGATGGAAGTTTGATTGAAGTGTTGAGCATGTATGGTGAAGGAAGGTTGTGACTATTGTAGTTGTAAACTTTCTTTTAAGGTTTTGGAAACCATGTTGCTAATCTAGAGTTGTTGACCCACTCTTAAATGACCTAGATTTGATCTTGAGTTGTTTCATTGTGTTGAGACTTGGATTGGATGGAAGAATGATGATTGAAGTAATTGATTTAATGTATTTGGTCTAATTTGTCCAATTTGTGGAAATTGAAAAATTAGGGTTCATAACTAATTCCAAATTTGGGGATTTTCATATATGTTGTGTATTTGTGTGTTTATATGATGCATATAAAGTTTCATCTTCATTGGATTACATCTTGATGTGTTTTTATGCATGAAATGACAAAATGCACAAACCCCCCCTTAATGGAGCTCTCAGCCAAAGTGAAGGAATTTGGGGATTTTGGTTGTTTTGGTGTTTTGAACATGCTAAGTTCATCTTATAAATGATTTAGAATCATTCAAAATTAATTAGATCAATTTCGGATTAAAATGGACAAAATACCAAAGTAAGGGTAATTTGGTAAATTCACTTAAATATGATTTATTGAATTTTATTTCATAATTTGATTATTGGAATATTAAATAAATATGTTTATTTAATTAATCCGAGAAAAAGTTTTGAAATCTGAAAATCGGATTTTCACCGCTTCCGCTACGTTACCAGATTCACCCCCTAAACCCCTACAAAATGTATCAGAGCGAGTCTGATTCTAGGCCACCTAAAATGATTAGCCTTCATTGAATCAATGTTTAATCATGTTTTCTTGACTTTATGCATGCTTATTAGGATCTAAATTGGTTAGATTTAGGGTGTATGACACTTAGCGGAAAATCCCTAATTAATAAGGTTTGAATGTAATTATGTATTTGATGCATGTTATATGGTCCGTCTTGTCAATACGGTTTATGAATACTTCTTTGTGACTACATCCGAGACCGTGCCTCTGCTGTGAGGGTGTAGCCGATAAAGATTTATTTATACCGGATGTATATCAGATACTAGGTAAATTCAAGTAAAAGCGGAATTCTGAACGTGCCCTAGTTGTCAGGATTACGTCAGTAAATTGAGTTTATCATTGACGAGTTTAACCTTGGTACGTCTCCTTGTGGTCATGCCTTCGCAGCGACAACGAGAAACGGCCAGGACCGGATACTTAGGAGTCATTAGTGAATGATTGACAAATGAGTTGTCTACCTGATGAATATACGTAGGCGAGACCGTGCCTCTGCTGTGAGCCGAAATATATTCACGGGATCCACTTTTCACTATTAGTATCTAATTTAATTATTAAATATTTGTATTCTGTTTTAGGATTACAATATTGCATGATTTAGTGGGAAGGGCATATTAGATTAAAAATCCATGATCTAGTTTATGCTTTTGATATTATATGAAACTGCTTTATTTCTGCTAACCGTTTTTCGTGATCTATATGATAGATTGGCGATGGCGGCACAATCCACAAATCAGTTTGCGCGTATGCTTGATGCGAACAAACTGAAAGGCGCGTGAGAACTTTGCAGACTGGGAATTGGATTGAGGATTGTCCTCGATTCCGAAAAGCTGGGTTATGTTCTTGAGGGTCCGTTGCCCCTTGCAGTGGGTGCGGATGCTTGGAGGAGGAACGCCAAGTTTTTGAAACTTGGAAGGATGATGATTTAAGGGTTAAATCATACATCCTTAGTTCACTGTCTCCGAAACTCAAGCAACAGTACTATGATATGCTAGATTCCTATAGTATGATGACGCGATTGAGACAATCGTTTGAGAACCAAGAACAAGTGATTGTTCACAAGTCGCCATGGAACTGTTCCATGCGCGTCTGGATGAGGGGCAAAGTGTTAGCCCACATGTTCTTCAGATGATCGATTTGATCGATCAATTGAGGCAACATAATCTCATCTTGAATGACATTCTCGGTAGGAGTGTCATTCTTGGTTCACTACCAGCTTCATTTCGCCAGTTCGTGATGTACTTCAACATGCACGGGACTGTCTGTACCTACCAGGAGCTACATAGGATGTTGCTCACGGCGGAAGAGGACCTTAAGAAGGGAGTACCGACTCGCCCTCCTAGAACTACTTCTCTTTCGGCTTCTTCCCAAGGATGGTCCAGGGAAAACAAGAAAGGCAAGAAGAAGAAGAAGGCTTTCGGTCCTCAACAACAGGCGAAGATTGCTAAGCCCAAGAGGGCTTCTGAAGACAAATGCCACCACTGCGGCAAAGTCGGGCATTGGAAAATGAACTGTCCTGATTACATCACCCAGCTGAGGAGAGACAGAGCATCTACATCAGGTACTTTTATTTTTCCAGTTATTGATTTATCTTTGGCTTGTGAAGCCGTTACATCCAACTGGATTTTAGATTCTTCTTGTCCCATTCACATTTGCAATTCGTTGCAGGTGCTGAAGGAAAGTAGGAGGCTGAAGCCCGGGGAGATGCAGTTGCGGTTCGGGAGTGGAGACTATTTGGATGCAGTTGCAGTGGGAGTATGCGAGATCTCATTGCCGAATGAGACACTTTTGTTAAATGAATGTCCATTTTGTACCTGAATGTGTAGCTAATATTATATCACTTTTTTGTATTGGATACAGAAGGCTTTTGTATTAATATTAAGAACAGTTCTTTATATTTATATGATAGTAATAATATTCAGATCCTTTGTTGTCCAAACCAGCATGGTCATTATACATTGCAAACTTCAAAAGATATATTAAATACTGGAGTTAATAAACGTAGTTTACCTGTAATTAATAATACTGAACTTTGGCATATGAGACTTGGTCACATTGGCGTTAAACGCCTTACCCAATTGGTTAGGAATGGTTTGATATCAGATCTTACCATTGAATCCTATCCAACTTGTGAATCCTGTATTCAGGGTAAGATGACCAAAGCCCCATTTTCTGGTGTTGGACATCGCGCCACTAACTTACTGGAACTCGTACATTCTGATGTATGTGGTCCACTAAGTCAAACTGCTCACAGTGGTTATTCCTACTTCGTTACCTTTATCGATGATTTGTCACGGTACGGTTATGTGTATTTGATGCGACATAAATCGGAAACCTTTGAAAAGTTCAAAGAGTTTCGAAATGAAGTAGAAAAACAAACTGGTAAATATATTAAATGCCTTCGATCAGATCGAGGCGGTGAATATATGAGTGGTGAGTTCATGGATTATATGAAGGAGAATGGGATTCTCGCTCAATATACTCCTCCAGGTACACCACAACACAATGGTGTATCTGAAAGGAGAAATCAGACTTTATTGGATATGGTCCGATCGATGTTGAGTTTCACAGATTTGCCCTATTATTTATGGGGTTACTCTCTCTTAACAGCCGCACATCTTTTGAATAAGATTCCTTCAAAAGCTGTTCCTACGACTCCGTATCAGATATGGTTCGGTAGGAGACCAAATCTTAATTATATTAAGGTTTGGGGTTGTCCTGCCTATGTCAGGGTGACTCAGCAAGATAAGCTTTCACCTCGAGGGCAAAAGTTTAGGTTTGTTGGATATCCTTCGAATACGAGGGGATATCTGTTCTATGATACCGAGCATCGAAATGTGTTCGTAGCTCGCTTCGCAAAATTTCTAGAAGTAGAATTTTTGTCAGAAGGTGGTAATCATAGACAGGTTGAGCTTGATGAAGTCCAACCTGAAAACAACGAACCAACGGAGGAACCTGAAGTTCAAGTAGATGAAGAACCTTCAACACACACACTCCGTAGGTCGGAAAAGGTATATAGACCTCCTGAACGCTTATATTTGATACAAGAAAAGAGTCTGAATGTTCTCTTAGTTGAAGAGACAGATCCTTTCACCTATAGAGAATCGATGTTGGACATCGACTCCGTGAAATGGCAAAGTGCCATGAAATCCGAGATAGACTCAATGCATGAAAATCAAGTTTGGGACTTGATTCCGCTTCCCGAAGGAATTGTTCCTATCGGTTGTAAATGGGTTTACAAGAGGAAGCGCGGGCCTGATGGTAAGGTTGAAACTTACAAGGCCCGACTGGTAGCAAAATGTTACACGCAGCGACCTGGCGTTGACTACGATGAAACTTTTTTGCCGGTAGCAATGCTTAAGTTTATCCGGATTTTGCTTTCTATAGCTGCGTATCATGACTACGAGATTTGGAAAATGGATGTCAAAACGGCTTTTCTAAATGGATTTCTTGATGAAGAAATCTATATGGAACAGCCGGAAGGTTTCGCGTCCAGCGAAACCTCGGGTATGGTATGTAAGCTTAAGAAGTCCATTTATGGACTTAAACAAGCTTCACGAAGTTGGAATCTTCGATTCGACGAGATTATTAGATTGTCTGGTTTTCTCAAGAATTCAGAAGAATCATGTGTGTATCAGAAGGCCAGTGAGAGCATGGTCGTATTTTTAGTCCTATATGTTGATGACATCATAATCATTGGGAATGATTTAGGTATGTTACAAAGCGTCAAAGCGTACCTCTGTAAGAATTTCTTCATGAAGGACCTGGGAGAAGCTTCCTATGTTTTAGGGATAAAACTCTATAAAGATAGACAAAGGAGGCTAATTGGGTTATCCCAATCAACGTACAGAGATAAGATCTTGGAACGGTATAGTTTTGGTAACTGTAAGACAGCAAACATACCGTTCAGACATGGGATACATCTTTCTAAGAAGATGTGTCCACAAACAGAAGATGAGAAGGTTAGAATGTCTAACCAACCTTATGCTTCGTGTTTGGGTAGCATAATGTATGACATGTTATGTACGAGGCCTGATATCAGTTTCGCTGTTAGCGTAACTAGTCGATATCAGTCCAATCCAGGTAATGACCATTGGATGGCCATTAAACATATCCTAAAGTATCTTAAAGGTACTAAGAATAAGTTAATAGTTTATGGAGGAAACGAACTGCAGGTTAATGGGTATACAGACTCCGATTTCCAATCGGATCCCGATGATAGAAAGTCTACATCTGGATTTGTCTTTACCCTTAACGGAGGTGCAGTTTGTTGGAAGAGTTCCAAACAGGGATCACACACAGATTCCACCACTCCACACTGAGGCGGAATATATTGCAGCTTCTGAAGCTGCAAAAGAGGCTGTGTGGATAAAGAACTTTATCACAGAATTGGGAGTTGTCCCAAGTATCGAGAATGCGATTCCGTTATACTGTGATAATACTGGAGCCATTGCGCAAGCAAAGGAACCGATGGCGCATCAGAAGTCGAAGCATGTGGAACGCAAGTACCACATCATTCGAGAGATCGTGTCGCGAGGGATATTGTCGTGTGCAAGGTACCGAGTGAAGATAATGTAGCAGACCCGCTGACAAAGGCCATACCTCCGAAGTTGTTTGATAAACACATGGAGTCGATGGGTATTAGATACAATCGATATTGACACTAGAGCAAGTGGGAGATTTTGTTGGGGTTGGTGCTCAGAGCGCCAATTCCCGGTTGTATTTCTGTTGAATACTTCTGTAAAACATTATTATTATGAATAATATATGCAGTTTCTATAATATAATCTATTTTATTAAATGGTAAAGACGTATTGACCTTAGAATGATTAGTCATGGTACTGTTGCAAAAGCGTCGCAACGGACATTGAGTAGTATCATGACGTTGTCATTCTCAGACAGTTCCTGGTCAAGGTTTACACTACTTGGTCAGTATAGTAAACCCGTTGAGACCGGTACATGTCATATACTGGAATATATGATTCCAATGGTTTCTCAATGAACCATAAGTCTTGGAGACTAGTATAGACGTGTAGGTGTTTATAGCGGATAAACACTGAACGACTCACCGAAGATTCTTAATGGATGGTACACCAGCGTCAATAAGAATCTTCTCGGGTTGAGTAGCACTTGTGATTCTTAGACTTGAGATGCCATTGTGGGCACATGAGACATCTTCTACACTTAGACGGCAGTCACGTCACCGATCTATTAAGATCAGACCTCCGCCTGTTCGTTGGGTGTAGATAGATCCTCAGGGTGTCCTATATGTATCAAGATAAGATCCGTCAGTTCTGTGTACCAGAGCATAGGTAGTCCATATGATTAGCAATCAGATAAAACCATGGGCCCATGGTAAAGTTTAGAAGCTAGTTCTAAACATTCTTTTAGAGATTGCTAATAGAATAGTCAACTGGATAATCCCGATAGAGATTTGACGTTTACATCTATATCTCTGAGATTTATCCGGATACCTGTGACAGAGGAATTATACATTTGCCATGACCTCGACCTGTATGGTTCAGCGAGATTATCCGTGATCGTCATAATCTACGGGTGGATAGATTATAGACACGAAATTAGATTTCGTGAAGGATATACCTGAATCTAGAGAGTCTCAATAATGAAACATACTCGTAGAGCACTAGAGCAACATTAATAAATAATATTGATTATTTATAAAGGCGTTTAAAGGTTAAACGCAAGATACGTGCTAAAGGGACTAGATAGTCATTTGCCTAATTATTGTGTATTTACATTTAATACTTGATTATTTAAATACACATTAATTAATAGTCAAAATGAGTTATTTGACTTATATCCTAAATGAATATATGTTTTTAATATTTAATGTAAATATTATACATATATTTAATATATTTGTATTTGATTAATTAATTAATTATTTAATTGTTAAATGATTAAATTAATTAAAATATAAATATCTTACATTAGGATATTTAAAGTAAATTATATTAGTTGCCTTTGTTGACTTAATTAAATATCTAATAAAGTTGTATTTAGATATTTATGCAAGTTGACTAAATAAATTTGAAATGAAATTGAAATTACATGACTTATATTGTATATGTGAATTCGGCCAAGGCTTAATTGTTTCATGTATATATTGATTTTCATTTCACTTTACACTTAACCTAATACACTTTACAAAATAAAAAAACTCCATTGAAGACTTAAAGAAAGCTAGAAAGAAAGAAAGATTAAAGAAAGCTTGGAATTTTAGTAAGTTTTTCAAACTTGCTATTAGAGAGGAAAATGTTCCTTATGTTCCTAGGCTTCAACATGTGATGTTCTTAGATTATTTCTTTCTTTATTTCTTTGTGTTTTTTGTTGATGGAAGTTTGATTGAAGTGTTGAGCATGTATGGTGAAGGAAGGTTGTGACTATTGTAGTTGTAAACTTTCTTTTAAGGTTTTGGAAACCATGTTGCTAATCTAGAGTTGTTGACCCACTCTTAAATGACCTAGATTTGATCTTGAGTTGTTTCATTGTGTTGAGACTTGGATTGGATGGAAGAATGATGATTGAAGTAATTGATTTAATGTATTTGGTCTAATTTGTCCAATTTGTGGAAATTGAAAATTAGGGTTCATACTAATTCCAAATTTGGGGATTTTCATATATGTTGTGTATTTGTGTGTTTATATGATGCATATAAAGTTTCATCATTCATTGGATTACATCTTGATGTGTTTTTATGCATGAAATGACAAAATGCACAAACCCCCCCCTTAATGGAGCTCTCAGCCAAAGTGAGGAATTTGGGGATTTTGGTTGTTTTGGTGTTGTTTTTGAACATGCTAAGTTCATCTTATAAATGATTTAGAATCATTCAAAATTAATTAGATCAATTTCGGATTAAAATGGACAAAATACCAAAGTAAGGGTAATTTGGTAAATTCACTTAAATATGATTTATTGAATTTTATTTCATAATTTGATTATTGGAATATTAAATAAATATGTTTATTTAATTAATCCGAGAAAAAGTTTTGAAATCTGAAAATCGATTTTCACACCGCTTCCGCTACGTTACCAGATTCACCCCCTAAAAACCCCTACAAAATGATATCAGAGCGAGTCTGATTCTTAGACTTCTTCTACACTTAGACGGCAGTCACGTCACCGATCTATTAAGATCAGACCTCCGCCTGTTCGTTGGGTGTAGATAGATCCTCAGGGTGTCCTATATGTATCAAGATAAGATCCGTCATTCTGTGTACCAGAGCATAGGTAGTCCATATGATTAGCAATCAGATAAAACCATGGGCCCATGGTAAAGTTTAGAAGCTAGTTCTAAACATTCTTTTAGAGATTGCTAATAGAATAGTCAACTGGATATCCCGATAGAGATTTGACGTTTACATCTATATCTCTGGGATTTATCCGGATACCTGTGACTGAGGAATTATACATTTGCCATGACCTCGACCTGTATGGTTCAGCGAGATTATCCGTGATCGTCATAATCTACAGGTGGATAGATTATAGACACGAAATTAGATTTTGTGACGGATATACCTGAATCTAGAGAGTCTCAATAATGAAACATACTCGTAGAGCACTAGAGCAACATTAATAAAATAATATTGATTATTTATAAAGTCGTTTAAAGGTTAAACGCAAGATACGTGCTAAAGGGACTAGATAGTCATTTGCCTAATTATTGTGTATTTACATTTAATACTTGATTAATTTAAATACACATTAATTAATAGTCAAAATGAGTTATTTGACTTATATCCTAAATGAATATTTGTTTTTTAATATTAATGTAAATATTATACATATATTTAATATATTTGTATTTGATTAATTAATTAATTATTTAATGTTAAATGATTATTAATTTATTAAAATATAAATATCTTACATTAGGATATTTAAAGTAAATTATATTAGTTGCCTTTGTTGACTTAATTAAATATCTAATAAAGTTGTATTTAGATATTTATGCAAGTTGACTAAATAAATTTGAAATGAAATTGAAATTACATGACTTATATTTGTATATGTGAAATTCGGCCAAGGCTTAATTGTTTCATGTATATATGATTTTCATTTCACTTTACACTTAACCTAATACACTTTACAAAATAAAAAACTCCATTGAAGAACTTAAAGAAAGCTTGAGAAAGAAAGAAAGATTAAAGAAAGCTTGGAATTTTAGTAAGTTTTTCAAACTTGCTATTAGAGAGGAAAATGTTCCTTGTTTCGGCTTCAACATATGATGTTCTTAGATTATTTCTTTCTTTATTTCTTTGTGTTTTGTTGATGGAAGTTTGATTGAAGTGTTGAGCATGTATGGTGAAGGAAGGAAGGTTGTGACTATTGTAGTTGTAAACTTTCTTTTAAGGTTTTGGAAACCATGTTGCTAATCTAGAGTTTTTGACCCACTCTTAAATGACCTAGATTTGATCTTGAGTTGTTTCATTGTGTTGAGACTTGGATTGGATGGAAGAATGATGATTGAAGTAATTGATTTAATGTATTGGTCTAATTGTCCAATTTGTGGAAATTGAAAAATTAGGGTTCAAAACTAATTCCAAATTTGGGGATTTTCATATATGTTGTGTATTTGTGTGTGTATATGATGCATATAAAGTTTCATCTTCATTGGATTACATCTTGATGTGTTTTTATGCATGAAATGACCAAATGCACAAACCCCCCTTAATGGAGCTCTCGGCCAAAGTGAAGGAATTTGGGGATTTTGTTGTTTTGGTGTTTTGAACATGCTAAGTTCATCTTATAAATGATTTAGAATCATTCAAAATTGATTAGATCAATTTCGGACTAAAATGGACAAAATACCAAAGTAAGGGTAATTTGGTAAATTCACTTAAATATGATTTATTGAATTTTATTTCATATTTGATTATTGGAATATTAAATAATATGTTTATTTAATTAATCCGAGAAAAATTTTTGTAATCTGAAAATCGGATTTTCACCGCTTCCGCGCCGCTGCGTTACCGGATTCACCCCCTAAAAACCCCTACACATTCTAATTAAGAGACAAATCCAACAATTTACTTTCAAGAATAAAACCATAAAACAAAAAAATTAAGAATAAAACTATTAACAATTTAAATTTAAGAATAAAAGTATTAACAAAAACATATAACACAAAAAAAAATTAAGAATATAAAAGTATAATATACTAATAAAAAAAGAAAATATAAAGTAAAATTAAAAGAAAAATGCAAATCTTTTTATAAAAATATATATATTTTTTATTATAACGGTTCGGTTCGGTTTAACAGGTGCGGTTCGGTTAAGCATCTGAACCGAACCGTAAACTATTTGGTGTGGGCCAATCCGAACCGCAAACCGAACCGTTAGAAAAAAAATCGTAAATTCGGTCCGGTTTGGTTCGGTTTGCTGTTTGGTTCTGTTCGGTCGGTTTTTTTGCCCACCCCTAACTCCAGGGCATGATTCTGATACCATTTGTAAGGAACCTATGACACCACTTATATCTACATTGGTATGATATTGTCCACTTTGGGCCTAAGCCCTCATGGATTTGCTCTTGGGCTATACCCAAAAGGTCTCGTACCAATAAAGATACATGTCCATCCTTATATGCCCATGATCTTCCTCATTTCTAACCAATGTGGGACTTTGGGACTTTGTTTGCACACCCAACAGGTGCACAATTATTTTGTGATGAATTTGGTTGGTGGAGTTACGAAGGTTGGCGATGGGCAAAGGGCGCGTGAGGGTCACGCAATTATGGTAGAAACTAGAAAAGTCAGAACTTGGTGGCCGATACTATGTTATATAATAAAAGAAAGTTTTGAATTCACTCTATATTATATTTACAATGATAATGATCTTTATACACGCTACATAGAAAATCAAAATAGAAAATAAATCCTATAATTATGTACAATAATAATGAATATAGGAAATTTTCATATTATATGAAAATATGATAAAATCAAAAAATCCCGAGAATACTGTACGGGCCAAATTTGGGCCCAATGGCATAACCGTCATTCCGTCTTTGGGCCAATCACGAAACCAAAGCCCTGAGGCCCACCATCAGATCTAGTTTGAGAAATCAGTTTTGGGCCGAGAGGCCAGACCAGTCCAGAGCCCATCATCACGGATTTAACAGTTCAGGAAGGCCAACGGATTCATGAGTAATTAGATTGGGAAAACGCATTCAGTAATGAACTCCATTAAATCGACAGTTACAGTCATAAACCACATCATTAACACATCCAACGGGAAGAAGAGACTTAAATGACCACACGTCAGAAGGGCCTATAAAGGAGAAGATCACACTGCACGACCGGGGAGGATCAGAGAGGTCATAGTACCCTGCCATCACGGCAAACAAACGAGGACAAAGGTAACTTCAGGCCTTATTCTCCCTACATCCGACTTATTCATATTTCTGACTTGAGCGTCGGAGTGCCCCCGGCACCCACCACACCGGTGGGCAGTACTCCCGCTCACTCTATCTTTGTTTTGCAGGATCGCTAGTGCCCTTCCTTCGAATTCTCAATTGTGGACCTCGGGCGAAAACCAGCGTTCACAATTTGGCGCCCACCGTGGGGCATTAGCGATTCATAGCAGACAAAGATCTCTCAATCTACAGTTCCTAAAACAAAGCTAACCATGGCATCTAGCAGTGAGCAAACGTTAGATCGTGTGACCACGCAGCTGGCCATACTCCAAGAACTACTACGCACCTTAGAAGAAGAGAATCAAGCCATTCGAAGCTCCAATACAACCCTTCAGAAGCAACTGGAGTAAATCGCCTCAACTTCCCAATCAACTTTACCAGGTATGTCTTGTACATTCTTTTTTTCTTGGCGCAGACCGTGCCGGGGGTTCGTTGTTCGCCCCCACGGGGAACGAGACTAGTCCCGCACCCGCGGAGACGTGGGGGTGCGGCCGCGAAGCCACCGCTCCCCACGATTGTTTAAAAAGGGGGTTTCAGTCGACATTAGTAAGGCATGCGACTTTTTGGGGATGTCTCATTCGACATTAGTGTATAATTCAAGACTTGTAGTAGGTGTTCCAATTGACATTGTTACGTCACTGGTTAAATATCACAATGGACACTGCGTATATGATGGTTTAGTATTGAGCAATGATTCCATTCGACGCTCTATGTATGAGTCTTGAAACTGGTTTTAGATTTCATTCGACTTAAGACCGAAGAAGACTTAACATGAGGCGAATGTCTCACTTCGCGTGACAAGTATGAAGCTAGGCACTAGACGAAGATTCCATTTGACACTACATGTACAATTATTGTTGAAATAAGAACCTTCCTTTGACTCTAAGCAATTTTCATAGGCACTTATATTACAAACCCATAATACAATTTTTAGATAATCCTCATACGACATGTATGACACCCTTGGTCTCTCGACCCATGATATGGGTATGATCCTGACTTTCATCATGTCTAATGAAATGTAACCTCCCTTAGACTTTCATCAAGCCCGGTAGAGTATGAGACTCCAATGGATCACCATAAACTCCATTCGACTATAGACCCTCACTAACCTTTGACAAGCCCTTATAAAATAAGGAATAAAAGACCCATATAACAGACCTTCGCCAGGTCTAGTAAAGAGCGAAGGCCTCAAGGATTTCTGTCATGATTGGTAGAGTGAAAATCCTCTTACAACTTCATCAATTCTTGTGTTGTGTTATGTCGTGTATTCTCTTCGGTCCGGTACCAGTATATGTATCCGGATCACAACCTATCTTCGGCGAATCCACTAGACGCGTTGGACTTCAACAAATGGCTTCAATCTCTCATCGGCGCGAAAAGCTCCCATGACTTGCATATCCAGAGCCTGTAGCCATAGCAAAACTCTATCTTCACGATCGTTACATTGAAGCAGCAAATCTCCATCTCCTACTTCCACGAAGATATTCGTCAATCGCTCCATCAGCCCGATCTTTCGTGATCCGACTGTCGAAGTCGAGGTCTCGACGCCAGTTGAAGATACCGATGACGCGTCGGTGTAATCATCGCAGTTCGATTGATCTGCTAGATCGTCGACCATTTCTTGTTTCTTAGTGTTCGACATGTCCAAATTGTTACTAACTCGAAACCCTAGATTCTCAATCCAATACAAGCAGATGACTCCAATTCCTGCTGCTTCTAAACAAAATCCAACAGTTAAGAGGAAATATGTGCGCAGAAGGGGAATCAATACAGAGAACACTTCCCCACAAGAAGCAACTGCAACACCCACTGACATGAAGATGTTTGAGCCTACCAAGGAATTCTGTACGACCTTGAATTTTGACATGCGAGAACAGCCTAGAAATAAAGACTCTACATGCAAGTCAACTTTTGATTTAGATCCAGAGTCACAGGCAAATGACCTTTTTACATCGACAGAACAGCTTGGCAAATGAGATGCAGTGATGACTTTAAAGCCAGTGACCCCACAGCCTAATTATTCTAAGGAACATCGAATGGGAAAAAGGAAATATGTGCGAAAGGAACTCAACAAAGACTCAACATCTACACCCACAGAGGTAGCCGGGATATCTGATGATCTGGAAAAACCCAAGCTTTCCAAGAAGTCATGTAGAAGGACCTTAAACTTCGATGTAGAAGGAAAACCTAGAAATGGAAACTCTAAAAGCCAGTCAAGTGTCGATTTAGACTCAGAATCACAGGGAAAGTATTCATTTAGAAGAGGTATTCAATCAAAATCGATATTGCAACTCGGTGAAGGAATTGAGGTGATTGTAAAAAATACACAAGCATGTTTTGCCTATGACCTCACTCTTTCAGTCAATCAACTGAAAAAGATTATATATCATCACCTGAAGGGCAGAATCAGACTGCTGATTCCAGAAAAGAGAATGACTCCGATGACTCTTCCTCAGACGACACATATAAAAACTGGTTTTAAATGAAGATCGCGTTCGACTCGACAAGCCCAAAAATCATTGAACATGCATATCTCAAAAGTTCACTCGACATCTAGTTCAATTGCAGATTTATGAATGATGCCCATCATGTGCTCCAAACAATTTAGTTTCACGACCATGAGCAGTCCCATTCGACACAGCGATGCAAAGATTCAGCAGCAGATGCAAAGCTACCGAAGGCCAGTCCGTATGATAGACCATACGACACTCTGCTACCTTCGTGCATGTATGAGTTGTTCCCACATGAAATAAAACAACCTGGATGTCGAGCTGGAGTCAGCCACAGTTCCGGTACACAGACTTTGTCAAAATGTTTTCCACCTCCATAATTTCCCTTGGAAGTATACTGAAGAGGAGCTCGTCGAGTTATGTAAACCCTATCTTGGTCTTAGTCGTCCATTTCCCTCTCATTGAAGCCTCCAAAAACCCAGATTTGAAACCATTCTGGATTATCAGGCTACTTCAGAGTTAGGATTGGAAGCGATTTCCTTAAAAGTATCACTGAAGCCTGCATTTCTGAAGCATCATCGTCCTCATGTACATGGAACATTGACCCTAGGTGATTATGCTCAGCTCAATTTCGGTCTGCCCATTAATTCCTGTAGCCACCTGCCCAATTAAAATAACATGTGACATGCTCCCCACTGGCAAAAGAGTTTGATTAGTTTGGCTCAAAGCTCTATGAATCGACCAAAGGTAGGATCGGTTTGAGTTTGCGAAAGCTCCACGAATGGCTTAATCATGTTCGTTTACAGGTTCTTAGTTTAAAAAGCCTTTGTGGCATTCTCTCGAGAAATTGAAGGGCTTTATTTGGTTCTACATGTGGGAGTGATAGGCCAAATTTTATATCCCCATTACATCAATTTACCACAAGAATTCACAAAAAGTTTCAATTATCAAGTTCAAAAAAAAAAAAGGAGCAGCTCACAGTCTCAAGGCTACTCTGTTTGTTATGGCCTATTGACACTTCTTTGGGTTTCTCTGAAATCTCGACTGTCAGGGAAGATGTTCGAGGCTACTGGGGTACACTCTCTCATGTTCTCTGTGGCCAGTATGTGATGAACTCATTTGGCATCTGTGGGGGTCTAGCAATCTCACTTGCTCGTGTCAAACCAAGAAGCTAAATTAATTCGGCAGTGCAATGCAATCTTTGATACAACATGCATCTGAGCAGTAAACTCTTCAATAATCCACCCTCATGTAGAACCACCAACTCCCAACCTTGAAGAAAGCACAAATGTTGACTTAACCACCCCAAGAAGGCGCATCGTATCCCTAATTTGTGGATAGAATCTAGAGATAGGCTTAAGGCCATCAGCTACCACCTGCTCCTGAATGGGTGCGGACTGCATTGACCGACCCTTTCTCCCAGAACCTGTGAGTAAGGAATTAGAACCAAGGACATGAGCTTCCATATCCAATGCTGCACCCATTTTTTCCTTCCTCCAATTTTAGCCCGACCATATACTTCAAGCGAATCCATTCTAGGAAGAACAGAGCCGGTAAAGGTCGGTCCAACAGAGAGTGTGAATTCTTCATCAGCCAAGAGTGATTCAGCTACTGTGAATGGTAGATCATACCAGGACCGCATGCCCTCATCTAACTTGATCGTAATCGTGGAGGGTAAATGATGTGCTGAAGTATTGTTCTTTACAGCGACATAACCTGCTATGTTGTGGTCCAAGACCAATCGTAGAAGTCAGTTTAAAATGGTCAAGTCAAAGAACTTCTCAAGGTTTGGCATCAGATGGAAATTCCACTTGACATGGCAAACAAAGAGATCTACCGTACGACTCTACAAGTATCAATGTCTGATATTGGGCAAAAGTGCCATTCAACTCTACACAAATTAAGACACGACACCAGCCCTCTCCATCCACTCAGTTCATGGGCCATGGTCACGTTGGAAGCCCAACATGCTAGACAGAAGCAATAAGTTGGCCCTTTGAACGTGAAAAATGTCGACAATATGATCACATTGAAATCACCTAATCTGCTTTTCCCCCACTCATTCGACAAGACAGAATAGAGTTAGGCACTAAGTCCACTCGACACCACCCAATAGTAGTCAAGTGGAGTACTTTCTTTATTCCAAATTATTTTAGCTTCGAGGCCTTGTAGTATCATCCCATGTGGTCTCACTCGACATGACGGGATGATAAAACATTTTGATCATCCAATTCCCAAACAACGAGATGGATGGCCATCAATTCCATGGTGCATGAAAAAATTGTCTTCTCTCCCATACTGACTTGAGCGTGTAGAGTGAAGATTCGCATGGCCATCAATTTCATTCGACCGTTGTATCATGAACACTCATCAAGGTAATGAGTGATGACCTTGATGGACCTTCATCGGGACCATTTGAAAGCCCATTCGACAGCAGACCTTCAACAGGTCTGGCAGTACAATAAGGAAAGACTGTTTCATAAACCTTCGACAGGTCTAGTTATATATTGAGGAAATATTTTTGGACCATTGTCAGGTCTGTAGAGTGAATACCTCCATGGTCTCATCAAGTCCAGTCGACCGGGGACATCCCCCACGGACTCATGTCGAGTCAAGTTGTAGACATTGATTACACATGTCTTATGACTTATAATTTCCTGGTCTCATCAAGTCCAGTCGACTGGAGACATCCCTCACGGACTCATGTCGAGTCAAGTTGTAGACATGGATTACACATGTCTTATGACTTATAATTTTCTGGTCTCATCAAGTCCAGTCGACTGGAGACATCCCTCACGGACTCATGTCGAGTCAAGTTGTAGACATGGATTACACATGTCACATAACTAATAATTTCCTGGTCTCATCAAGTCCAGTCGACTAGAGACATCCTTCACGGACTCATGTGGAGTCAAGTTGTAGACATGGATTACACATGTCACATAACTAATAATTTCCTGGTCTCATCAAGTCCAGTCGACTGGAGACATCTCTCACGGACTCTTGTCGAGTCAAGTTGTAGACATGGATTACACATGTCACATAACTAATAATTTCCTGGTCTCATCAAGTCCAGTCGACTGGAGACATCCCTCATGGACTCGTGTCGAGTCAAGTTGTAGATATGGAACACACATGTCGTGTGACTTAAAATCTGACTTTCATATGGTCCAATTGATTGGGTACTTCCCCAATGGCTCTAGTAGAGTCGAGTTCATTATCCCGACCATCATCTGGCTCGGACAACTGGGTACTTCCCCAATGACTCTTGTAGACTCAAGTTCATAACTTGACATTCGTTTGGTTCAATCAATAGGCAGCATCAACGGTCAAATAGACCTTCATCTTATGGTCTCGACACGCGCGTCAAATACTCTCCAAGCCAATGACTCCTTGACTTAGAGAGTAGGAGACAAACTGTACGGGCCAAATTTGGGCCCAATGGCATAACCGTCATTCCGTCTTTGGGCCAATCACGAAACCAAAGCCCTGAGGCCCACCATCAGATCTAGTTTGAGAAATCAGTTTTGGGCCGAGAGGCCAGACCAGTCCAGAGCCCATCATCACGGATTTAACAGTTCAGGAAGGCTAACAGATTCATTAGTAATTAGATTGGGAAAACACATTCAGTAATGAACTCCATTAAATCGACAGTTACAGTCATAAACCACATCATTAACACATCCAACAGGAAGAAGAGACTTAAATGACCACACCTCAGAATGGCCTATAAAGGAGAAGATCACACTGCACGACGGGGGAGGATCAGAGAGGTCATAGTACCCTGCCCTCACGGAAAACAAACGAGGACAAAGGTAACTTCAGGCCTTATTCTCCCTACATCCGACTTATTCACATTTCTGACTTGAGCGTCGGAGTGCCCCCGGCACCCACCACACCGGTGGGCAGTACTCCCGCTCACTCTATCTTTGTTTTGCAGGATCGCTAGTGCCCTTCCTTCGAATTCTCAATTGTGGACCTCGGGCGAAAACCAGCGTTCACAAATACTAAGAATTTTATATTGGAGATTGATTCCATAATAAATAAATACATAAGTATCATGCCTATTAATTTATATGTTCAAATAAATATCTTTTTTTTTTGAAATATTGTATTTGTATGAATATGAGTTGCGCTGATATTTTTATGAATCGTAAATCGTATGTTCGAATTGAAAAATACCTTCATTTTAGTAAAAGTGGTTAAGGTTGTATAATATGTACGACATAGTGACTTTGGAAGAAATTTTGACCTCGCAAAATCCAAATTTGAGAGAAAGGGTTACAATTTAAATGAAGAAGGTAAGAGAGTTTAAAAATGTCTAGTCTAAAATCATTAATGTCAACTTTTTATCATTTTTTTTTTGAAAACATATTGATTATAGTACTCATTTGAAAGCTTATGATTTGTAAATCAATAATATGTAAATTATTTCACAAAAAAAAAAAAAAAATTATATTTTGGGAGATTTCTATTTTTTAAATTAAAAGTTAGGGAAAAAAAATAGATTTGACACCATGAAAACGTCATCTTGGTTTTTTTTTTTTTAAATTAAAAAAATTATTATTTCAATAGTAAACTTGTAATTAATGAACTTTATTATGTATGTTTGTATTTTTAGTCTTTTAGATGTGGGTGAACTAAATACAAATTACATTTTACCTTGTGCTTCATGGGAAAGATATTATTCATTTTGGGCTTAAAAAATACCTTTCCTCTGGTAATGGGAGATATTTCCAACCAGTAAACAAACACACAAGAACTCTAATAATGACCGAATTATAAAGTAACAAGATTATATACATAATAATTTGATACAAGGATAGAGGCAGAGATTCGGATGTATACTTTAAACACTACTTTTTCAATGATGTATTATTGCGAACGATGTAATTATATGGTTGGAATTCAGTTCGAAAAATCGATAAAAAAAATAATTGTGCACTATATGATTTCTATAACATAGAGTGCACTATTAGAGATACTTCCGAAGATCATTTGGACAATCAATCCTCCACTCGCTATTGTGGGCTCTTCCTATTGATATGATAAAAAATAAGTAGAAATTGACCTTACATATGCTAGAATTTTCTAATCCAATACCTAAAAGCTTTAAATTTAGAGGTTGAAACGGACATAATGATAAGATCTCAATTTCCATATGATTAAATAGAATAATATAAATAAAAATATAAGTTCATGATTTCTGACATGAAATTTTTTAAGGGTGAATTCTACTAATGAATTTATCAGCGCAGACATCACACTGAGTATGAAATCGATTGATATATGTGTGATTTTATGACCGTTGTTACATACAAGGCGGCCCAAGGAGTGCTGCTATCTGAAGATGTGATCCGCAAAATCACTCCACTGGATATAATAATAGACCATCGTCAATAGAATTCATCCAAAAATCAGATACTAGTTGGAGAAAAGAACAGAGAATATGTGAAAAAAAAAAGAAAGGACACACACAGACTCTTATAATTAAATTATGACTGAGACGACATATAATCTCAAATATAGAAGAAACTGTTGGAAAAAATGCTTATGAGTAAGCATTTTGAGGCTCAATTTTAAGCATGGTCCACTTCGTGTTAGTGGTTGTTATTGAATAATTCGGATACTCCTCCGTGAGTACTTCGAAATGGTATATTCATATGCTTAAAATGGTGCTTGGGTGAATGAGAAATTGTTGCTCAAAGTTCACCCATTGGTGTTGGAAAATAAAGAAAAGTAAGCTTGTCCCATATGGGAAAGCTATAGAGTGAATATTATGCTTATATATGATTGCTCATATGTAGATGGGTAAGAGTTATAAGGATAGAGGCTCTCTCTACGTGCGCGGGGGGGGGGTGCAAATCAAATCCGAATCAAGCTTGGCTCGTGTGCACCCGCGTGTCCTGCGTACACGAATGCCGGACCAAATTGAGCGGGCCTGGCCCAGCCAATTTTTGGATGTCTCTTTATTTTTTCCAAGCCTTTTTATGTTCCATAACAGTTGAATCAATGACAATTAATCAACTTTGTGGTTCCAATTTGAGATTAATGACATTAATCAACTTGATGGTTACAACAAGTGTAAAGCCTCTCATTGATGAAACTTAATTGGCATGTTATTTTCTTTTAATATATTAGTGTTTTCGTTTTTTATTTTTACATACATTACACACAAGAGAAAATTGTTATTACGAAAATCTTTTGAGAGAGAGTTCAAGCACTTCAGTTGTTCGTTGAAGTCGGACTTGGTGGTGCCCAATTTCGTCTATTTTTCCGTTGCATCCTGGGAAACAGACGTCTCGCGCTCTACTGCACCGATCGGTAGGGGACGAATTTGTTTTAAGGAGATTGTTGCCACATCAACAAGCCTCAGAATTCTTCCTGTTGCTGATCCGTGCCTTATTCTCAACTCACTGCCTGCAATTGTCTTCTATTTTATTTTTACTGTATCACTTTTGTTAATTGTACTTTTGTGTTCAGTTTACTGTCTGTTCAAAGTCCGTTGTAAGAACACAGTAAACAAATAAGTTGTAATAGTCTTAAAACAAACTTCGCTCTGTGGATATGGAAAACATTCCAAACACAGTAGATGTTCTGGCAGCCCCTGTGGTTGGGCAGAATGTTGTGGCAGCCCCTGTGGTTAGCCAAAGTGCAGTGGCAGCCTCTTCGGCTGGCCAACTTGCTTCAGCCTCTGGGCTTAATATGGCAGCTGCTGTGGCTGGCCAAAGTGTCACTGCCTCTATGGCTAGACAACCTGTTGGACATGTGAGCCATGTCAATCCTGCTGCGGAAAAACCTGAAAAATTCAGTGGACAGAATTTTAAACGGTGGCAACAGAAAATGTTTTTCTACTTGACCACGTTGAACCTAGCAAGGTTTCTAAAGGAAGATGCTCCTGTACCCCCGGAGGGTGAGATTGATATCCAAGTGATCACTGCGATCGATGCTTGGAAACATTCTGAATTCCTATGTAGGAATTATGTGCTAAATGGGCTGAGTGATTCCTTGTACAGTGTGTACGCCGGAATGAAAACAGCAAAAGGGCTTTGGGAATCTTTAGACCGAAAATATAAAACTGAGGATGCCGGTACGAAGAAATTTGTCGTAGGCCGTTTCCTAGATTTTAAGATGGTTGATTCCAAAACTGTGTTAAGTCAAGTACAAGAATTGCAAATTATTCTAGCAGAAATACATGCTGAGGGGATGGTTTTAAGTGAAACCTTTCAAGTAGCCTCGATAATTGAAAAACTACCACCTGGTTGAAAGATTTCAAGAATTACCTAAAGCATAAGCGAAAAGAAATGAGTATTGAAGACTTGGTTCTTAAGCTCAGAATTGAGGAAGATAATCGTGTATCTGACAAGAGAGGCATAACTCATGAGGCCAAAGCAAATGTTTTTGAACATGGCCAAAAGAACAAGAACCCTAAGAACAAAGGGTCAAAGATGGGCCCTAAAGGAGGGGTTTCCAAGAAATCCAAATTTCAAGGAAAATGCTTCAACTGTGACAAAATGGGTCACAAATCTTCTGAGTGCAGATTGCCGAAGAAGAAAAAGAATCAAGAGGCTAATGTGATGGAAAATGTGACTCAAGATGTTTCAGACATTAACCTTTCAAGCTGTGGTTTCTGAGGTGAATCTTGTGGGTTCTAACCCAAGAGAGTGGTGGATTGACACTGGTGCCACTCGACATGTGTGCTCGGACAAGAGCATGTTTTCTTCATTTGAGTCTGTTGGTAATGGGGAAAAAATATACATGGGAAATTCTGCAACATCTGAGATTGAAGGTCAAGGAAAGTGATTCTGAAGATGACTTCTGGGAAAGAGTTGACTTTGAACAACGTTCTGTATGTACCAGAAATTCGGAAGAATCTTGTGTCTGGATCGCTTTTGAACAAGCATGGATTTCGGATGGTGTTCGAGTCTGATAAAGTAGTTTTGACTAAAAATGGGTTGTATGTGGGAAAATGGTATGTAACTGATGGGCTTTTTAAGCTCAATGTAATGGTTGTTAAACCAAAAATATCAATAAAGCTAGTTCTTCTGCTTATATTGTTGAGTACTCTAATTTATGGCATGGTAGATTAGGACATGTTAATTTTAATTCATTGCGGAAATTAATTAACATGAATCACATTCCCAATTTTAAAATTGATAACAAACATAAGTGTGATACTTGTGTTGAGGCAAAACTGACTAGATCATCTTTTCATAGTATTGAAAGAAACTCTGAACCACTTGATCTAATACATACCGATGTATGTGATTTTAATTCAATACAATCAAGAGGTGGTAATAAATATTTTATTACCTTTATTGATGATTGCACGAGATTTTGCTATGTGTATTTGATGAAAAGTAAGGACGAAGCTATAGAGAAATTTATTCTCTATAAGAATGAAGTTGAGAACCAACTGAATAAAAGATATAAGGAGTTAAGAAGTGATCGTGGTGGTGAGTATGTTTTTCCTTTTGAATCACTTTGTGAACAAAATGGAATCATACATCAAACCACAGCTCCTTATTCACCTCAATCCAATGGGATTGCAGAACGTAAGAATCGTACCTTGAAAGAGATGATGAACGCTATGTTAATCAGCTCTGGCTTACCTCAGAATATGTGGGGAGAAGCTGTTTTATCAGCTAATTACCTTTTAAATAAGGTACCACGGAAAGAAGCAGGAAAAACTCCTTATGAAATGTGGAAAGAAGAGTACCTTCCTATAAATTCCTACGAGTGTGGGGGTGTCTTGCCAAGGTAGTCATTCCTCCACCTAAAAAAGTGAAGATAGGACCAAAAACTGTTGATTGCATTTTCATAGGATATGCACATAACAGTAATGCTTATCGATTTCTTGTGCATGAGTCTAATATACCAGATATTCACAAGAATACGATAATGGAGTCGAGAAATGCATCTTTTTTCGAATATGTTTTTCCTTGTAAAACTAATTCGAATTCAAATGTGTACAAACGGGCACATGAGACTATAATTGAAGATAGTCAGGACCGAGAACAAATAAATGTTCCAGAGGATCAACAAGTTGTTGAATTTGAACCAAGACGTAGCAAAAGAGCTAGACCGAAAAATCATTTGGTCCAGATTTTTTGACATTTTTGCTAGAAAATGATCCTCAAAGCTATAACGAAGCTGTAAGGTCAGTTGATGGTGCTTTGTGGAAAGATGCCATCAATAGTGAAATTGAATCCATCTTACAAAATCACACATGGGAGTTAGTGGATCTTCCTTCAGGATGTAAACCGTTAGGGTCCAAGTGGATTTTCAAAAAGAAAATGAAGGCAGATGGATCAATTGACAAGTACAAAGCAAGACTTGTAATTAAAGGTTACAGACAACGTGAAGGTCTTGATTACTTTGATACTTATTCTCCTGTAACGAGAATAAATTCCATAAGGATGATACTAGCAATTGCAGCTTTGCGCAATCTTGAGGTACATCAGATGGATGTGAAAACAGCCTTTCTGAATGGAGATTTAGATGAAGAAATCTACATGGAACAACCTGAAGGCTTTATAGCTCCAGGACAAGGAAAGAAAGTCTGTAAGTTAGTTAAATCCTTGTATGGATTGAAACAAGCTCCGAAACAGTGGCATAAAAAGTTTGATGATACCATGTTGGCAAATGGTTTCAAAATCAATGAATGTGATAAATGCATTTATGTCAGAGAGACAGAAGTTGGCTATGTCATTTTATGTCTCTACGTTGATGACATATTGATTGTCGGGAGTAATATTAAAATGGTGAAATCTACCAAGAATATGCTAAAATCTAAGTTTGACATGAAAGACATGGGTCTAGCAGATGTCATTCTAGGAATAAAGATCTCGAGAAGTTCAGATGGACTTATTCTTGATCAGTCGCACTATGTGGACAAGATTCTTGGTAAATTCAACAATGATGATTCTGCTGTGGCTAGAACTCCTTTAGATGTGAGTCTACACCTATCAAAGAATAGGGGAGATGGTATATCTCAAGTAGAATACTCTAGAGTTATCGGGAGTTTGATGTACCTATCGAGTTGTACAAGGCCTGATATAGCCTGTACAGTAAACAAGCTCAGCAGATATACGAGTAATCCAGGGGTTGATCACTGGAAAGCAATAGTGAGAGTACTTAGGTACTTACGTTTTACTCGTAATTATGGGTTGCACTATCATAGATATCCAGCTGTAGTCGAAGGATACAGTGATGCTAATTGGATATCTGATATGAAAGACTCAAAGTCTACCAGTGGCTATGTGTTTACACTAGCAGGTGCAGCTATATCGTGGAAATCCTCCAAACAGACTGTGATAGCCAGATCTACAATGGAATCAGAATTCATTGCATTAGACAAGTGTGCTGAAGAAGCAGAATGGCTTCGAAATTTTCTAGAGGATATTCCAAGTTGGCCTAAGCCAGTGCCAGCAATTTGCATTCATTGCGATAGTCAATCTGCAATTGGAAGGGCACATAACAATATGTATAATGGTAAGTCTAGACATATTCGTCGTAGACACAATACCGTTAGACAGTTACTCTCTACTGGAGTTATTTCGATTGACTATGTAAAGTCAAAGGATAACATTGCGGATCCGCTAACCAAAGGGTTAAATAGAGAGTTGGTTGTGAAATCATCGAGGGGAATGGGACTAAAGCCCATTAGATAAATGTTTATTACGAAGGACAACCCAACCTTGTTGACTGGAGATCCCAAGATCTAGGTTCAATGGGACAACCTACTCGTAAAAGACATAATTGGTTCACTGTGGGGGGTTTACCCTCTAGTCCATTCCTATGGTGAAATGAAATAGTGATGCTCGTATGGATTGAGGTTAAGCAAAGGCTTTTAATGATTCTTATGCGTCGGGAATCCGAGCAGAGTATTACGAGATGCTCTTAAATAAGAAATCACCTATGTGAGAGAGAAGTGGGGCCGCTTCAAAGGGAATTGTATGGGGCTCAATTCTTAGAAACTCTTGCAGAACCAGGTTGATGTTCATGGCCAAAATGAACATAATAATGAGAACTCAGATGTGTTAGGTTAAATATCTGTGTGATATATATTCTCCATTTACATGAACGGCAGTACAGTTCAATGACATCGCGTCCACTGTCAGCCAGTAAATGAGATATATTTTCACAAGGGAAGGTTCAAAGGCTGAGGCCTACCTATCTTATGCAGGTGTTGAACCGTTGAACTCTTCTAGGTCAAAATAAAATGTTTTATAAAATAATTTTATTCGACGTTTTTCGCCAATTTCATTCATGTGGGGGATTGTTGGAAAAATGCTTATGAGTAAGCATTTTGAGGCTCAATTTTAAGCATGGTCCACTTCGTGTTAGTAGTTGTTATTGAATGATTCGGATACTCCTCCGTGAGTACTTCGAAATGGTATATTCATATGCTTAAAATGGTGCTTGGGTGAATGAGAAATTGTTGCTCAAAGTTCACCCATTGGTGTTGAAAATAAAGAAAAGTAAGCTTGTCCCATATGGGAAAGCTATAGAGTGAATATTATGCTTATATATGATTGCTCATATGTAGATGGGTAAGAGTTATAAGGATAGAGGCTCTCTCTACGTGCGCGGGGGGGGGGGGGTGCAAATCAAATCCGAATCAAGCTTGGCTCGTGTGCACCCGCGTGTCCTGCGTACACGAATGCCGGACCAAATTGAGCGGGCCTGGCCCAGCCAATTTTTGGATGTCTCTTTATTTTTTCCAAGCCTTTTTATGTTCCATAACAGTTGAATCAATGACAATTAATCAACTTTGTGGTTACAATTTGAGATTAATGACATTAATCAACTTGATGGTTACAACAAGTGTAAAGCCTCTCATTGATGAAACTTAATTGGCATGTTATTTTCTTTTAATATAGTAGTGTTTTCGTTTTTTATTTTTACATACATTACACACAAGAGAAAATTGTTATTACGAAAATCTTTTGAGAGAGAGTTCAAGCACTTCAGTTGTTCGTTGAAGTCGGACTTGGTGGTGCCCAATTTCGTCTATTTTTCCGTTGCATCCTGGGAAACAGACGTCTCGCGCTCTACTGCACCGATCGGTAGGGGACGAATTTATTTTAAGGAGATTGTTGCCACATCAACAAGCCTCGGAATTCTTCCTGTTGCTGATCCGTGCCTTATTCTCAACTCACTGCCTGCAATTGTCTTCTATTTTATTTTTACTGTATCACTTTTGTTAATTGTACTTTTGTGTTCAGTTTACTGTCTGTTCAAAGTCCGTTGTAAGAACACAGTAAACAAATAAGTTGTAATAGAAACATAGAGTTTCACAAGTAGGTACAATGTCACATCGAAAGAATAAAAAAAGAAGCTCTTTCTGCTCACAAGTAGCCTTCAGAATCTAATCTGAGACTGCGCAATTTTGGCAACAATTTCTGCAAAATTGAGTTGCTAACTGACACACTCACTGTCTCTAATATCCTCATCATCAATAGCAATTTGTTGGGTATGTGGTGGATAAATTGGTTATTGGTGGGCTTGCCAACGGTCTTGTCCAGGAGATGGTGACGGCAACCGGAGCTAGGGACCCAGGAACCTCCAGAGCCATTGGATGCCACAACTGATACAACTTTACGAGTCCTTTCTTCAAATAACACTTTTCTTTTCTTACTTGTCCAAATTTACTATTCAATAATCTTTTTTTCCCCTTACAAACTTTAATATATATATTTTTTTATTTTCTTTAAAGTTCGATAATTTTTTTATTAATATTTTTGAAAACCAACTTGACTATGCAATTAAGGAAGAAGCCATGTTGATTAATTAGCATAGATGCGGAATTTTTCTTTTCTATTTTGCCTATCATTTGGTTCTTCTACCAACTTCATCAAAGAAGCATCAAACATGTTTCATTATATGCTATTTAATCGTTGATTAATCTTAAATCATTATTGGAGTGATTTGACCGGACTGATTTTGGCTTATTTAAATTGACATCAATATACAGACGATTTTGACAGATTAATCGATCGATTTCCGACTTACGATTTTCCAAAAATCGTATGACTTCACTTTTTAATCTATTTTTTAATTTTTCAAAATCTTTTTGGAGTTTTAATTGATGACTTTATATGAAAAAGATAAGAATTCTATTAACAAAAATGAAAAAAAATACTTTGATTTAAACTAATTATTATTGGGATAATAAAATTCTTAAATTATTAATAATTTTTAATTTTTAATGAATGATTTTTAATTTTTTTTTTGGAGAATTTGAGAAATAGTTTAAAATTTGTTAGTCTCAATCATGTAAAATATCAATTCTACAATTCTCAATTATTTTTCAATTAATCCCTGATTCTAAATAATTTGTTATCGATTTCCGATTAAATTGCCATATGTTTCATTCTTAGTGAAGGCGATGAAAGATCTAGATAAAGTTTGTACATTTATTAACTTTTAAGTATTCGATACTTAATTAATTACTTAATATTATATTATGATGACGACCCTTTATACAAAAACAAAGAAATTCCCACGCAACCATATTCTTGCAGGCTCTGGAAGCTACTCGTCGTTCTCTAATGAACCAATTGTTTGTTTCAAAATGACATTATTTAAATGGTTTCTGTTGGCTTTAGGATGCCAACGGGTAAAGTATAGTATTAGCACGTCAATATTTATTTATGTCTTGTTCAATTAATAGATATAAAAATTATCCTCCTATCAGTCTCTAACGTACTGGGTCTCGTACGGATCCCCATTCACACGTGAATTTTACTTGTATTTTAAAATGAATGCTAATACTTGTATCCGACCCGACCAACTAACGAATATAAAAAATTATCTCTTTACATGTTCCTAACATACCATGTTCCCACAAAACCCCATTCCATCGGGAATTTTTACCATCCCTGACTTCATCATTGAGGTAGCGAGTTTGAGTCGCTTTATGCATATTGCGGGATTACATATTCTGCTTATATAAGACTATGCCTATCCTTTATTGAAGTAGATTTTTAGATTGGGTTTCAACAAAATTACATTAAAATTATGTTTGGATTGATGGAAGATGATGAAATGAAGTGGAATATAATTTAAAATATTTAAAATTCATTATTTGGATTGATAGAAGATGATGAAAAGGAGTGGAAGAGAATGAAATGGAGTGCACAAAAATGGGCATTGAACCACTAGAAATGAGCCGCCCAAATCTGGGGAGTTGGAGATGAAATGTAACTTAAAAAAATAACATTACATGTGAAGACAAATTTACCATTTAAAAAAATAACATTAAAATATTTGCCTTTTTTTTTTAAGTATATAAAATGACACAATTGTCTTTAAAACCTATTTAGTTACATTTTATTCCATTATTGTTTATTTACCAAATAATATTTTGAAACATTACATTATAAACCTCTCATTTTTTCTCAACAAGATTATATTATAGGGAAATGCTAACGAGTGCCCTAAGGGCACTCATTAAGGATACATTTTAGGAAAATTTTCATGGGAAAAAAGGAAAAAGTAATTAATATTTTAACAATTTTTTGTATTTCCAATAAAAATAATGTGAAAACTTTCCTAAAATTGATATTTAATGAGTGTTGTTCACACTCAATGGAAGTTGTTCTAACAAATGGAGTTGTCTAAGGGTCGCAGAAAAGTCCGGGCCCGGTCCGACCTGGACCGGCCCGCCAGGGCTTTGGCCCGGCCTGGGGAGCCCGAGCAGGGCTTTCCATTTTTGGCCCGGGCCAAAAAAAAAAAAAAACATATATAATTATATATATTTTAATATGTTTGTAGCATTTAAATTGTTAATTTATCGATGAAACTTGTGATTTATTTGTGAATTGTCTTTGCATATAGTGTGAATATATTTTGTATTTGTATATTTTTAAGTTTTTTTAAAATTCGGGCCAGAAAAAGCCCAAGCCCAAGCCTAGCCGAGCCGGGCTTTTTTTTACCGGGCCCGGCCCGGTCTGGCCCGTTGCCACCCTTAGAGTTGACTGCCCCTTTTTGGTAAAGTAAAAAGAAAGTAAAATGAATCATTCTATCCAATATCGAAACTCCATAAATGATGGAGGATAATGATACATAGAGTATGAATACGCAATGAAAAACTATCTCAAAAATGACAACCGAATCTTTATTTCTTTTTATGAAAAAGAAAAGAATTGTTATTAATCGATTGTAAGTTGAAAAAATAATTGAATATTCATTACTCAAATAATTCACCCCATCTCCATAGTCCGATCAATCTTTTTTTTTTTTTTGATTACATTCAATTATAAATCATCATCTTTTATCAATCCAAACATAACCTAACAAAATAATTGCGATAATTTTTTTTTTTTATACAACTGCATGTAGACTTATAAGTTGGTATTAAATGAATAAATAAATAAATAAAAGTAAAATCCCAAAAATAATGAAATTTTGTTATAATAGGCCATGGAATTTTGCACATATCACTACAACAAAATAGACCTATAGCGTCCAAACATTTAGCGTCGAAATTTTTTTCGACGCCAATAAACTCTTTACCGTCGAAATTAGAATCGTCGCTAAAGGTTTATCTTTTAGTGTCGAAATAATTATTTGACGCCAAAGGATTGATGATTTAGCGTCGAATTTCTATTTCGACGCTAAAAGTTCCACCATTTAGCGACAAAAAATTATTTAGACGCTAAAGGATGAACCTTTAGCGTCGAAATATTATTTGGACGCTAAAGGTTCAACCTTTAGCATCGAATCTAAATTTCGACGCTAAAGGTTAATTTTAATTTTTCGAATTCCCCCTTAAAAAATTTGAATTTATCGACTAATAAATTCAAATTCAAATTTTGACATTTAGCAAAGAATTTTTCGACGCTAAAAGTCAAAAAATTCGACGCTAAAGGTTAATTTTCAAATTCCCGCTTTCTAAAATTTGAATTTATCTCTTAATAAAATTAGTTTAAAAATTTTGACATTTAGCGACGAATATTCGACGCTAAAAGTCAAATATTTCGACGCTAAAGATCAAAATTTTGGCGGAAAAATTCCCGCTATTTGAGGATTTTTAGCGACGAAATCCTTTTCGTCGCTAAAGGTTTTTTTTTTTGCCTATAAATTCATTTGCTCTTTCATTTCTTCTATTATCACTTTCTTTCTCTCATACTCTTATTTCCTCTCTAAATTTATTTTTCCTTAAATGTTTTGTTTGTTTGTTTTGTTTTGTATTTTATATTCACATCTAATATTTATTTATTTATTTTTGTAGGGGAATATGAAGATGAAGAAATGGTGAAAATGATGATAATGAAGAAAATGAAAAATAAATGAAAGTGAAGATGGAAAATTGTATTTTATCATTTTATATTTTTTTGTTGTGATAAATTTTGTAATTTTAGTTTTATATCAATAAAAATATCATTTTATATTTTGTTATTGTTATAAATTTTGTAATTTTTGTTTTATATCAATAAAAATATCATTATTATAAATTTTTAATAACAAATTTGTAATAATTTTTATAACAAATTTAATTACTTTTGTAATGAAATTAGTTTGAGATTAATTTGTAATAATAATATTCTTATACCTTTTAGCGTCGAAATATTCGACGCTAAAGGTAATAAAATGATATATATTTTTTTAATATTATATCACATTTAGCATCGAAATATTCGACGCTAAAGGTCAACTTTTTGGCGTCGAAAATATTCGTCGCCAAATACATTTTTAACGTCGAAATATTTTTGACGCAAAATGTTGTACTTTAGCGTCGAAATAAAAAATTTCGACGCTAATTGTCTTTCTCGTCCAAGTTTTAACGTCGAAAATTAGCGTAACCTTTAGCGTCAAAAATTTGTACTTTAGGGTCGAAAAATTTCGACGCTAAAGACCCTTTTTTTTGTAGTGTATGATGAATGGTTAATTAGTATTACGTGTGGAAGGCTGTGATTCCATTATTAACAAGTCTTCTAATCAAATTTCCAACTACATTTAAGCCAATAATTTGTACCATTAACATTAATATGACTTAGCGTCTCACATTGGAATTATATATAGGGTATATGGACCGCTAAAACTTTTATGTAATAATGGACAATAATTAAAGTGGCAAATACGTGAACGTATTTACAAACATCTATTTGGAGTAATTGTTTAATATCATAGGACATCTATGTGCAAGTGATCATGAATCATATTGTTAATTGCATTGAAGAACGAAGTTTATTAGGGCATAGTTTTATATATTTAGTGAATACAAAGCCAATCTAATCTAATACCAGACCAGGATTTAGTGCTGATCGTTGATTATTGAATTAACTATCAAGATTTATCGAATATGAGGTATCATTTATCTCTTAATAATTGATACAATGTTCAATATAAACTCATTTAGCACCGGATCATAATTCTCCAATTCTACCCCATAAGCTAATAAGGGGCAACACACACTCCCACATATTTGGGGAAAGGATATGAGACAGAGAAAAAAAAACGATCGGATCCTCTAATCTTGATTTGTTTTTATAATGTAATATGTTGTATCTCTTGTTTAAATTGGATGGCTACGATTTATATATTCGTGTATTAAGTCAGATTACTGAAATTGTTTATCGCCAATGCCTGCAGCAATGCTCTACCAATTTAGTTGGATGGCTTTTTTTTAAGCTTTAAATTAGTGATGGTAATAGTTGGATATCCAATCATTTTTTTATATATCCAAAATCGATATCTAATATTCAATATTTATTTATAATTGGGAAAAAAAAATTTGTGACCGAAATTCATATCCGAAATTGATAGAAAATTCAGATATGTAATACTGACCGAAATAATAAGAAAGTTTTAAAAAATTCAAAAATATACTAATAGATTATAGATGTATAAATTATGATACCGGATATTTAAAAATTAAAAGAAACTTAATTAAGTGGTTTGTTATTTGAAAAAAAATATTTTTTGTTCTATTATTATTTTATTTTTTGATCGGATTTCAAACGAAATACTAAAAACCAAAATCAATTTCGCTTATCTAATTTCCAAATTGAAACTTAATTATTATCCATTAGATTTTGGATATCAATCGAATAGTTTTTTTAGGTCATATAGTATTGACTATTGAGTACCTAAAATAAATGATCATATTGTCATCATTATTTTGAACACGAGAAGGTGAAAAATAAATTATTAAATAAAATTATGTAAATAATAATCGTATACAAATTAGGAAAAAAATGATAATAACTAACGTGGATGGTATAGAGTTTTTTCAAGTAAATATTCTATTAAATAGAATTTCTAGCAAAAATATTTATGGTTATTTGGTTGTAAATGTCAACTTTTATTAAAAATTTATAATAGATTTTTTTTAATAGTTATATAAAGAAAGAAATAAAAAGAAGATATTCAAATAAAATAAGGGTTTCCTTGATAAAGAAAATTTGAAAATAACTTTTGGCTAATAAAGAAATCATGCCGTACATGTCAAATATTATAAGAAAATTTTAATTATATATATATATATATATATATATATATATATATATATATATATATATTAATATAATATTATTTATTTTTTAATACATTAAAATTTATAATGTTTTTCTTTTTCCTTTTCTTGATCCTGGCCATACATATATATTAATATGAGAAATGTTAACGAATATCCCAATGACACTCATTAACAATCTATTTCAGGAAAGATTTGATGGGAAAAAGAAAAAAAAAAAATTAATATTTTGACAAAATTTTCATTTTCCATAAAAATGATGTCAACCTAAAATAATTTTTTAATAGATACTTTAAGAACACTTGATAACATTACCTTATTAATATATGAGCAATTATAAACATACATAAATTCTTACTAACAATTTGTACACTCCTCTCACTGTAGCTACAGTGATGCTACAGTAATCACTGTAGGTACAGTGAGAGAGGTGTAGAAATTGTTAGTAAGAATTTATATATGTGTAGCATTTTTGTTAATATATAGACATATGACAAAATAGATCCGCAAAAAAGGGGAGTTTATTATATAGCCATTTTATGAAAATAAAATCAATTGGTCCACGTGTAACCAATTGAAACTATAAGGCCTGACACAGCTTTGATTCACAAGAAGACCGTATCAACTGAAGTTAGTTACAAAGCTGTCTCTTTACAGATCATTTAAATCCCATCTCAATCCATAAACAATTTTTTTAGAAACCAAAAGCGATGCCAAAGTTTCTTCAGTTTCTTGTGATCTTGTCTTTGTCCTAACAAAACTGATTCCTTCTCATTTACATTCATTTAAATCACATCTCAATCCACAAGGCTTTCTCAGTTCGACATTGTTTCCTCGTACTGAATTTAATTGTCAGAGATGTCGGCTATAGCGGAGACAAAACAAGTGGAATCACCACAATACGAGATACCAAGGGCTCCCCGGACTGCTGACGTGGATAGCCAGACACCGTCGTCGAATCTGGATTCGGGGTTCGGTGTCCCGGCGATTACAAGGCGATGGAAGAGGGAAGATTTGTTGAAGAGAGGGTCTCTGGTTTTCAGAGGATTGGGTTTGTTATTTTCTTTGCTTGCTTTTATTATCATGGCCAGTAATCAACACGGTGATTGGAAAGATTTTGATAAATATGAAGAGTACAGGTAAAAATTTGATATCTTTTTAAGAATTTCCCATATGGGTATTGTTTGATTTGATCAAATTTTGATATTTTTTTTTCTTGCAGATATGTTTTGGCAATAGCAATTCTTTCAACTCTTTATACCCTTGGGCAAGCTTTGCTTCGTGTTCATGAGATATCAACCACCAAACAGTTGTTGCAAAAGCGAACTTCTGCATTAATTGACTTCTTTGGAGATCAGGTTAGAGTTTTGTTTTGCTTTTAGTTTTTTTTAGTTTTTTTTTTCGCTTTTGCCTTTTGTGTGTATAAAGTTAATCTCAAAGTTTAAGCACTTTTAGTAGTCAACAAGAATAATTTAATCTTAAATCTTATTAGCTCTTTTATTTTTGCCTTTGATCCTTTATTATTATGAACCTGTGCATTGCTGGATTGATTGAATTGAAAGCTTAGTTTTTTCCTTAATTGAAAATGATAGTGATTTGGAACCTTTTCATAAAATCACAAATGTAAATAGTTGGTTTAGGATAAGATGGGGAATTGGTAACAGGGGCCATTGCAATCTCCTCCCTTCCTCCATTTTTTTGTTTTACATTTCATATTTAATGGGCAAAACCTAAATTGAAGGGGAAGCCTAGTAAGTAGTAACATCTGGAAAATGTGTAACTAGAAAGAATCTTTAGCAATACTATATTAATATCATATCATAGCATTGATATAATATAGTGATGGGCATATTGAATTGAAAGACTCTGTATTTGGTTTTGTGTCTCACAGATTATAGCCTATCTATTGATATCATCAGCATCTTCGGCAGTTCCGATGACAAATAGAATGAGGGAGGGAGCTGACAACATATTTACGGACTCCTTAGCAGCTTCCATTAGCATGCAGTTCTTAGCATTCCTAGCATTGGCATCTTCAGCACTCATTTCAGGGTATAAATTATCAACTCAAACTTACATTTAAGTGTGGCTTCTTTGTTCGCGATTTTTTGTGTGTATCGATGGTTCATTTTTTCACTTGCATTGTACTAAGATTTTGTGTTGTACAGAGACCATGCTCTGAAGCTCAGAGCTCTTCTTGTTATTGGTTTTTAGGTTATTGTTTGTAACCAGAGAGACAACAGAATGTATATGATACGCTTGATTCTATTTGTGCATAATTATATTTTTGGAGTTGCTTTATTTTATAATCAGTAGAAACACCACATCAATATGTTTCTTCCAATTTTGCATGCTTAATCTTTCAGCTGTAATCAATCCGTGTTGAGCCTATATAACTACGTAAAAAGTATCAGAAATCATCTGTTTGATACAAAAACGACAAGAAAAGAAAAGAAAAAAAATTCTAAGAGAGGCCACTCCAGAACTGTCAAGTTCAATATGGCCTCAAATAAATGAACAAATGCATGTAAGCTCATCTATGCGTCCCAAAATTTACAGAACACTATAAAGTTTTGTAACTAATTGATAGAATTTACTGCTATGATGCACTCCCAAGTTAGCTATTTGAATTTAGGAATGATTCCAGGAATGAGTCCTCCTGGGGTTCGTCTTTGGCTCTATTAAACACACCATCTGATTGTTGAGTCCGATTCATCATGTATGAGCCTTCTGGCTTTGCAAATCCTGAGAATCCATAACTCCCAGAGCTCTGCAGCATTGCAGCTGAATATGGCGCTTGACTTCCCGATGATGCAGGAAACCGTGTGTTGTTAAGGGAGTTAGAGTAACTTGATAAATTAGAATGACTAGCCATAGCAGTCACAGATGGCCTTATTGGCACAGGTACATTGCTAGTGTTAACATTAGGCGAAGGTCTAGTCAATGTATAGCCGGTGCCACGAGCTGCTGGAACATCATGGTTGTGTTTTCCCTCATAGGTTGTGATCACTGCTCTTGTATCATGCGATGCTCGTTCTACATGTTTCCTCACCGGACATCCATTTGTTGTACACTTGTAGTAGCTCCTGCAGATGATGAAAACTTGCAATAAGAAACAAAACTCAAAACAACTTCTGAAAAATTTAGGTGGTAATGAAGAGTAATAATCACCTCGGATTAGGATTCCCTTTCACTACTTTCTGTCCATATTTCCTCCACCTATATCCATCATCAAGTATGTCTATATCACTTGTTGTTTGAACTACAATTCTCGGCTCCCTCACAGTTCTGCTCCCGGTACCAATAGCACCCTCAATGTCATTTTCCCCCTTCCTGCAAAATCAAGAACATTTATAATTACAACCCATTCGCAATCTCATCATACACAAAATAGTCTTTAAAATTTGTTTCTGCAAAAGCTTACCATCTTTTGGCATCGGGTTCATTTTCATCGTCATCTCCTATGGGATTACTGGTGGGTGATCCTTGCTCAAATTCATCCTCCCCGAGTGAGGCTGAAGACTCATTCTGCATAGAGAAAGACTCTGCTTGTGCATTGCCTAACCGCGCCGCAGATTGATCAGAAAGATCAGAATTCGCACATGTAGAATGTTGCATTGACTGAGAAGATGATGATCTTCTAGTAGATGGAGGCTTGGGATGATTGTGACTTCCTTTATACACAATTTCAGTAATTTGTCCATCCAATGACCTCTCAACCTTTTTCTTCATAGGGCAACCTGGGTATGTACATTTAAAGTAACTCCGAGGATTTTCACTTCCTTTCACTTGCTTTTGTCCATATTTTCTCCAACTGTAACCATCTTCTGCTCTTTTCTGCTCTCGCGTATACGCAGATGGTTGATTGTAATGACTGTAATTACCAGATTGAGGAGCAGCATTGCTCTGAACATTTGTGTGATATGATGCCATTTCTGAAGAGAAGCTTTGCATTGGTGCAAATTCTGATTTGACTCCTGAATTTTCTGATGAAAAAGAAAAATCAGATTGCTTTGTAGGCTTATTGAAGTTCCATGGTTCCTGTTGCCTCTTAACCGATTCCTCCTGCTCATATTAAATGATTGAAACTTATCAAATCAAAACCGAAGATAAACAAAATATACATAAGCAATTTATTGAATGTTACCGTGTTTACAGTCCTGATACAATTCTCTGTTTACAAAATAAAACGTTTTTAGCTGGAGATTAACTTAATTTAAAATTTGAAAATTGAAAATTGAAATAATTTGTTCTCCATGTTGTGTTGCATCTACATGGTACCTTAAAGCTTTATATTATATTTTAACAAACATTATGAACCAAAATATCGCTTAAGTTTCATATTATATAAATAAAAACTAGAAGTCTAAAAGCTCCTTGTGTTGCCAAGTATTTTTCAGGCAAATAAGCTCTTTATGTTCTAAAATTGCTTTCCTTGTTAGACCTTGCAGGTTGACAAAATTAAGGCAGTTGAAAAATAAAGCGGTGCTTAAATTATATGCTTATGAGCAAAAACATACCACTGAAACAAAGCTGGAAGAAGGCCTTGTTTGGGGTTGAAAAGAGAAATCAAAGTAGTTATTTTCTTCAACTTTAGAAATATTTTGCTGATTGTTAATCCAGTTGAAGGCTTCAGTTGTTGGTGAGGCCAGAATCTAAACAAAAAAAAAAATAAAAAAAATAAACAAAACACCATTAAACCGAAAACCCATTACTAGTATCACAGCCATGATCATGTTAAAAGTGATTAAAATTAACTTACGTTAGAGAAAAGTACAGGGGAGTCCAAGAAGGCACTGGGGCTTAAACCAGTTGGTGGGATTGACAAAAATGAAGAAGGAGATAAGGGAAGTGAAGATGATGAAAGTGATTTAAAACTTGGAACTTCAACAGTAATTTGATCAGAATTTGTATAGTTATTGAAGCTCCAAGTAGATGAAGAAGAGGTAGTGAAATTGTCCATGCTGTTCATAAAAGATGAGGCCATTAAAATTTGTGTCCAGAAAAACAAGACGGTGTCTGGAATTTATAGAAGAATTGTTTGTTTTAAAGCTTGGTTGGGTTAGCGGAGGAAACAAATGAAGTTGTGGTTGTTTTGAAGGTGATTTGGTGTTGGTGAGTTTCGCATTAAGGCGATCAAGGTCTCCCTGGCCTCCATTGCTGCTTCTGGGAAGCTAAAAGCCAAGTTTGACCGTGGAAAATATTATACTTGGTCAAAGCTTGTGGATTTGACTAGACTTTTGCTAAGCTTAGCCGTTTTATTTTTGATTGACTCGGCTTAACCAGCTTCTAGCTCCGCTTCATTAATTGCATGAAACAGTAATTTTTTTTTATACTTGTTACCATTGACTAATAAACACACACATATATATATATATATAATTATTTAAATAAAATTATTATTTATTTAATTTATTTAATATTTTAATACACGTAATAATATATTATTATCTCCAAAAAATAATATAGTTGGTTTAACTGGAAAATAAGAGGTTGTGAATTTAATTCATAACAAAAAATATAAATTATTAGATAATATCATTATTGTATTGTATATTTTTACCCTCTAAGCGCACACCGTTGTGTGCCACATATCCTATTCCTTGTAGTAATTATCACTTTAGCAAATGTGATTGAAAATTAATAGAATATTATTATGGATGATGATTCTTTAATTTGTTGAAACATGTAAATGTATTTCTTAGTCCCAATAATTTGGATAATTATTTAATTACTTTGTATAGTTTTTAAAAATTATATAAAAAAAATTAATATCGTGTTTTTATTTTCGTTAAAATTTATTTAATTATCATATATTTTTCGCCTGTTATATGTTAGATTTGTTTGATTTTTAAATTATATCTAACTTTAATATAATATATATATTCATAAAGGTTAGATCAAACAACTTATATCCATAGTTATATATAGGTAATGTTTAGTGAGCTTATAAACTAACGTTTAAACGCTACATCAAACACATAGTTAACGCTAATTTATAAACTTGCTTATACTCTTATAAAATTTATTTAATTATCATATATTTTTCACCTGTTATATGTTAGATTTGTTTGAATTTTAAATTATATCTAACTTTAATATAATATATATTCATAAAGGTCAGATCCAACATCTTATATCCATAATTATATATAGGTAATATTTAGTGTAGAGTTTAGTGAGCTTATAAACTAACGTTTAAACGCTAAATCAAACACATAATTAACGCTAATTTATAAACTTACTTATACTCTTATAAAATTATAATATCACACCATGAAATTATTTTTCTACTCTAACTTATATTAAAATGTAATAATTTCTATCAAACTCAATCATAATTTATCCAAATGATTGTAAAAGAGTCAATAATATTAATTGACTAAATTATATTGACCAATTCAAATGACATCCATTAGCCGCCAAGTCGAGAGAAATATTTTCATGTTGCGAAGCTGGCTTGGCTATATAGCCTTTAAGCCAAATCATTCGCGTTAAATGACAGGATTATCCTCACTCTCCAATTCTGACGTTTACTTTTGAAAAAATCGAATTTTTTCTTTATTACATTTTTTGACTTTGTCAACTAATGCTTAAACCCATCTGCCCTTTTGTTTTAAGAATATGATTCCATGTATGACCATCGAAATATAACTCGATTTTTTTTTTTTTTAATCTATGAGTTCTATTTCAAGGTTTATCCTTTTGGATAGAAAAAATGTTTTTATTATGTTCACTGGCATGTTTTTTCTATTACAATTTTGATATTGAGGACCTGATTAGCTCAAATTAATAGTGTTTTATAAAAAAAAATATTGTAAGGTTTGTGGGTGTAGATTTGGTCAACAGTTCGATTCGATTCTGAAATTTAATTGAACTGATTTAAAATTGATTCGTTTATGGTTTCATCTTTTTTGGAACTGTAAAACCGGAAAAAAACCGGTTAGGTCCTTTATTTTTTGGAAAAAAAAGTTGATTCGGTTATGTTCGGTTATGATTTCATTTTTCTTGGAACCGTGAAACTGTAAAAAACCGGTTCAGTCCCTTTTTTTTTTGGAAAAAAAGGCGATTTGGTCGATTATGAACCGAATCTTAAGGTTACAGTTCCATATTGTGGAACCGTAACCGAACCAAAATGGATTTCGATTTGATTTTACGGTTCCATCTGGTTTGGTTTTGATTCCGAATCAGAACTTTAGCCGGGTCTATGTGAGTGTCCAAAATACCATCCACTTACTTCCACCATATGTTCCGGCAATATGTCTCTTTTCGTGTGTATTTTGATGACATGTCGCTTTTTCTCTGATGATGTGTCCTTTATTTTAACATAAAGATTAAGAATGCTAACATGTCTTCTGTGAAGTCCAGCTGCAGTTGCATGAGCCATGCATGGTGCCACCATTTGAAGACAAATGAATCCAGCAAGCTTTGCAAGTTGTAATCCAGCAAACATCAACTTGCAAAGAAACTGCCAAGCCTTCCAGAAGATCAAGCTACTGCCATCCAAGCCAACTTTCGGTGAAGTTGAAACTTGGAAAAAGAAGACAACAAACTTTCGGTGGTGATTGAGAGAAAGGTGGAAACACTGTTCAAGTGTTGAAAATGTAAGCTTGACAGTGGTTATAAATACAGAGCTCATTATTGAGCTTAAATCATCCCAAAGTGTAAAAGAGATAGTGTTGTGTGAGGGTTTTTTTTTTTTTTTAACACTTGTAATTCTATTCTTGTAAGTAATAGAAGGTTTCAGTTTTTCCTCGAATACACTCTAGAGTGATCATAGAATCGCAACAAGTGATATCAGTAGCGTTGGTTCTACTTTGGGGTCGTAAAACCGAAGAACGGAAATCGGTTCGGGAAATTCGGGTTTCGGAAAAGTTGTCAAAAATTAATTTTGAGCATACCATCAGCTAGTTCACGTCGATACGAGCACGATGGTATTATCCACGATCAAACGGAGGTCCGAGGAGCCCAGAGAGTGAAGCCCACTCTCGGTCACGCGCCACACGCGCGTCTGAAGGAAGAAGACGACCACGTCAGCGCCACATCAGCACCCAGTCAGCGCCGCATCAGCAAACAGTCAACAGCCACATCAACGACATGTGTCAGCTATGTCAGCAAGTCGATCCCACTTTGCCACATCGTCAGCCACGTCAACAACCATGATAAATTTCACTGAGCCCCCTGAAGTTTCTGAAATTTATATTTAGCCCCAACAAGTTTTAGAAATTTACAAATCGGTCCCTGAGTCGGATTTGGACCAACGAAGTGTCTAATCCACCATTTTCGACCGTTCCAGACGCAACGGTGACCTCAGATTTATGAAATTCAATCCAGAGTTTATCCTATTTTCATTTTAAACTTTAAAACTTAAAATGAAAATTGAAGATTCCCCTTCTGGTGCAATGATCAAGCTGACAACAACTAATTACTCATTCTGAAGACCTCAGATGATAGATTATTTACACTGTAAATATTTTTTTGATGTTATCGAGGTGAAGGGAGTGATACCAGAATCTGTTAAAGAGTATGACTTTAATAAACTCAATAACAGAACTCTGGGTCAGATTAGACAGTGGATCGGTCACAGTATCTTCCATCACGTAACACACGATACAAGTGCTTACGAAATGTGGATAAAGCTGGAAGACATGTTCCAGGCCAAGACAGCTCGGAATAAAGCCTTAATAATGAGGCGTTTGGTGAACCTGAAGCTACATAGTGGAACTTCCGTTGCAAAACACACCAACGAGTTCCAAAACTTGGTGAACCAGTTGTCTGCAGTAGACATGCAACTGACAGACGAAGTTCAACCCTCTTGCTACTCAGTTCTCTTCCTGATAACTGAGAGACACTGGTGGTTACTCTCAGCAACTTAGCTCCAGGAGACAAACTTACCATGTCTATGGTAAAAGATGCTCTGTCAAATGAAGAAGCTAGAATAAAAGACGTGGGCTCAGATCAATGAGAAGCCCTTGTCTCGGAGTATCGAGGAAGACAACGTGAGAAAAATCAAGGGAGAGGGAAAGGCATAAGCAAAAACAGAGACAAATCCACGGACGGGAGAAAGCCCACATACAAGTGCTTCCACTATGGCATAGAAGGCCACTTAAAGAAGAATTGTCGAAAAATGCAATGAGAGTAGGGACAAGGCAATAACCAGACGAAGAAAAATGATACAGAGACATTAGTAGTTACCACATGAGATGTAGCTATATGCTCCGGCCAGGAAGAAACATGCCTTCACACTGTAACTCAGGATGTCGAGTGGGTGGTAGATATTGTAGCATCCTACCACGTCACTCCTCACATGGATTTCTTCACAACATATTGTATGAGCCAAATTTGAGCCAAGGGTAATTTTGACCTTTTGCTTCGGGCCCAATGATGAGTGCACCCGAGACTCCCCAACATAAAGATCCAGACCCAGATTGCCACCTCAAAGGGCCAGGTCACATAAAGTCTGAATGGGCCCAAAGATGCTTAAAAAGCCCATATCCAGTGAACACCAACACCATCACCCAACCCATAACCGAAAGACCTTCCATACGCGTCTACGTAACGCCAGGCTCATAAACATAAACCAGCCATTCCAGCCTACAACGGGCAGATGAAATAAATACCTCTCATAAAGTCGACCGTTACCATGGCCCAATGGATGAGCAATCAGGAGGCAATTAAAAGCACACGTTACTAGAGCATGTATATATAGGGAACAAGGCTCCAAAGGGAAGGGGATTCAACTCATAGCTCTCATACTCACAGCTTTGGGACTTTCACAAAGGTCACCATACCTGCTATCTATCGCCCTCACGGCACCCTATGAAGCTCAATGTAATATCTTATTTTGACCTTCCTCCTACTACTTCCTCCGTTCCTTCACTGACTTGAGCGTCGGAGTGCCCCCGGCACCCACCACGCCGGTGGGCAGTACTCCCGCTCACTCTACATCTTTGTTTTGCAGGATCGCCAGTGCCCCCTTTCACGAAATCTCAATTGTGGACCTCGGGCGAAAACCAGCGTCTACAGTTTGGCGCCCACCGTGGGGCCCTAGCGGTTCATAACAAATAAATATCTCCCTGTCTACGATCCTTTCAAACACTTCTACTTATATGGCGTCATGCAATGAGCAAACACCAGATCTCATGGTCACTTAATTAGCCATCCTCCAAGAACAATTACAAACATTGGAGCATATTTCTTCAACCTCCCAATGGCCCGAGGCTAGGGTTCATCCCAACAATCCTATCATCTGGTCACCAAAAAAAAAAGCCATATTTCTCTAGCAGACCGATCATGCCAACCTCTCACTACATATGAAGATTTTCAAATTCATCACACAATATGAATGAATCTCAATCTCCTTCGTACTATATGAAAGCGGTGTCGTCTTCTTCAAACGACATGAGAGTATTGTCATCTCCTCTAGGATCAAGGCGCGTTCATTTAGTGGAACAATTTTTCCTACCATTTACCTCAAAAGATTAAGTGATGTACTTGGCATGAGGAGGATGTCCCAGTCGACGATACCCGAAAGAAGACTTGGCGTGGGCATCCCGATCAACATTATCAGTATTGAAGACACTTGTTTAAGATTTCACTCGACATTCCACATATGAGGCTTGACACTTGTTTAAGCTTCATTCGATATGAGATGGAATAAGTTCTAGCTAGAGTCTGAGACTCCACTCGACACGTGGATGAAGAGGTCTTAGCTAGAGGCTAAGGTTCCGATCGACGCGACATGAAGGAATGATCAGTTATTGGCTGAAGATTCATTCGACATGACGGATAGGATGAAGACCCGACTCAAAGAGGATGCTCCAATTAACACTTGGGAAGATTCAAAATGAGGTAAGTGTCCCACTCGACACGGTAAAGATGTTGACTCGGCTTATAGTGGATGATCAAAATGAAGATCCGGCATGAGACAAATAAGCCACGAAGGCTTTCTTTTATACCACTCTCAATTCGACACCTTAAGTACCCATCTAGAGATGCCTCAAAGCTCACGTTCTTGCCCACGGAGTCACATTCGACAAGGTGCATACAAAGGAGTGGCATCAAACAGAAATGCCACTCGACAAGGCAAAATGAAAGGTCTACCATGCAACTCTATGTGTATCAAGGTCTGATGTTGGGTAGAGATGCCATTCAACGCTACACGAATTAAGATCTGACACCGATCATAGGTCCACTCGGCACGACAAATCGAAGACGGTTGAATTTATAAGTGCTTATCATCCATTCGACACTGCACATTGATTGCCGAATGAAGCCCATCATGTGCTCCAGATAAGCTTGCTTCACGGGCCCATACATAGTGTCATGATATATCGGGTACTAGAGTATGAAAATCCATTCGATGAAATTACCATTCGACATGATACCACTTTAAAGAGCAACCAAATGGCCCACTCGCCAGAGTTACCAAACGACACAGACCATTTGTCTTGATCCCTTACAAAGGGAGAATGAGAGAACATCAGAATTGGATCACGTGTCTTTCTCCCTATCGACATGTGTCGTCTCAACTCAACTGGGCGTAGGTGAAACAGCCAAGACTGAGATAAAATATTTGGGAAATTTCCCCGTATGAAGGCTTTCTTTACCAAACGATGAAATTCCATTCGACACGCTGGATAATCAATGGGTGTGGAGGCTGATTTTCATCCTTTTCCTTTTGGTAATTTGTGTGTGGCTTCATACATGTGGGATCACAAGGGCCTTAGCCTCTTAGCCTTTTGCTCGTAGAAGACTGATACTTGTTCTTTGCTTTTTGGTAATTTCTGTGTGGCTTCATGCATGTGTTGATCTACTTATTTTTATTCGACCATGTTGTCGTATGGAAGCTTGGGCATAACTCATGGGCTCGAAAGCTTTATTAGTTTTCAGAGCCATATGTGTGCTTGCTTTGATAGTAGGCTGGGTTTTACCCTTAGAGTGGAGTTTGATAATGGTTGTGCTTTGTTTAGTCGCATGGCCTGATTTTGGAATAATGGATTCCTTTTGGATTTGCTACCAGCTTTGTTGTTTTGTTTCTGTCCTGGGCCTTGTTTGATTTTAATTTTCATAGTGGGCTAAGACTGTTAACATATGAATGATGTCTTCTCTTTGCTTATCTTTATTACTCTCGACCCTTGGGATTTGTCCTTGGTTCAGCCGACTGCAGAATAGTTTCTCGCATCCTCTTCATCTGGCTCTGGAGGGATCCACGGTATGCTCTCACTCTCAGAATCCACAGGCTCATAATCAGTAACCCTCACTTCATACAGAGGCACTTCACACTCATCACCATTATCACCTTTATGCGCTTCTTCTCGAAGTTCTTTGATATTTCATTATATACTTCTTATTGTCTGTAAGTGCGATAATTGTAAAGCCAAAGAGTAATTGCCTTGTATCTAAATCTGAGGGATAAAGATGATTGTTGTCATCCTCATCGCCACTCTGATTCGTGCCGAAGCCAAATTGGTTAGAAGCATAATTAACCACTACGACAGCACTAGAATTTGTGCCCCTTTGGATTCTACATTCTCTTGCTCGACAGTAAGATGATTCATTTGCTCGGAATGTGGAGGGCTGACACAGCAAGTGTATAGCACGTTCTGATAAGGTCCAGTTGAGAAGGGAGTTGAACCAACATTGCCACAACTACTATTACAAGTACATCTAGACTTTGTAGCAGATAGAGACGGTCTGAGACCAGGACTGGGTTCTTGTGTTCTTTGTTTTGTGATTTTATGCCCTTAATCGATGTGGGAGGACTTTTGTTGCTTGCCTTTCTCGCTCCATTCCATGTGGGACTCTGGGCTCTTTGTTTTGTTTAGTTGGTGGGCTTTCTTCTCTTGAGTGGTGCTCATGTGCTTTGTGGGGAGCCGTTTTGGTTTTGGGCTGGTTCTTGCCTCTGTCATTTAACTTTGATGGAGTGGTTTTCTTGGTTCTTCGTAGTTCTTTTGGGCCATTTATTCTTTGTTGGATTTTTTCGGGTTTTGGGCTATCATGAGCTTGAATACTTGTTGGGTCGGGGCCTATTATGTTGTTTTGGAGTAGTCGGCTTCATGGGCTGTTGTATTCTTGGACTTCGGTCATCGTTGGGCTCTATTTCTTGTCCTCGTACCCTCCTGGGGTATATTGGATGGCCAACATATATGATCCCAGACCACAGGTATAAGAATTATCTCCTTACCACTAATTGTGTTTGAGATGTTAGGCATGCAGCTCGACGCATAATGATTGGGATCCATTCGACACTATAGTACGTTCATTAGACGACATATACAAAAGAAAAGAATAAGCTTCTCTTCCACCTGATAAACAGCTAGATAGATCAACATATGGGCCGACCAATAGAGCTTATTGATACAATAGGCTTACTCAACAAATCCTACAGGTGACAGGTTCAGTCGACCGGGGACAACCCCATGGACTCATGTAGAGCCAAATTGTAGACATGGATTACACATGTCGAAATGACTTATATCTTCCTGGCCTCATCAAGTCCAGTCGACTAGGGACATCCCCATGGACTCATGTAGATTCAAATTATAGACATGGATTACACATGTCGAAATGACTTATATCTTCCTGGCCTCATCAAGTGCAGTCGACCGGGGACATCCCTCATGGACTCATGTAGATTCAAATTGTAGACATGGATTACACATGTCGAAATGACTTATATCTTCCTGGCCTCATCAAGTCCAGTCGACCGGGGACATCCCACATGGACTCATGTAGAGTCAAGTTGTAGACATGAAATACACATGTCGTGTGACTTATATCCTGACCTTCATCTGGTTCAATCGATTGGGTATTTCCCCAATATCTCTTAAGAAGTCAAGTTCATAACTTGACATTCGTTTGATTCAATCAATAGGCAGCATCAACGCTCGAGTATACCAACATACTGTGGCCTCGTCCCAGGCAACACTCTCGTCAAGTACTCTCTAAGCCAATGACTCATTGACTTAGAGAGTATGGGACAAACTGTATGAGCCAAATTTGGGCCAAGGGTAATTTCGACCTTTTGCTTCCGGCCCAATGATGAGTGCACCCTAGACTCCCCAACATAAAGATCCAGACCCAGATTGCCACCTCAAAGGGCCAGGTCACATAAAGTCTGAATGGGCCCAAAGATGCTTAGAAAGCCCATATCCAGTGAACACCAACACCATCACCCAACCCATAACCGAAAGACCTTCCATACGCGTCTACGTAACGCCCAGGCTCATAAACATAAACCAGCCATTCCAGCCTACAACGGGCAGATGAAATAAATACCTCTCATAAAGTCGACCGTTACCATGGCCCAATGGATGAGCAATCAGGAGGCAATTAAAAGCACACGTTACTAGAGCATGTATAAATAGGGAACAAGGCTCCAAAGGGAAGGGGATTCAACTCCTAGCTCTCATACTCACAGCTTTGGGACTTTCACAAAGGTCACCATACCTGCTATCTACCGCCCTCACGGCACCCTATGAAGCTCAAGGTAATATCTTATTTTGACCTTCCTCCTACTACTTCCTCCGTTCCTTCACTGACTTGAGCGTCGGAGTGCCCCCGGCACCCACCACACCGGTGGGCAGTACTCCCGCTCACTCTACATCTTTGTTTTGCAGGATCGCCAGTGCCCCCTTTCACGAAATCTCAATTGTGGACCTCGGGCGAAAACCAGCGTCTACACATATAAAGTATGAGACTTTGGAGCAGTGAAGATGGTGAATATCAGTTCTTCTCAGATAGTGGAAATTGATGAAATACAGTTGCAGACAAATACAAGGTATACAATAACCTTAAAAGAGGTAAGACATGTTCCAGAACTTCGGCTTAATTTACTCTTGAGGGTAGCCCTTGACAAACGGGGTTACGCTAGCTACTTCAGCAATGACACTTGGAGAATGATAAAAGGTGTCATGGTCATCGCCCGATGATATATTTGTGGAACTTTGTACAAGACTCATGTGAAAATATGTGCAGAAAGCCTCAATGTAGCTGAACCGGAGGCTTCTCAGAATCTGTGGCACCAGAGACTCGGTCACATGAGTCAAAGAGGATTATCTAGGTGATAATAAATACTTTCTGACTTTCATTGACGATGCTTCTCGGAAGGTATGAGTGTATTTTCTGAAATCAAAGGATTATGTCCTGGACTATTTCAAACTGTTCCATGCCATGTCGAGCGTGAAACAGGGAAGAAACTGAAGTGCCCCCGCATAGACAATGGAGGCGAATACACTTCCAAAGAGTTCGATGTCTACTGCGGAAGTCATGACATTCGACACGAGAGGACTGTTCCACGCACCCCACAATACGATGATGTCGCTGAAAGGATGAACCGCACCATTATGGAGAAAGTCAGAAGCATGATCAGCATGGCTAAGCTGCCAAAGCCATTCTGGGGAGAAGCTGTTTGTGCCGCCTGCTACCTGATGAACAGATCACCATCCATACCGTTGAACTTTGAGATTCCGGAGAAAGTGTGGTCTGGTAAGAATCTCTCATATTCTCACCTCAGAACATTTAGTTGTTTAGCCTTTACACACGTATCCAAGGAGCTCAGGCAGAAGGTCGATGCAAGAACTACTACATGCATCTTCATAGGCTATGGAGACGATGAATTTTGATACAGGCTATGGGACCCGAAGGAAAGGAATGTCATCAGAAGTAGGGATGTAGTATTTCTTGAAGACCAAACAATAGAAGATATTGAAATGCTCAAGATGTCTTCTAATTATAGTGTCGACAAAGTTGATGCAAATCCAGACACAACCCCAGCACCAACACGAGTGGCCACATATGATGATGAGGTGCAAGACATACTGGAAGCAGAACCGGAGGAGGAATGTGGTGTTGAGCAGAGGAGTTGCAGCCTGCTCTATCAAAGGCTACATGATCGTTCTCAGATCTGGATGACAACAGATAGCCATAAATCAGTGAACCTCCAGTACGAAGATCTGAACGAGGCCAGATTCCATCAACCAAATACTCAGGATTTGAATACATTCTGCTTACTAACGAGAGGGAGCCAGAAACCTTCAACGAAGTTGTATCTCATAAAGACAAAGACAAATGGCTGCACGCAATGCAGGATGAAATGGAATCTTTGCAGAAAAATAATGCTTATGAGATAGTCAAGCTCCCACATTAAATGAAGGCACTGAAGAACAAATGGGTGTTCAAGCTCAAGAAAGATGACAGTGGAAATGTGGTGAAACACAAAGCTTGGCTAGTAGTCAAAGGATTCCTACAGAAAAATAGAATTGACTTTGATGAGATTTTTTCACCAGTGGTAAAAATAACTTCAATTCGAGTTATCCTAGGATTGGTAGCCAGTTTGAACTTGGAGCTTGAACAGATGAATGTCAAAACAACATTTCTTCATGGGGATCTGAATGAAGAAATCTACATGGAGCAGCCAGAAGGTTTCAAGATTTCAGGAAAAGAAAACATTATTTACAAGCTGAAAAAGAGCTTGTACGGGCTCAAGCAAGCACCGAGGCAGTGGTACAAGAAGTTTGACTTATTCATGGTGGGTCAATAATACAAAAGAACTGCATCAGATCAATGTGTATACATTCAGAGGTTTCCAAATGGAAATTTCGTTACTCTTATACTATATGTGGATGACATGTTGATTGTTGGATAAGAATCACCGAAGATCGGCCAACTGAAGAATGAACTCTCCAAGTCTTTTGACATGAAAGACTTAGGACCAACTCAATATATTTTTGAAATGAAGATTATTCGTGACAGACAGAACAATAAGTTGTGGCTTTCATATGAGAGTTATATTGAACGGATAATCAGGAGGTTCGATATGCAGAAAGCCAAATCAGTCAGCGTTCCGCTAGCGCACCATTTCAAACCGAGCAAGAGTTCGTGCATCTCATCTAAGAAAGAGATAGAGGAGATGTCATCGATACCATATTCTTCAGCTATTGGAAGCCTAATGTATGCAATGATATATACCAAGCCAGATACTGCACACACAATGGGTGTAGTGAGCCATTTTCTCTCTAACTCTGGAAAGAAACACTGGGAGGCAGTCAAATGGATTCTCAGGTACCTCAAAGGGTACATCGAAGTTTTGTCTGTGCTATGAGGGAGTTGATCCGATCTTGGAAAGATATAAAGATTCAGATATGACATGAGATATTGACAGTAGAAAATCTACAACAGGTTTTCTATACACTTTTGCAGGGGGAGCTGTGTCATGACAGTCAAGATTGCAGAGGTGTATTGCATTATCCACAACAGAAGCTGAATACATTGCAGCAGCGGAAGTAGGAAAAAGAAATGTTGTGGTTAAAGCATTTTCTCCAAGAATTAGGGATCAAGCAGACAAAATACAAGATACATTGTGACAGTTAGAGTGCTATGGACTTGAGCTGGGATAGCTGTCAGATGATGATTGTTTCGAATGCAGCTGGAAGGGGAGAATTGTGAAGTCCAGCTGCAGTTGCATGAGCCATGCATGGTGCCACCCTTTAAAGACAAATGAATCCAGCAAGCTTTGCAAGTTGTAATCCAACAAACATCAACTTGCAAAGAAACTGCCAAGCCTTCCAGAAGATCAAGCTACTGCCATCCAAGCCAACTTTCGGTGGAGTTGAAACTTGGAGAAAGAAGACAACAAACTTTCGGTGGTGATTGAGAGAAAGGTGGAAACACTGTTCAAGTGTTGAAAATGTAAGCTTGACAGTGGCTATAAATACATAGCTCATTCTTGAACTTAGATCATCTCAAAGTGTAAAAGAGAGAGTGTTGTGTGAGGTTTTTTTTTATAAGTTTCAACACTTGTAATTCTATTCTTGTAAGTAATAGAAGGTTTCGGTTTCTCCTCAAATACACTCTAAAGTGATCAGAGAATCACAACATCTTCTTTGATAACATGTACTCCAAATCTCTAAATTTTTGACTACCTCATTTCATATATTTGGAGGAAGTCATACAAACTTATGAACTATTCGTTGGTCAATAATATATTTAAGACGACCACCGCCTGTAAATTCCCAAAGATCGAAAGGTGAACATCAGGGGATAAACCCCAACAACAGACAAGAACTCTAAGCTTAAGCGGAGTTAAGCTTTTTTTTTTTTTTTGGAAACGTTGGAAATCCTGTTGCCAAACCACCCGACCCAAGCTTAAGCGGAGCAGGTAAACCCCCGGCTGCCCCATAATCTTACAAGGAATGCAACCCCTGAACTCGAACTCATGATCTGACAACTAAGTTCTAAACTATTTGCCACCAAATCAGGGGACGACCTTCACTCTTCATTTGTGGATATACATGTACATTGGCATTCATCATTAAAAACATAGAGCATTCATTTTTTAGAAATACTTTGAAACACATGGAACACTGAGCATCATTTCGAGAGCCTAGAACATGTTCCTTTCATCCCATCGATTAAATATTGAATTGAGGGTTGGAGTGTCTTTTCAGGTACAGCTCCTCTGCTCTTGAAACCCAACAGGAAGAAGACCACTTAGATTGTTATGGTAATTTTTTCCCCTCATGACTTTGTCAACTACTAATGCTTAAACCCATCTGTCCTTTTGTTTAAGATTATGATTCCATATATGAACATTGAAATATAACTCTCTTTTTTTAATCTCTATTATAGATTGATACTTTTGGATAGAAAAGTCAATAACTGTTTTTATAATGTTTATTGACATGTAAAGTGTAAACTAATCATTTTTTTTTTTTATATATTAATTAGTACACAATACCAATATTGATCTTGAGGCTATATGGACCTGTTTAGCTATAAATTACTTTCTTAAAGAAATAAGGTCTTAAGGTCTCATTTTAATACTATATGGTTACAGCAAGCCTCATTGATCCCCCCAAAAAAAGAAACAAAAGAAATATCACATCAGCCTATCAGAGTTTCCTTTAAATCACAGTTCTCTTTTACATTCCAGCAGAATAAATTACCATGAAACAACTAGAATGAATATCGAGGAAAAACATTAAGAGCACTTGTAAGATTCAATAAAACACACTACCCACAACATAGCACTTGTATTTAAAAGCCGCCAAATCGGGCTAAAATTTTATTTTCCCAGGTTGGCCAAAGGCTAAAACAATTACTTCGTCAAGGTACGAGCAATTATGGGAGATGGACCAAACAGTTGTTTCTCCCCGTGGAGTCTATGTGCCAATTTTGGTACGTGAGTCCTTTCCAGTTATTAGTCATTCCTTTCCAGCAAGATCTTAAAAAAAAAATCACCGTGGTACCATATCTTCCAACTGCAATTTCCAGCACTTGGGATCGAATTCAGCCTGTCAATTGCATTATTGAATTACTATATCAATATATGCTTAAATCATGAATTTATTAAACAAATAAATGATGAGTTTGTGATCCTCGTGAAAAGTTAAAATTAACATACCTGAAACATCTTATTTCTCCATTGAAATACACAACCTCGTGCTTCCAAATGATCAATAAGAGGCTGGGGGAGCAATGGTTTAAAGGATGCCTGTAGTTTTACTTTTGTTATTCCTCCACATGCCAACAAAGCAGCGGCTAGTCCATTTGGAGACAAGCCCTTCAAGTGCAAGATAGTCATGTTCTGTAGGCAGCTGATGCTGGCAAGGGACAAGAGCCCCACGTCCGTAACTGAGGTATATGATAAATTAATCTGCAAGGAAAAAAAGTATGAATCACAACTTGTGGAATCAACTTTTATTTTATGACATGATGAAGTTACCAGAGAACAAAAAAAAAAAAAAGCAGCTGGAGTCTACCTGTCTCAGGTTTTGAGAGAAGTGAGCGAGCGGGAGCATACCAACATCATTAATGTTCTGACACCACTTTATGTCTAGCTTGGTGAGTTGCCTACATCCAACAGCAATTGCTGCTAGACCTAAAGATGTGATAAGAGGACATCCTCGACTCTCAAATGTGTTCATCCTTGAGCATTTCGACAAGGATATCAAAGAAATATCAGTAATGTCTTTAAGGTAGGCTATATTGATCATCTCAAGGTCGGGGCAGCCACAAGCAATTACTGAAATGCCTGAATCTGTTACTCCCACACACCTGATCCAAATAAACGCATTCAGATACATAAGAATCCATTCATACAACATTCCTCGGCATAAACGAGGAAATTCTAAGATGACACACTAACAACTTGGATTAATAACTCACAAAGAAAAAGAAAACAGAGAAGCAGAAAAAGCTCGCAGGTCAGGTCACAAACCTGTATAAATCGAGCTCTATGAGTTTAGAGCAGCACATGCCAACTTGGGCAAGTCCCACATCAGTAATGTTTAGACAAATTCCTAGTTTCAAAACACAGAGTTTGGAACATCTAGAGATGGACTTCAGACCTGCAAGGAGTAAGCACAAGTATGCCAATAAATACAGTAGCTATTATTCACAAATTAGCAGAGTGAATGAAAGATAGGAACCTTCATCATCAATTTCGTTATCTGTCAGATCAAGCTCCTCAAGAAAACGGCATCGCTGTCCTATCAACACAAATGCTTCTCTGGGAATCAGGGTACATGACTCCATCCTAAGAGAAGTCAGAGAAGTGCATGAACTCGTAACTTGGGCGATAGAAACATCAGTTATCTTGCGACAACACGTGATGTCTAGCTTCCTCAAGTCACTGTGTTTTGTAACAACAGATGAGAGACCTTCGTCCGTCACTCCGTCACACTTGCTTAAGCTCAGCTCCTTAAGTGATACACACCAATCTCCGACGGCCTTCAATCCAGCCCTGGTAACCACAGAACCATCTAATCTAATTGATTGCAACATGGAAAGTTTTTTCAAACCATCGGCAAGAGCAGGAGTGACCTGATGATCACCAACGCTAAACTGTAAATAATAAGCTTAAAAAAGATAAACCTCATTACAAAAGAAAATGACAAAGTTGAAAGACAGAGAAAATGACAAAGTTGAAAGACATAGAAAATGACAAAGTTGAGAGACATACAGGAGAGCCATATGCTAAGGCAAGTTGCTGTAAACCTCCAGAACCACTTGTTAGCGAAGACAAACCAAGGTGACTGATGTTTTGACAACTTGACATATCAAGTGCCTGTTCAATGCAAAATAAGCAGATTTTTGTCTGTTAAATACTTCAATACAATCAAATAAACTCCCAAATATTTCTTTATATCGCTTTCAGTGGCTCTTAACGTGAGTAGTAGATTCTCGCACTAGCAACAAAAATAACTGAACAATAAACGACCAATCGTTAACAAAAGGCACCTTATATAGCATATATAATTATATAAATACGTTCAGCTCAGTACAGTCTGGCACCTTAAACTTTAAACACCAAAAGGAATGAGAAAATACTTCAATTTGTCAAGTATGACAAATACAATCTGTAATCGTTACCTTCAATGACTTGCATCCATGTTTGACAGCAGCAAGGCTACAATCATCAATCCCAAAGCACCCTTCCAGGATCAAATCCTCGAGATGTTGTAATTTCAATATGGACGGCAAACATTTATTTGTAATCTGTACAACACCAAATCAGCAAAGACAATTAATCAAGCAGATCATCATCATGAAAAACATTAAAAAAAAGCCATGTAATTAACAAAAGAAAATATGAAACAGGACATAAAGTTACCGGCAAGTAAGAAAGATCCAAGCTTCGAATTTCCTTACACTTAACAGCAATCAAACCAACACCCAAATCACCTACACCTAAACACCACTTCAAGCTAATCAATTTCAACTTTTTACACCCCACAGCAATACAACCAACCCCCATATCTGTAACCATCTTACATCTCGCCATCCACAGCTTCTCCAAATTCTTAGCCTCAGCCAAAGCCGCAGCCCCAGCATCCTTTAGACTTACAGCGTTTGATACATCAATCTCCTTCAAATTCTTGCAGTTCAAAGTCAAACTGACCAACCCAGAACTTGTAAATCCCCCAGAACGTGAAAGATCAATTGATTGAAGTGTAAAGTTTGAGATCTTCGATATTGTTGATAAAGAATTGTCATTTATGCGTGGACAAAGAGTGAGATCAAGATGGGTTGCGTTTGAATAACGAGTGAGAATTGCTGGTAAGTATTCTTGGCGAAGAGGCTTCAGTTTCTTGCGGTGCCTTGATTCAACAATGTAAAACGATTTGCAAGCCAAAGAAAATGATTTTTTATCAAAAGGGTTTGTGTTAAGGCAATCCAAGATTGTAAAAACGATCTCTTCTGATAAAAGATCGAAAAGATTGACAATTTCCAAGCATTTTTGCTTCTTCATGGTTGAAATTTTTGAGAAGATTATCGGTATGTTACAAGTAAAGGGATTTCTTTGTTTTTTTTTTTTTTGATTGTTTGTTTGGTGAGGAGGAGTGAATGTGAAGATGGGTTTTATAAAAGGAGAAGATTTTGGCTGTTTTTTTGAAGCTTAGAAGTAACCGTTAACAGAAAAATGGTGGGGTGTATGTTAGGCAGTTGGAGTGAAGAAGAAGAAGGGCAATTTAGTTTACTGTTTTAGCCCTGCTAGTCATTTTCAAGGAGTTTGGTCTGGATATGTACTTTTGGTTCATAAGGACAATTCTACCCCTTTGTTCCTTTGAATGACGCTTCTAGATCTTTTTTAATGAGATAATAGCACATGGATCCCTAAATTTTAAGAAATCACAACCAATATCAATATATTTTTCAACAGTGCACCTTTTTATGCACATAATTTTAAAAGACAAAAAAAATACTCAACTATAAAACAAAAAAATTCATTACATGATGTTGACGGCGGATTTTGGTCTCGGGGCAATATGGGAATATCACCTCCGAGGTAATCCTCCTTCAATAGTGAATTTGTTTGGTTATGGGGGACCAAAAGCAAACTTAGCAAAAGACAGATAAACACGCCAATCAACAATGAGATTTAACGTGGTTCGGTGGATTTGGATCCGACCTACGTCCACGGACACAAGCAGGATGATACTTTTATTACTCAAACAGGCTTCTCAGCTCTTTTTTGTGTTTACAAGTCAGGATGATACTTTTATTACTCAAACAGGCTTCGCCCAAGAAAGGAATTACCCTTTTTACCCATACCGTACTCTTTAAATAACATAGGTCCTGAAAACACCATCAACATCTGTCCCCTAGTTCTCGGTAACAACGAGTTTGCGAGTTGATGCCGGGAACTATAAAAAAGATGGTGTGCCGATGAATCTGTCGGTGGTCACTCCAGGAACCGCAGAGAAATTGTATTCGCCATCAACTAAGTCTTCTGTTTCTATCTTCATATCATCGGTTATTGGAGATGCTGACCCTATTCAGAACGATTCTCCACCTCAAAGCAAATTGCTTACTTGGGTCGTTCCATCAGGAAATGAAGTTCATTTTGTTGTCCAAACTAAAAATGACTCCTCCTCTGTAATATCTGTACCAGAGATTCGGAGGTCCTGACCCCTGATTGATCCAATCTCGATTGTGAGGAGGAAATTTTGCCTCTGAGCTAACGATGATGTGCTCGGTGGCATGTGATCCTGTCTCGATCTGTGAGAGATGCTCGGACCTGGGGGAATATTTCGTCCCTAGTCCGAAGGGCTGACTCGGTGGGACGTACCCCGACCCCGAGCTGAGAAAGGCACTTGGACCTGGGGGAATGTTACGTCCCCAGTCCGAAGGGCTGACTCGGTGGGACGTACCCCGACCCCGAGCTGAGAAAGGCACTTGGACCTGGGGGAATGTTACGTCCCCAGTCCGAAGGGCTGACTCGGTGGGACGTACCCCGACCCCGAGCTGTGAAAGGCACTTGGACCTGGGGGAATGTTACGTCCCCAGTCCAAAGAGACAGACTCGGTGGGACGTAACCCGACCCCGAGCTGAGAGAAGTCATAATGGCCTCGGTGAAACGAAATCCAGCCCCGAGCCGAATAATCAAGTGGCCTCGGCGGAACGAATCCAGCCCGAGCCGATTAACCAAGTGGCCTCGGCGGAACGAATCCAGCCCCGAGCACTGGTTAATCCTTGGGACTTATTCAGATGGGAAGTGTATCCACCTTTGAAGCCCTATCGAATCTGACTTGGGCGTCCCTTTGTCAGACCGACGAAAAAATAAAAACAAAACTTTCGAAGATAAAATCAAAAGTTGGGGGTGACTTAGCACTTGTCCCAAAGCAAAACTTTTTTTCACAAGCATAAAAACAGTACGGATTCCTTAAAACAGCGTCCTGCCCGCGGTTTCCAAAACACAATTCTGAATCTTTCAATTCAGTGTCCCGGCGAACCAGGATTTGGATCAGTTGAGCGTTTAAAATGGTAAGGGCACATCCTCTATACGTCGGGTCACTGTGGAGCCTGTATATTTGTGTAAGGACTCCTCCTTACCGCGCTGGAGCAGACACACGCCACATGGGCACAACGCCTCCCCGTGATGCGCCTCTCTTGGATCCAAATGATGAATGGATCAAAGAGTGTCCGGGATGCTAAGGGCACATTCCTCCTTAGGTCCGGTGTCACTGGAGCAATCAATCGTCACGGGGGCATCGTCTCTCCCCGTGCTATGCTTTCTCACGGATCCATTACATCGGGTAAGTGAGGATCAGAGAGTGTTCGAAACATTAAGGGCACATTCCTCCTTATGTTTGGTAACACTGGAGCAAGCAATCACCACAGGGGTATCATCCATCCCCGTGCTATGCTTCTCACGGATCCTATGCATCGAGTATGTCCCTGAATATTCTGAGGACCCCGAGCTAAAGAGATACTTGGTTCTGGGGGAATGTCTCGTCCCCAGACCAATGAGCATGACTCGGTGGGACGTAACCCGACCTCGAGCCGAATAATCAAGTGGTCTCGGCGGAACGAAATCCAGCCCCGAGCCGATTAATGAAACCTCGGCCTGACATTCTTATCTTTTCTGCGGGAGTGAACAATCAACCATGAGGCAAGGTACCCTTAAGATACCGCCAAAATCTGGTGGGGCCAGTGCGGCAGAACAACATTACAGAGTTCCTCATAAGTCATCCGACAACCTTTGTTCATGATCTCTCTAATCAAGCCAGGTAAGGTACGATTAACAGGGCCCCTATTTGTGCCTGTATCGTCATCGGATATTTTCCTTGGTGAATTACGTAAAGATGACACATTATGATCATTGGCCTCAGCAGAGGAAGATGGGCCACTATTTGAAGTCGTGGTGGAGGCAGAAGGCATATTCTTTTTCGTAGAATGCGCTGATGTTGGTGATCCATTATCCTCTCTCCTTGTGTAAGCATCTGCTGCATATCCTACATCTTGTCTCCTAAGATCTGGTGATAACACTCTGTCTGCCTTTCTAGATCCATCATCAAGCTCGCGAGAACGGAACCCATCTCTGGATGTATCTTTGTTTTGTTTTTTTTTTTTTTTTTTTTATTATATTTTTTTTAGAGACCCAGCTGTGATCCTTTCCCCCATAACTGGATGCACGCTTTATTAGCATGCTTGTTGAGGATGGAGAAGACAACTTTGGCAAGTTACCGGTGTGACGCACACGTGGTACACGAGGTACTCTAGGAGAACTATTGAGTTCTTGATGCAAAAGCAAAGCAAGCTCTTCATCACTTAGAGTAGCAGAACTGGAAGCTGCTGGAGGATGCATCGATGGTCCATGATTCACCTTGGGTGGTGGCGGAGCCTTCGATACAGAATTCATGGAGGACTTTGATTGCTCTCTTACTGTTTTCCTCGACATATCATGCTTTTCTTCATCCCTTGCTACATTGTTTACATCACGATCTTACTTAGTGATAGCATTACCGTCAGAGGTCACTCTTTGCTTACTGTTAAGATATGAGTTCCGTGCATCTGCAGATTTCAAGTTCTCGGAAGCAGAGGATCTGGAGACAACAGTATTAGAGGAAGAGGAAGATGATTTTCCCACACATACAACTATTTTACGCTGGTTGGATAGTGTCAGAGAGTTTAAGCTAGTTCCTTCAGCTTTTAAATGCTCTTCAGAAATTGCTGATTGTTTAAATCCAAATGCAAATTTTTGCAATTCTGCAGAACCATCTGAGCCCTCATGTTCTCGTTTGATCAGAAAAGGATCACCAGTTGCTTCATGGACTTTAACAGTGTGGCAATCAGTGACTGCTTCTGAAGTTCTTTTAGCATCCTCAACCTTATGATCATTTGATTGCAAACTGCTTGCCACTAACTCATTCAGTTTATATATTTTGGTCATGTCTTCGCAAGATCTACTTTGCACTTTCGGATCACCAGAAGATGACTCGACATTCAAGTGACCCCTATAATTTTCATTAGCCACTTCTGTTTTCACTTCAACATTGGGTAGTGCGGAGGTCTGATACATGTCACTACTTGAATCTTTGGCAATCTGATAGTCCGGGATTTCCGGAACAGCACCAGCCACATCTTCAACAAGAGGCTTAGCAACACTTTTAGGAGAGGCTTTCACACTATCATCCAATTTATGAATAGCCACATTCTCTCCCTCTTGTTTTACAGGAATACTGCTCGCATCATTGAGTTCTAACATTGACCCATAAACATCATCAATCGTTGGCGAAATCTTAGTAGCTCGGGGCATTAAATAGCCATCCATTTCTTGCTCCAGTCCATCTACCTTTGAAAAGTTAGATCTAGAAGCATCAGAAGAAAAGGCATCCAAAGGTCGCTCAAAAGCAGCTAAGTCATTCTTGGGATTGTCAACACTATTGTCGAATGAAAGATGACCACCCGATATAGAATCCTGGAGCACATCCTCTGGAAAATTATTGTTCTTCATATTCTGAATGTCAGTCTTAAAAGACTTCGGACCTCTGTCTACATAAGACTCCAATTGTTTTGCATCACTGAATGATCTAACCACTTTCATTTCAGCCTCCTTTTCAGAATCTCTGGCTTTCTTCTTTCCATTCCGATCTTTCGACATCCCAAAGTCTTCTGTCTTCATCTTCCCTGAATGAATAACAACAGGCCTAAGCAAACCCCCCTCTTTCTTCATGCCATTTTGCGAAAGTCTAACATATGTGCCCTCACCGTCCCATTTCTTCATCTCTTCCGAATACACCTTCCTCTCAAACCCATATTCCTCATCTCTTCCTCTCATCCCAACCAAAGCTGCCATAGGGGTTCCCAGCACACTCTCATTTGACAAATAAAACAACACACATGCCCCTTTATCAACTGGATTCTCCTTGTCATTGTCATTTTCTTCTTCCTTTTGATCACCACCCTCTTTCCTACCATCTATTGACGTGGATTCCTTCTCCAACTTTACTTTCTGTTGTAACTAAGATCTCGTAAACCTCCTCAAAGGCTTCTCCACAACCCCATTGACCACTAATTCCTTTCAATGTCATTCTTTTTCTCCTCGTTCACCTCCATTACTACCTTTTCAGGCTCGTAAGCTTTGTCTTTATCCAATTCTTCACATTTAGCCCCTTCTATCTTGGCATTGTTGCTTTGATTCAGTATGCTAAGGGCGAGCCTTTGACTATGGGTAGGTTCTATGGTATTGCTTCTGTAGTAGAGTCAATTCCATCACTCCTTAGGCAGTTCTTGGCTGCAATGAGGCATTTGATGACCATGATCAAGGTAGCTTTCCTTTTGGTCATTGAACTCGGGGTATTCCCTTTGATGTGCGGTTGGTGGTTGGATGTTTGCACTATAAGGATGTTTGGGAAGTCAATGTCACAGAGAGTTCAGTTCTTCTCAGTCTCTCATTTGGCAAGCTCATTGGTTCATTGGGTTGTAGGAATTGTTTACATGTTACAGATAAGCATCTTCGTCAGCCTTCTTCGAGGGGTTCTGCGTAGTGGAGTTGTGTACTTTCTTCGTGATCCTGCTGATCCAAACTATAATCCATTCTGTGATCTAATTGATGATCCTGTACACAAGAATGCTCGTAGAGTTTTGCTGTCTGTTGCAGTTTTACGGGAGTTTGATTGTGATGATGGTATTTTTGCCTGTGAAACTTGCAATGCGCATGGCTCCTTCCATTTTTCCTCTTGATATATTCGTATCGCCGTATCAGACTCATTTACTGAAATACCACCTGACATGTTTCTCTTCCAAATCTGCATTCCATTTGCTGTTTTGAGCATTTCAAGCTGCGCACAACAATCAAGTCACTTCTTCACTATTGGCTATCATCTGTTGGCTGGGCACTTGGTCTAACAGATTTTTTACTGCCCAGTCCTGAGGACAATAGTTGCCAGGAGAATGGAAATATGGACATAAGGCATGGTAGAAATATTGAGATACACATGTTTTCTTCCATCCAATCCGTAGTCGAACTCCCTGACGATCGGTGATATTCGCCTTCTGCCATCGTCTTACCACGTGAACTGCTTTTTGTTGAGTTCCCCACAGACGGCGCCAACTGTTGACAGCGGATTTTGGTCTCGGGGCAATATGGGAATATCACCTCCGAGGTAATCCTTCTTCAATAGTGAATTTATTTGGTTATGGGGGACCAAAAGCAAACTTAGCAAAAGACAGATAAACACGCCAATCAACAAGGAGATTTAACGTGGTTCGGTGGATTTGGATCCGACCTACGTCCACGGACACAAGCAGGATGATACTTTTATTACTCAAACAGGCTTCTCAGCTCTTTTTTGTGTTTACAAGTCAGAGCTTAATGATTCTGATCACTGATTTTTTGATGCCTTTTACACATACTCTGCTCTCCTATTTATAATAGTACAGAAATCAGACTCCTATTTGTACAAGAATTCCCAGTTGGAGATGATTTTCTTTTCCTATCAGGATTCCTACTCAAAACTATTCCCCTTTTCCCATAAGGATTCCTAATCAAAACTACCTTTACTTTCTTTATCCTACTAGGACTCTGACCCACCGGTTTACCCCATGAAGGTAGGATAACTTATCATCTTATCCGAGAAAATATGATGCCTTATCTTCCTGAGCACGCCTCACCATGTGCCGGTCTTCATGAGGTCGGTCATGATGGTCCTTTGAGCTGAGAATGTTGTTGTCGATCTGATAATGCCCGGTCATCTGATCTCAAGTGGTCGGTCACCTATCATCAAGTGTTCGGTCTCTTACTGTATAGTGGCCGGGTCGGCTTTAATGATCTCGCTCAAGAAAGGAATTACCCTTTTTACCCATGTCGTACTCTTTAAATAACATAGGTCCTGAAAACACCATCAACACATGATATATATATATATATTTTGTTTTTCATGATTATGTGTATAAGAGTGCGTATTCATCATTTTTCTAAATTTTTTATAAATATGATCATGCATTGAACGAGCTTCTTAAGTTTTTTTCCATATAAGTTGAAGTGTGTCCTTGATTTTAAACAACCTTCATATAGTGTCAGTAAAAAAATCTTTGTAGGGGGTATAAATGTAAATGAAGATGATTCATTCTATCTACCCGTATGGCCGTATTAGCCTAGCCGAGCATAGTAACAGGGATCCACAAGAAAAAATTGAAGATTATGTATTTATTTTGTAACTTTGTCAGCACTCGGGGATCCAATGTTAAAAAGGTTTAATGGTAATTTTACGCAGCAACAGGTACCGTACGTGGGAAGGACGAAAGTAAAAGAAGGGAGTTGACGAGGGCACTTAGGTCATTTCGATTAAAGTCATTGTCTAATCAAAAGCCATCTCATTTGGGGGAGGACTATATGAGGAAGGACAAATTCAAGTGCGGACAGTACGAACCAAATTGACAAATTTCACCCATTTTAATAATTAAATAAAATAATCAATTTTTATTTTATTTTTCTTACGGATGAAATAGTTGTGCCACCAAATTAAAAAATCTATATATATTTATAAAAAAAAGAAAAAGAAAAGATATTATGGAAAGAAATTGGCCGTACTTATTATAGCTGGCCTTGGATAGTACCAACCTTACTCAGATAAGAACGGTTGTGAAAGAAATCAAAAAAGAAAAAGTATAATAGAGCCTTTTTGACTTTTAGGTCAGGGAGGTTGTGACTCATACATGGCTTAAATGGTCACTTGCTTAACTTTAAGCGATCGAATAGAGAAGCACTTTTTAGTTTTTCCCCTCCAAAGCGCTTCTGATTTTGAATTGGCAATTATACCCTTTTGATTATTCTCTTGTCGAGTTAGTACTAGGGGTGAGCAAAATCGGTTTCAGTTCCGGTTCCGCATAGAACCGGAATCTACCCGGAAAAATTCGGTTCCGCACTAAGTGGAACCGGAACCTACCCAATTAAACAGGTACCCTATTATTCGGTTCCAATCCGGTTCCGAATTACCCTATTTTAAAATATTTTAATGAAAACTACATTCTGATACGAGTCCGTAGGAAAAAACGGGGACCAAATCAGAGTGCGGAAGCTCAAGAACGAAGAAAATGAACACTACCAAAGCATACACCTTCTGCTCAAGGAAAAAGTTAAGACATGCTAAAATACAATTCATGCTATATTATAAATTATAATATGGAAGTCCAGAATTTATATCACACAACATCACAAAATGGATTTGCTTTTTGTCCAAACTTTGAGAATACTTTTGCTCTTCCAATTGAAAATACAGTTTGGCCTGCTAAAGTTGGATCAAGTGAAGAAAACAACTTTTGAAATTATAAACAGCACAATTATGCTACCGAATCAATCACCAAAAAAAAAAAAAAAAATTATGTCCAGCTTACATACCAAGAGTAGAACTGATAATGCAGAGAGCGAGCACACGAAATGCCAACAAAGCTCCCAGCAAACATAATCGTTACAATATCAGAAAACACAATCTAAAAATTTAGAAACAAATGGATAAATTAAAAGAAATATCTCAGACCACCGAAATTTAAATCTCTAAATATTCATATAAATCTCTAAATGTTCATATAAACCGGTTCCATGGTTTTGGAACCGGAACCTACTTGGATAAAATCGGTTCCTTCATTTTTGGAACCGGAACCTATCCGATTACAACCGGTTCCGGTTCCAAACCCGAAAAATCGGTCCGGTTCCAACCGGAACCGGTGCTCACCCCTAGTTAGTACGGACCGGATCGGGCTGCGCCCGAGTTTTGAAATATCCGGTCTGGTGTCGGATTTATTAAAAAATAATTTTATTTTTTAAAATTTTGTACTATTTAAAAATGAAAAAAAAAATTAGAATTTCAATGTTTTCAATATTTTTTTAATTAAAATTTTAAAATTTAATTATAAATATATATATTTATAATTAAAAAATAATTTATATAATTAAAAATCACAGTTGTCAAACAATCAAACCAATCGAATTAATAGTATTAAGAGATTTGAGAGTCAAAAGCTGGTGACATCAAATTAAGAAGGTTTTTGTTTGAAATCCGCACACACCAACCAAGATGGAGAGCAATTTGAGTTGAGGCCTTATGATCTTTTAATTTAATACTGCCCGGTGGAATGGGATGGTCTTGGCCTTCTTTGCACCGAACCTTCTTTCTATAAATGCCGTTTTGAGAATTCAAAGTCCACACAAATTTATTACAATAAAACATCTTTCAGGACGACTTGGTAAGTACCTATCCGTACGCGGAACACATCTTTTCTTGTCATCTGTTCGTGTTTAAACTGTTGACAATTTTATTTCCTCAATTTTTTTTTTTATACAAATAAATCCTCAAGCTCCTGCCCTCATCTAAGTACTAGGGTATTTCCGTAATCTTATTGTTCATTATAAGTAAAAAATTATAACCGGGCCTTATTATTCACACACAACATTAAATAAGTCGTGACAATTGTTTAAATCTCGTAATATCTTCCTTTCAACAAATCACGCGAGCGTTAAAGCCTCTTCAACTCATATTACTAGTTAAACATGATTTTTTAGCACAGCTTTGTCAGATAATCAATTCATATTTATAGTCTTAAATGCAGTATCAACTATACTAGATCATAATAAATAAACATCATGCTAAGTCGTCTCCTTTATGTAATACTCGAGGGTCATTTTTGGGAGATTCCTGCTCCCCAAAATTTGATTAGTTTTATTATTTCTATATTTGAATCAAGAGTCAAATAAATTTGTACAACATGACCCAACTGATCATTAGTATAAACTAGTACGGATACACCTAATCTTGCATTAAAAAACAGATTAAGAAAAAAGATGATGCTATTAGTTCCAATTTTATTTAGCCTCCTCCTCATTCACGCTTCATCAGTTTCAGTTTTAGTCCTTATAAATCTCAAAATTCAAAAGACAAAATCACAAAGCAAGATTCATTATGCATCCTCACCAGTTAAAAAAAAGGAAGGCATGGCAGATGTCACCTTCTCAACAAAAGGACTCTTTGGTTAGTTGTTCAAGAAGATGTTACTTGGACCAATAAATATCTCCTTTATTTTTCTGCTTCAGATAAGATTTATGGCACAAATAATTTAAAAGGGTCAAAGAAGAGAAACTAACACCACCTAATAAAAACTAATTCAAAGACCAGAGGTTCTTTGCAACTAACTTGTGACAGTTGCATGCATATATATACAGATCATGATGGTTATCGGAACATGCATATTTTGAACATTTGATAATCCATTGAACGGATTCTAATAGCTTGTACAAGTGAAAGACATGCTTCCTGATGCGGAATAGATGGAAGGTGTAGAGTAGTCCAGCCAATGTTACCGCCAGAAAGGATACCAATATCATCCGTTGACGGACGATTTTCGTCTGAGGGGTAGTTTCGAGATAACCTTCCCGAGACAACCTTCCCGAAATCTTGAATTCGTTTGGTTACGAGGATACCAAAGGAAAATTTAGTAAAATGTGAGAAAAACGCACAAGTTGACAATAGAGTTTTAACGTGGTTCGGCGGAGCGAATCCAGCCTACGTCCACGGGCACAAAATGGTGGGAGTTGTCTTATTATCAGAACTAACTCGGCCGACCTATTCTGAAAGAGGTCCAAGTGAGACCGAGCAGTTTGCTTTTGTGGCGTTGCAAGTAGTGCCTTTTTTTGAGATTTCGGCCAACCAAAACCTCCCACCTATACAAATGAGACTACCATCCCTTTTTATACTAAGATAAATACACACTGTTCCCACACTTTCATGACGTTTCCCGCGTGAACTTTTGAGTGATTGACGGGCTCTTTGCTCTAGGTCTGTCGTCGCCAAAAGCAAGTCTGTCGTCTGACGGTCTGTCACATCAACCTGTTTATCTTCTGCCACACGCAATATACTGAATCCAGCCTGTAAAGATCTTTCGAACAGTAACACATATCAGAGATGCCTTGATCACACATCGGTCTCCAAATGATCGGCTAGACGGTTAACCGAACTACCAAAACTGATCTCGTCCAGACCCAAAATGTCCGAGCTCATTTTCCGTGGTACTGAAGGTGAAATAGAACTAAACTGATCTACCGTGCTCCTGTTGTGGTCGGTCTGAACTGTCCTAAATTGTCCGACCCATCTTCCGTGATCAGTCTCTACTCTGATGTGGTCGGTCTCTGAATCTGTACCATACTGTGTGCTCTGGTCGGCCATATCCGGAAAACTGTGTCCGAACTCACTTTCTGGCCGATGAATAACCCAAACCCTCTGAACACTTGACCCTCCAAAGGGAAAATCTCATATATGCCCTTGCCAAACTTTTCAAAGTACTTGTCACAAAAAACACCATTAACATCCGTCCTCTAGTTCTAGGTATCAACGAGTTAGCGAATTGATGCCGGGAACTATAAAAAAAGATAGTGTGCTGATCAACCGGTCGGTGGTCGCTCCAGGAACCACAGAGAAAACTGTCTCTCCTACCAATCAGGTATTCCCTTGCCATCTTCATGTGCTCGGTCACTGATAATTCTTATGCCCATCCAAATGATTCTCCGACTTGAAGCAAATTCCCCATTTGCCCTTATGGTAGCTATCCCAACAGAAGCCGAAGTTCCTTCTGCCGTCCAGACTGAAACTGGCATCTTTTCTGTTGAGCCTATACTAGAGATTCTGCCTCTCGGACCAGATCAAGATAAACTTGCTGCCCAATTCCCTTCTGATTCTTATCTCTGAATGATTCATTTCTTGTCTTTCATACTTAGCATGATTCCAAATTTTAACTTGCTAACTCGTTCTTCCAAATCTGAATGTGAGAAGAGACCATGATCCCGACCAATTCAAACCCGGCCATGAAGGGAAAAATCTGTCCCCGAGCCGATGATGATGCACTCAGTGGGACGTAACCCGACCCCGAGCCAACAGAATGATAGGCTCTGAGGGAATGTTACCTCACCATTATGAAAGGAAAAGCTGATTTTGAAATCCTGAACAATTATTAGAAATCCTGAACAATTATGCCACACAAGAACTTATTAGTCCTAAGATTTTGAAAGGAAAAGCTGATTTCGCCATGTCAAACATCAAAGATAATGCACGTGCTGGGTTAGGGGCTGTCTGCCGTTTGATAAAGCTTACTGACCTCACATTCACCTAAGCGAGCCGAGAACAGCCTTCATGGCCTCAAGTAATGGAGAATCACTTCTCAGACGCAAACAAAGACAGATGGTATCTTGTCTAAGTTCACTTTTGAATCTAGTGGCATGGAGTAAGTTCTTAGAAGAACATAAATGCATTTTTGAGGTATCAATTGATTAATAGGTAACAATGAACTAAGAGTATATGCTAGATGTGATTACCTGTGGATTGGAGATTATAATACCCATGACATAAGCCATCAATTCCAGAGTTGACTGAAGGGAGTTCTGAACACCTCCTACTACACAACGATCAGACTCTGGAACTTTATCCTGTACATGAAAAGGAGAAAATAAAAATAAAAAAAAAATAAAAAAAAAAACAGTAAGAAGAAAGTTCTCAGAAATTAGCAAGAAACTCAAGGAAATTTTTGCCATTTGTTGAAAATGGCTTTTACCTGCGTCTGCTGAATGACAGATAAGTCGAACATCCACAATCCAAGCCGAGAAGTTGCCACTCTCACTATTAGCATATATGCTGCTAAAAGGCTACCATGGACCCAAATTGAAGCAACACATACTAAGAGCCATGTCCACTGAATGAAATAAAAAAACATCATTATATATTATGGTTATTTACGTTTTACTATTAAAGTTATGATCAAATAACAATTGGGTACTATGAATATTAACATATTACATTTTACTACTAAACTTATAAAAATTTAACATTTTACTACTTTTCCATCCAAACCGTTAGTTGACCGTCAGTTGACCTTTAAAAAAACTGTTTTATCCTCCAAATAAAATAAAAGTGAAAATTATAATTATACCCTTTAAAAACTATCTAAATCTTATATATAACAATAAAAGAAATACAATCAACAATCACATTTATAAAAATACTTCAATCTCTAAATTATCCATATAACCTAATAAAATAAAGAATTTAATTTACCAAATAATTTAATAATTAAAATTCTCATAATAACCAAAATACTTTAAAGTATAACAATAAAAGAGATATACTCAAAAATCATTATTTCCAATATTCAGCCGTACGATTACCACTGTTGATTATAATATTTATAATTTATAATAATGTGTGTGTTAAGATTCTTTTATCTTAGGATATCAATATGATGTCATGGTCAACTAACGGTCAACTAACGGTTTGGATAAAAAGTAGTAAAATGTTAAATTTTTATAAGTTTAGTAGTAAAATGTAATATGTTAATATTCATAGTACCCAATTGTTATTTGATCATAACTTTAATAGTGAAACGTAAATAACCCTATATAATTATTGTAACATATTCCATTCAACTCTATATGTAATCTAGATTCTAGACTCTAAAGGGAATAATGAATTGAAGGTGATCAAAACGCGAGCATTTAATTAATCAAGTAACTGTTAAATGATCCATTATACATGGTCTACGGAGGTATATACCTGTGACCAGATAGACCAAAGACCTGTTCTGAGAGTTAAAATTGCGAGATTGTAATAATGTAGGCGGGTATTCCTTGCCACTCTAATGTGGCCGTCATCAAAGTTCCGAAGCTGAAAGGACATTGTGTATTAATTACTAGTCACAATTAGTATCTAATCACCTAAATCCAAATAAATTACAACAAATAGAAAGCACTGTCGATGATTTTAATGTATCTCAAGGAAAATTGGAAGAAACTGAAATATTCAATGCAAGGCTAGCATATATATGTGAACCATAATTAAAGAAAACCAAACCTGATATTCATTTACTTGTTCATGAAGCAAAGCTGTTTGTTGCTAGATTGTTAATTACCTGAGGACTGTGAAAAATAGCAGAGCAAGAGAAACTCCAGGGAGTACAACATCTTGCTTCAAATAGACTCTCCAAGCCTTAACACAAGGGACATTTGAAATCCAATCAACCATTTTCCTTCTCCAGCTTTTCTCTGCCAATGCTGCATTGTTTCCTTCATTGGAAAGCAAACTCTCAATTTCCTGAGAATTGGAAGTGCTCTCTTCCACATCAATTGGCATACTCCTCGCCATCCTCGTGTTCTCGTCCACATCAATTGGAGTACTCCTCGTGATTCTTCTCTGGCTGCTTTTAGCTAAAGCTGGAATTCCCTTCAAGACATACATAAAGAGCCAATACTCCACCCAAATAGTTACAGTAGTCCATATGGCTAATGTCATAGCAGATGCTTTAAGTGATACAAAGCTGATAATAAATTCGGTTATAACAGGAGCTAGTAACTTGCAGGTTGTTAAGGAAGCTCATTACAGTAAGATGGCTGCTGAATACAGTAAGAAGCAAGTACAACATGTACCAGATCAGCTCACCATCCGTCCTAGTCAGCAGATTCAGTTATGCAACTTCTGGAGTTAGTCATATGATTGGTTAAGCTTGTATAGTTAGTTACAGATCTATAATTAATATAAATGCTTGTATTCATTGTGTAAGGCAGTAAGTTGTCATTGAGAATTTTCTGGAAAATAAAATTTCAGTTCATAAACTTTCTCTGTTAATTTTCTCAGTAAACAAACACCAGTATCTTCTTCATTACACTTTCTCACTTGGTATCAGAGCCAACAGTAATCGTGACGAATGTTAATCACAATGCAAATATTGCATCTTCTCTCAATAATCCTCCTGTTGCAAGAAACACAGCAACCGCCATTAATAACCTAGCAATCAACAATCAAGGTCTTGCGAATCTGTCCTTCACCTTCAATAATCCAGTCAAGCTTGATAGATCCAATTATCTGATTTGGAGGACACAAGTACTTGCTTCAATTCGAGGTAACAGACTTGAGAAATTCATTGATGGAAGCAGCAAATCACCTCCTAGGTTTATGGCAAGACAATCTGAATCTCATGGAGGAGCAGAACAAATTGTTGAGAATCCAGATTACCAGATCTGGACGTCACAGGACAGATTCTTCTTGGATGGCTGCTATCATCAATGAGTGAAGGTATACTTGGCTTTGTGTTAAATTTCACTAATTCATATGATGTGTGGCAATCTTTACCTAAACAATTTGGAACTCAATCACAAGCCAAAGTTATGAATCTTAGATCACTGCTTACCTCAACTAAAAAAGATGGCTTGAACATTACTGATTATTGCTTAAAGATGAAGAATATCAGTGACAATCTTATATAACTGAAAAAGATCTAATAATGCATATTCTTGATGGATTAGATACGGACTATATAGCACCTGCTACTTACATTACTGGAAAGACAAGTGTTGATGAGATGAATTTTGATGATGTGTATGCTATGTTGTTGAATCATGAAGCTAGACTAGAGAAAAGTCAAATGACTCTTAGTAATATAGCCAGAGGAAATTTTGAAGCAACTTTGTTCAAAATAGAGGTGGCTTTAGAAGAAACAATAGAGGTGGTAACTTTGTTGGTTTTAATGCTCCAAGAGGCAATGCTGGTAATTGGAATAGTCATTCTGGAGTGAATAGAAACAATTCTTATGGTTATTTCACTGGAGGAAGTCATGGGAATTTTGGTGGAAGCTGGACTGGAAACACAGGACAACAAATGATGAATCCAGTGTCAAACCACTACAGAGGAAAAAGTCCACAGAATGCTGGTCAGTACCAGTTTTCCAACAACTTTGGAGGCAATATGAAAGGGCCTCAAAGTGCTTACAGTAGCAGTTCCAAACCTACTTGTCAGATTTGTAACAAAACAGGCCATACTGCAAATGTGTGCTGGAATCTTGAAGAATTCATTGCTTCCGGTGCTTACAGACCTCCTCCTAACAGAAACAACAAGGCTGCCTTCTTAGCTAACATGGATAATGTCAACAATTTTCCTCCAGATTGCAATCGGGATGGTACCAGCAAGAGTTGAAATCACACCAACAGCTCCAGAAATGTTGGTTAGCATCACCAATGGCATAAATTTTGTGAAATTAGTGGACTGCAGACTTGAGAAGAACAGTAATGCAATCACTGAAACTCCAGCAACAACAAAGGAGAGATTCTGGGTTACCAACCAAATTCGAAGAACCTGCCCTTATTTAGAAATTCAACTTGTGAATCTCTTTATCAATAGATCAAATTTTATAAGGAGAAAAAAGTAGTCAGTCAAATATTATTCAACTCATGTTCTATTTCTGTCACTATCTTGGAGGTCCATCTTGGAGAGGAACACCAATGAAATTTATTCAGTCAATTCAAGAATTTTCACAGATAAAAATTTAGCACGCCTTTACATAGGTTAACTTATCAACCTAGTGTCCAACTATGGGACCAAAAAAAGCAACGGAGGCAGATTCAACAGCACCATAAGTAGCAGCAAAGAGTAAAGAGTCTGGCCAAACACTGAACATATACAAACCAACAGAGAATTCCCACAATCTGCAATCACCAAAACATTACATCCCATTTCATCAATTATTAAATATCATTGATTTTCTCATTTAAGAGAAGGAAAAATGACTGTTGAAACCCTATAGCAAGTGCAATAATGTTAATCAAACCTGGCACCCCATTTTTAATTTTGAAATCGTTGAAAACCCTACCGCCAAATCACCTATTTTGGGCTTAAGCGGAGTAAGTAAAACCTCTGGCTGTTCCAGGTGTGTGAAGTTGAAAACAACTTGCATGCAGTATGCATTGCCAGGTCTTTGCAAGCTCAAAACGTGTGTGTGTGCAACAGCTTGCATGACAGCAAGCAAAGACGTGTGAAGCTGGAAATGTGGTGCCAGCTTTGTCAAACCGTGTGACACTGTTCACACGATTTTGGCACTATAAAATAAAGCCCCCATATCATTTCTAAGTATCCCAGTAATCCCAGAAGTGAGAATAATAGAGAGTAAAGTGGTGTGAGAGTTTTTTGTAAAGCTTGGGTTATAAAGCTTTATAATTCTTTTGTTTGTAATATAAAAGAAGAGATTTCTCTCCAATCACCTCTATTCGTGTGTGTTTTATCACAACAAGTGGTATCAGTAGCTAAGGTTACTCGGAGGAATCCCGAAACTCGGAAACAGAGCTTCGGTTCGGAAAGTCGGTTCCGACGAAAGTTGTCGAAAATCGATTTTGAGCATACCATCGGACTTTTCACGGCGAGATGAGCACTGTGGTATTTTTCGGCGATCAAACGGAGCTCCGGTTAACCCTCACGCGCTGCACGCGCCAACCAGTGAGCATCACACGCGCCCGACTCGCTCCACACGCCAACCGAAGGTTGAAGACGTTGAGTCAGTGCCACGTTAGCGCCCAATCAGCGCACAATCAGCGCCACGTCAGCGCAACCTGCACAGTCATCAGCCTAGTCAGCAGTCCACGTCAGCAGATCAGTCAGCAGCCACATGTGCATCCAGTTAGCGCCACGTTAGTGCCACGTCAGTAATTTCCGGGTAAATTTCAGATAGGTCCCTGAACTTTCTGGAATTTCCATTTTGACCCATGTATTTTTGAAAATTGCATTTTAGTCCCTAAACTTTTCCGTAATTGCACTTTGGCCCCTGAACTTTTGGAAAGTGCACTTTGACCCTTGTAATTTCTGGAATTTGTAATTTGGTCCATGTGTCGGATTTTGACAAACGAAGTGTCATTTCCACCATTTTCGACCATTCCGGACGCAACGGTGAGGTCCATTTTTTGAAATTCTGCTTAGAATTTTTTGTGATGGAATGGGGCAACGGAAAAAATGGTTTTGTTAACCAGTACCAATTATTTCACCTGGAGATGAAGGATGAAAGACCTTCTGTATGTGAAGGACTATGATGGATCGGTATTTCTGAGCAGAAGAAGAACCAGAAGGAATGACCGATGGAAAGTGGGCTAATCTTCACCAGAAAACATGCAGTACTATTCGTCAGTGGATCGTCGATAGTATCGTCAACCATGTCAGTGAAGAAACAAATACATGTGTCTTATGGGGAAAGCTGGAGGAGATTTTCCGAGCAAAGACTGGAAACAACAAGCTGTACTACATCAAGAAGATGATGGGGTTGAAATACCAAGAAGGTACAGCTGTGGCGGACCATATCAACGATTTCCTCAGAATAATGAAAGAACTGTCTGGATTGGGCATAGACTTCGGTGATGAGGTAAACGGCTTAATACTCATTAATACGTTACCAAAATCTTGGGAAACGTTCAGATCTACGGTGATAAATTCAGCCGCAGCGATGGGAAAGTCACTATGGATATGGCGAAGACCAAGATCTTCGAGGAAGAAAAGATGACGAGAATGCAGGAGTCAACATCAGCCTCAACCTCAGAAGCTCTAGTGACAGAAAAGAACACCATAAGGGGGAGGAGTAAAAGCCGAGGCCCAGGTAAATCAGACAAGAACCGGGGGAAATCAAGAACGAGGGAAATTGAATGTTTCCACTGCAAAAAGAAAGGGCATATGAAGAGGGATTTCTACAAACTGAAGAACGAGCAGTCCATGAGAGATGGTGACTCTAACCAAGGAAGAGTTGCTACTACCACCGAAAAGACCTCCAAAGAATTTTATATAATATACGGAGAAGATGTTGTGAATCTTGCCAACCACAAGACCAGTTGGGTGATAGATAGTGGCGTATCCATACACGCCACATCTCGCAGAGACTTCTTTTCATCTTACACACCAGGAGACTACGGTGCTGTAAGGATGGGGAATGACGGACAGTCCAAAGCCGTCGGTATTGGAGACATCTGCCTTGAAACAGACAACGGGACAAGGCTAGTGTTGAAGAGAGTCAAGCACATCCCACACATCCGGTTAAACCTGATCTCAACAAGCAAGCTGGATGATGAAGGTTTCTGCAGCACCTTTAGTGACGGCACCTGGAAGCTAACTAAAGGATCAATGGTGGTGGCACGAGGTAAGAAAGACTCAACTCTGTATTTGATGCATATTAAGCTTTCAAATAGTAGCATAAATACAGTCAACAGTAATGAAGCAGCCGAGCTATGACATTAAAAGCTCGGTCACATGAGTCAAACGGGGATGGAGATACTACGCATGAGGAATGTTCTTCCCGAATTGAAGAACTCACACTTACGGAAGTGTGAACACTGCATGGCTGGAAAACAGAACAGAGTGTCATTCCAGATCTCCCCGCCTCAACGGAAACCGGAGGTACTAGATCTCATACATTCATATGTATGCGGTTCGATGCAGACACGAACACTTGGTGGGTCACTGTATTTTGTGACATTTATTGATGATCATTCAAGGAAGACATGGGCATACACCTTGAAGAGAAAAGACCAAGTGCTTGGAGTGTTCAAGGAGTTTCACGCCCTGGTGGAGAGAGAAACCGGCAAGAAACTCAAATGCATCAGAACAGACAACGGTGGAGAATACAAAGGTCTGTTTGATCAGTACTGCAAGATGCAAGGAATCTGACATCAAACGACACCTCCGAATACACCTCAGCTGAATGGCCTAGCTGAGAGAATGAACAGAATCTTGTGCGAAAGGGTCAGAAGCTTGTTGTCACAAGTCAAGCTACCGAAGACATTTTGGGGGGAGGCACTCAACACAACAGTACATGTTTTGAACATATCCCCAGCGGTCGCACTGAAAGGTAATGTTCCTAACCAAGCTTGGACAGGTAAAGAAGTGTTTTATGAACACTTGCATGTCTTTGGGTGCAAAGCTTATGTACACATCCCAAAGGACGAGAGATCCAAGCTTGATGCAAAGACGCGACAATGTGTCTTTATTGGCTATGGTCAGGATGATTTCGACTACAAACTGTATGATCCTGTGGAGAAGAAGATCGTCAGGAGCCGAGATGTTGTCTTTGTTGAAAACCAGACCATAGAAGATATCAGAAAGGAATTGAAGACAATGCCCCAGCAATACAGAAATGTGAATCCAGAACCTCATACATCGGTGCCAGTACGAGTTGAAGATGAGGTTCCCAGACAAGAAGGTACATGTAATGAAGCTCCCAGAGATGATGATCATGATCAACCACCAGTACCAGAAGCTACACCAACAGTTCCATAGAGAATGTCTGAAGAGAGAGGCGACATTCAACCAAATACTCTGCATATGAGTATATGCTGCTTACTGACGGGGGAGAACCCGAGAGCTACAAGGAGGCTGTGGAAACAGAAGACAGAGAAAAGTGGGAGGAAGCCATGCAAGATGAGATGAAATCTTTGCATGACAATCACACTTTTGAGTTGGTGAAATTGCCAAGAGGCAAAAGGGCTTTGAAGAATAAACGGGTGTACAGGGTGAAGCAACAGTAGCACACTTCACAACCCCGATACAAAGCCAGACTAATCGTCAAAGGATTCAATCAGAGGAAATGCATTGAATTCGATGAAATCTTCTCTCCAGTTGTGAAGATGTCATCCATCAGAGTGGTACTCAGCTTAGCAGCAAGCCTTGACCTGGAAGTTGAGCAGATGAATGTCAAGACCACATTTCTTCACGGGGATCTGGAAGAAGAAATTTACATGGAGCAACCAGAAGGCTTCAGAGTCAGCGGGAAAGAGGACTATGTGTGCAGACTCATGAAAAGCCTCTACGGTTTGAAACAGGCACCGAGACAGTGGTACGTGAAGTTTGAGTCAGTTATGGGGGAGCAGAGATACAAGAAGACCACTTCAGACCATTGTGTTTTCGTTCAGAAATTTTCTGACGATGACTTTATCATCTTACTGTTATATGTAGATGATATGTTGATAATTGGCCGGAATCAATCGAGGATTGATAATTTGAAGTAGCAACTGAGTAAGTCTTTTTAGATGAAAGACTTGGGGCCAGCTAAACAGATTTTTGGCATCAGGATCGGCCGTGATCGGAAAGCCAGGAGATTATAATTGTCACAGGAGGAGTACATCGAGAAAGTACTTCAGATATTCCAGATGGACAAGGCTAAAACGGTTAGCACTCCTCTTGCTACCCACTTTAAATTGAGTACACAACAGAGTCCATCTACTGAGACAAGAGAAAGAGGAAATGAAACAGGTTCCATACACCTCAGCAGTGGGAAGTCTTATGTATGTCATGGTGTGCACGAGGCCAGACTTAGCACACGCAGTTGGATTGGTCAACCGGTTTATGTCAAACCCAGGACGGGAACATTGGAATGCTATCGAATGGATCATGCGGTATCTTCGAGGCACATCCAAAATGAGGCTATGTTTTGGAAGCAACGACAAACCAGTATTGATGGGCTACACCGATTTAGATATGGCAGGAGATGTGGATAACCGAAAGTCTACTTCGGGGTATCTGATTACTCTCTCAGGGGGAGCTGTGGCATGGCAGTCGAGGTTGCAGAGGTGTGTTGTTGACTTTTACAATAGAGGCAGAATTCATTACAGTGACAGAAGCTTGCAAGGAATTGATGTGGATGAAGACATTCGTCCAGGAATTGGGTTTCAAGCATGAGAAGTACACTTTGTACTGCGATATCCAGAATGCTATCTATCTCGGTAAAAATTCCACATTTCATTCGAGGTCAAAACATATCAATGTGAGGTATCACTGGATACGGGACGTCCTGAGCTCAAGGATGTTAGAACTCAGGAAAATTCACACCGACGACAACGGTGCCGATATGTTCACGAAGGTTTACCGCGAATGAGAAGCTTGAAATCTGTCGTTCCATAGCCGGGATGACAAAACTCTCCACATAGTCAGAGTGGGGAGATGCAGAGAACTACGATTGGCTTGATCCCAACTTAGGGTACGAAGGCAGTCATACAGATGCAGCCAGGGGATGATCCTTTGGAGGATCCGGTTTGGATGATTGATGGTCGGCTCAGATTCTTGGAAATCTTCACCGAGGGGGAGATTTGTTTAAGTTGAAAACAACTTGCATGCAGTATGCATGCCAAGTCTTTGCAAGCTCAAAACGTGTGTGTGTGCAACAGCTTGCATGACAGCAAGCAAAGACGTGTGAAGCTGGAAATGTGGTGCCAGCTTTGCCAAAACGTGTGACACTGTTCACACGGTTTTGGCACTATAAAATAGAGCCCCCAGATCATTTCTAAGCATCCCAGTAATCCCAGAAGTGAGAATAATAGAGAGTAAAATGGTGTGAGAGTTTTTTGTAAAGCTTGAGTTATAAAGCTTTGTAATTCTTTTGTTTGTAATATAAAAGAAGAGTTTTCTCTCCAATCACCTCTATTCGTGTGTGTTTTATCACAACACCAGACACTTACAAGAAACGCACTCTCTAGATTCGAACCAGGATCTCAATGTGAGATCCCGAATCCTACACCACCAAGACACACCACTTGGGGACCCAACGCCCCAATGCTAAGAAATGGGCAACATACAAATATGTGAATAGAAATGAAGGGAAGCTGGCTGTACCATCCAAACATCATCTTCTGAAGCTGTTACGGTGATTGAAATCAAGTCCCAACCAAATCCATTATGGTTGAGTAAATCTGAAAATTCACGATACTTGTTCTGCAACTGATTAAACTTTTGCCTTCAGTTGGGGAATAGTGTAACGCTTAACAGTTTCAGCAATTAATTCACCATCAATCATACCCCAAACTTTCTCAGTTGAGGTATGCAATTCACCACACGTTTCACATGTTCATGCATTATACGGATAAAATATTGCTTCATTTCTTGCGTTCCATAATTTGTCATCTCCATCACCCTCGTTGGAGGTCATTTCATTTCCTTGTCAAATAAACACACGTACAAAAGGGATTAAAAACAAATGGAACGTTGTTTATATTTGTAGATTTTTTTTCCTTTGGATAGCTTAATCTTGCAAAAATAAATAAATAAATAAAAGGGTATTGCATGCTTTGGATAGCTCTCATGGGCTATGGTACATATATGTCCATCGACTTAGGCAAAACCATATATGTACCTCGAACCCTCCCTGCTTTAATATAGAGCAAGTAAAGTATTATCGAAAGTCTCTTTAAAGCTATATTAATTCTATAGCGGATTTTAGCATACTCTGATCACCTTAAACTAATCATCTCTATACAATCTAAGATCTTGCAATACATGGCCGGCCCAGAGGCCACCGCCTAAGCCTAAGGCTCCCAATTTTTGAAGCCCTTCAAAGAGTCCAAGGCTGTCCTCTTCAAGTCGCTGTTGGGTATTATTAAAAACAAATTAACTACTATATTCCAAGCACTTGATTTTTAAAGTATATTTTTCTTCCTATTTGTTTTGCTACATACAAATTAAAAAATCAAATACCTGACAGAAATCCCAAGAATCTGACTAAAATCAGTTCATCAACCTAAAACTAGAAATCAATACAAAAGTCAGAACTAGTTAACATAATCAAAATCAAAACATCAAATATTCAAATAAATATCAAGAACTTACAATGTTTGTAGAGAAATCTTGTAATGTTGCCATTTTTTTTTATTCCCAGCTTTCTTGAAAAAAATAGTGACTAGGTTTGTAATTAAGCAAACGGGTTCAATTTTTGAGAAATTGGAGTTTACAGGTTGAATACAAGCCCTTGTTTGAGATATTTTCAAATAGAACAGTTTTTATCAGGAGAGTATCTTGTCAAAAGTTATGAAGGATTTGTTTGTGAAAGAAATTTTTTATTAAAAATTATAAAACTATTTTAAAGAATAATTTTTTTATATTTTAATCCTCAAAAACCTATTATAAAATATAATCTAACACCATCAAAAAATTTTAAAAGATTAAAAAATATTATTTTGCTCATTACAAATTATTTGGTACTCTCAAAAGAGAATCTCAAGAAGCATCTCACTCTTGATATTTTGTTTTGGTCGTTTATATGTGTGTTGTAAAATGAAATAGAAGGATATAATATAAAATTAAGAAAAATAAATAAATTTTATAAAACAATGCACCAAACACGTGTTAATTTGTTAGTCCCTTTATTTTTTTAAAAAAAAAAGAGAGGGAGAGACAAATATTTGGTAAAATGCATCCAACAAAACGCAGCCTTAATTTCTTCTTGGTTGCGATTATTCTGATCATGATGATTATATATGTTACGTGGTGCAGTTAATCGTGTCTGTGTACTTTGCTACTTGCAACTGATCAGATACTGCTGATCACAATTTGTTGCAGCTTCTGTTTTTTTCTTCGAGTAATTATAGTAACTAGTTTAGAGTTTCCGTGATGCGTGAGTTTATTTTGATTTTACGTGATTGATTGTAGATTTGTGGTTGCTGATAAAGTACTTCAGCAGCATATCATATGGAGAAAATATCATAAACAAAAATATTATAAACATATTGGATAAATAAATATTCTAAAAAACTAAGAGTAAATGCACTTGAAAAATTTATTTATCTGTGGAGCTGTTAATGAGTATTTTAATGGCCTTACTTTGACATTCTACAACGGTAGACTTATTTGCCCAAGTATAGTGAGGCTGATACATCCTCATGGAAAGTCTTGGAATTTTCCTATTTTCTCAACTTATCATACGAGTCTCGCTAACTGGCCTATCGCTCGATCTACAGCTGTCAAAGCTTTAACTTTGAAAATGCTTTCATTATCTTGCCTTACATCATCTACAGCCTGTAATACCAAATAAATAGCATGCATTATCATCTTGATAGGGAAAGACTTTAACCCAATATTTAAACCTTGAAGATAGCAAGTAAAAATAAAATTGAATGCATCATGCTAATAAAGATACTCGTACAATTTACTCTGAGTAATGCATTGAACACGTTGTTATTATATACATGTACAATTATTTTTAAGATATTAAGTATATTAAATTTAGATATATATATATATATATATATATATATATATATAATATATATATATATATATATATATATATATATATATATATATATATATATAATTTGATTAAAATTAGTTCACACACATGTATGCTTATTTTTGAATCTTGAGCTTATTAATTTGAGTCTAAATTTAGTTCATGTACATGTATACTTATTTTTAAAATCTTGAGCTTATTAAATTATATGCATATTTATTTAGTTCAATATATGCTTTTAAATAGAATGATCATTAAATAAATTTTACTCAACCTTAGTTCAATGTATCTTTTTAAATATAAATTATATTCATACTTATTTAGATCAATGAATCTTTTTTATATATGAGGAGCATTAAATAAATTTCATATTTATTTAGTTCAAAGTAATCTTTTTAAACATAATGAGCATTAAATAAATTTTTCTCAACCAATTAGAACTCAAATTATTGCCTTGAATTTAGGAGGGAGTTCTATTTGATTTTGTTTTATAATAGTATATAGATGAACAGTTGGTATCAAGTGAGTCGCAGACATCAACCACATTAAGAGTGAGTTGTCCATGTTTAAGTCCATCCCATAATTTCTTGTATTATTATTATTATTATTTTTTTTTTGTAAGAATATAATAAAATATTTCGCTTAATGTTTTCTTGCAATCCCTTCCACAAGGATCATTTGTCCTCATGCAAAAAAAATTTATTTAGGCCTTTTTATATTTAAGGCAAATTATTTTATGTTAATTACACATAAAATAATAACATATAATAAATACACATTAAATGGAGCCTTAAATATCAACTCAAGACTGTGGCCCTCTTTGTTGCGAGTTGGTCATGGCACTATGTTGGGCTGTGTGGCAAGCACGAAATTACTCGCTGTTTGAGCATAAACAAGAGACTCCTGGTAAAATAGTGGTGAGGGCAAAAATTGTAATGAAAGCGGCAGCCTTCTGATGCAGCAAGGGTTAAAGAATTTTGGGGAGGCAGTAAAAAAGGGAAAGTGGGAGCCTCCTCCAGAAGGAGAATTGAAGATGAATACTGATGCAGCAGTTGACAAACATAATCACCTTGCAGGGTTAGGAGTTGTTGTTAGAAATAGCAAATGTGATGTTGTGCTAATAGCTTTAAAGAGCATTCGGTCAGATGGAGACGCGGAGGATGCGGAAGCAGAAGCCGTAAATTTTGGTCTTCAGGTGGCTGAGGATGCTAATATGAATGGATTGATTTTAGAGACAGATTGCAATCGAGTTGTGGATCTCATTAGTAACAGGAAGGGTACTCGGAAAGAAATTTTCTGGATCATTAAGGAGATTAGGGAGAAATTAGTTAAGAATAATGGGGCTTCTGTAGGGCATATCCCTAGACTCTGTAATGGTTTTGCCCATGAATTAGCAAAGATAGCCGTTAGGACTCTTTGTCCTGTTCAGTGGAAGGATGACTTTCCTTCAAATATCAAATGTATTATTGACTCTTTTCAGTAATGAATTTTACATTTCTTTCAAAAAAAAAAAAAAGACTGTGGCCCTCTTTTAAGTGGTTGTTGGATAATGGATATGCATTCAAATATATTGAACATGATTTATCTTTGCGGTGATTTGAACCTAGAATCTCAAAGTCACAGAGGCATTTTGTTCTTATGTCAGGGATTACATGTTTAAGCTGTTGAAATTTTATTTCCTCGACTCTTTTTTTACTTGAAAAAGGAAATGCAGTATCAAAATCCTGCTCATCATCAATTAATTACTAAACTAATTAGTGGGATTTACAGCACAGTGTCAAAGAAGAAGACCAGCAAATCCATCATCAAATGGTTCTTTGCAACTATCTATTGACAGTTGCTTGCACAAATTGTACATACAGAACATGATGACAATCAGCAAATGCAACCAAATAGAACATATGCATCATTTGATCATCTGATTATCCATTGAACGGATGCTAATAGCTTGTCAAAATGAAAGAGGTGCTTCCTGATGCGGTATATATGGAAAGTGTAGAGTATTGCAGCCAGTGTTACCGCGATAACAGATACCAAGCTCAACTTCCAGAAATCCTGAACAATTAAGTCACAGCAGAGCAGAGCAGAGCTTGATGTTAGTCCTGAATAATATATTCACTGTTAGTCCTGAACAAATTTCTAAAGGTTTACTTGTGGATTTGAGATTATGATTCCCATAACATAAGCCATCAAATCCATAGTTGACTGAAGGGAGTTCTGAACACCTCCCACTACACAACGATCAGACTCAGGAACAAGATCCTGTACAGGAAAAAAGTTTTGAATTATTTGCAAGAAAATTAAGGAATTGAGTCCTCAAGATTTTACCTGAGGGATTGATTATACCTGCATTTGCTGAATGACAGACAAGTCGAACATCCACAATCCAAGCCGAGATGTTGCCACTCCACCCATCAGCATATATGCAGCTAAACTGCTATTATGGATCCATATTGAAGCAATGCATACTAAGAGGCAGATCCACTGAATGAAAAACAGAAATGCCAATTTTGAGGGAAATATGGAATTGAAATCGATCAAATTTTGAGCAAGTTAATCAAACAATAGCATTATTATATGCATAGTTTTGAAGGTCTATTATACCTGTGACCAGATAGACCAGAGTCCTGTTCTGAGAGTTGAAATGCGAGACTGTAAAATTGGGTACAGAACTGTTGCTGCTATTCCTATAGTTGCACTTATTCCCCGTGCTATTCCAATAATGTACACGGGTATACCTTCCCATTCTAATGTAGCTGTCATCAAAGTTCCGAAGCTGAAAGAACAATGCGTAATGAATTACTTGCCAGTTAGGAACTAGTCATCTTGAGCCAAATCGAAAATACAATACATGGAAAGGACAGTAGAGGCTTTCGAATTGTCTCAAGGATTAAATTGGTAGAAACTGAAGAATCAGCATATACATTCTTTAATTTTACTTGTTAGTTACCTGAGGACTGTGAAAAATAGCAGAGCTAGAGACACTCCAGGGAGTACAGCATCTTGCTTTAAATAGATTCTCCATGTCCCAACACAAGAGGCACTTGAAATCCAATCAACTATTTTCCTTCTCCAGCTTTTCTCTGCAAATGATGCATTTGTTTCATAATGAGAAAGCAAGCTCTCTCTCTCCTGAGAAGTGGATGCGCTGTCTTGCAGTTCAATTGCCATGCTCCTCGCGATCCTCCTCTGGCTGCTTTCGCCTAAAGCTGGAGTTCCCTTGTAAACAGACATAAAGAGCCAATATTCCACCCAAACAGTAACAGTAGTCCATATGGCTAAAGTCATAGCAGATGCTTTTAGTGACACAAAGCTGATAATGAAACCGGTTATAACAGGTGCTAGTAACTTGCAGGTTAAGTCAATTCGCCTAATAATTGAATTCATCTTTGTCAATACTTGTGGAGGATGACCTTCTGATATCACCACCACCCTGTACTTTCAGAATAACCATAACAATTTATCATTGTTGAAATATGATGTCAATCCTTTCTCATTAAAAGATTTAAAATTACCATTCTCTTTCAATCAGGATGGTACCGGCAAGAGTGGAAATCACACCAATAGCCCCGGAAATGTTGGTTAGTATCACCAATAAGATAAATGCTATGAAATTTGTAGATTTCAAACTTGAGAAGAACAGCAATGCAATAACCGAAACTCCAGCAACAATAAAGGAGAGATTCTGGGTTACCAACCAAATTCGAAGAACCTGGCCATTGAAATTCAACTTGTGAATATCTTATTAAATTAAATTTTGTCACACATATGGACACTAGCAATGAGTTCTTTGCTTATGCGAGCATCCATATTTTGTTAAAATGCGAACCAACAATTCTTTGTATAGAGAATTTTCACAAACCAAATATGACTAAAATTGAGCAAACCTTGACATAGGTCAACTTATCAACCCATTGGCCAACAATAGGACCAAACAAGGCAATGGAGGCAGATTCAACAGCACCATAAATAGCGGCAAAGAGTAAAGAGTCTGGCCAAACATTGATCATATACAAGCCAACAGAGAATTCCCACATTCTGTAAACACCAAAACGTGACATCCCATGTCATCAATTATTAAATATCATAGACTTTCTCGAATAAGAGAAGGACGGCCCGGTGCACGAACACTCCCACCATTGGGGTTGAGTGCAATTTTATTTCTGCAAATAGAGAGGCCAGCCTTACCCCTACAGATAAATCTGTAGAGTTTGTTTACAAGATTCGAACCATTGTCGCCAGGTCATAATGGAACAACTCTACAGCTGAGTCAAGGCCTGCCCTTTTTTCTCAACTAAGAGAAGGGGAAAAGAAATAGACAGATTCAAGCAAAACCCTAAAAGCAAGCAAGTAAAATATAAATGATAAACAAACCTGGCACCCCATCTTGCTAAGAAGTGGGCTACATACAAATATGTGATCAGACATGAAGAGTTAGCTGGCTGTTCATGAACAATGACTGGCTCTCTCTCCATTTTACTAGTCTCTTGGTTATGAAGTACTAGTGATTTGTTCTGATCACGATGATTACTTATATGAACATGTATCAATCATCAGCTACTTGCAACTAAGATACCGCTGACTAGATCTGCATCTCGGATAGTGTAGCAGGTAAGTGTTACGTGGTGTAGTTATTATTTGTAATTTGTCTGCTACTTGCAACTAAGGTACCGCTGACTAGTTGTTGTCACTCTTCTGTTCTGTTTGTTTTGACTTCTTGTGGGTAAAATATAGGGGTGGTAAAACGAATCAATGAATCGAATTTGTATCGAATTCTAAACGAATCGAATCAAAATGTGATGGATTCGTATTCGATTCGTTTATTGAATGAATCATAATATCATGATTCGTAAACAAATATTTGTATCGAATACGAATATTCGTTTAGGCATGATATTATACAATAACACAATTTACTATAATTTATTTACATTAATTCTTTATAAATATAAACATATGAAATATGTAATTAATATATTTACTAAAAATACATGATCGGTGAAATCACACCTCACGAGAACTTAATTTCTACTGTTGTTATTAATTATTGATTCTGTTATTTCCATTTTTATTGGCATGTGTCCGTGACAAAACAAGTTCAATTGAGTTGTAATCTTTCGAGAAGATCTTTGTGCAATTGGACTGGTCTTTGGCTGATGTGCATCAGACATGCGTTCTTGGTGCGTTCGTTGCAGTGTTCGAACGATTGGCGTTGGTGCTGCGTTCGTTATTGGGTTCGAACGTGTGGCGTTAGTGGCACGTTCTTTATTGGGTTCGAACGGGAGCATTGCAGAGAGCAATCGTTCGAGTCACATTCTTGTTGAGTTCGAACGGGATCATTCCAGAGAGCAATCGTTCGAGTCACATTCTTGTTGAGTTCGAACGGGATCATTCCAGAGAGCAATAGTTCGAGTCACGTTCTTGTTGGGTTCGAACGGGATCATTCCAGAGAGCATCTGTTCATTGTGCATTCGATTGGCGTTCGAACGAGTCTTCACAGAAAGGGCGCGTTCGTGGAGCGTTCTAGTATGCGTTCGAACGCGACTGCGATCTGAACGCGTTTTTGGCCTGCAAAACCCTAGTTTTTCACCCTACCTATATAAACAAACATGTAGCCGCCATCCCCATTAGTTGAAGCATTTTTACTTTGAGCCAAAATCTCTCAAAGCTTTCAACCTTTATTGAATCCACCTTGAAGACTCTTTTCATCTCCTTATCTTCTTTGTTAAAGGTGTGATTCCATATTTGATAAACCTTCAACAAAACTTAACCCAAAATCCCAAATCCTTTAGAGTTCTTTAGGATGAGTTTTGGTAGTCGGAGTTCCGGCGTCATTGGTGATACAATCTACTCAGAGACTTCAGAGGTTCTGAAGAAAACCGTGGGTCGCGGGTTGAGGAGTTGCCTTGAGTTCTTGCAGTATTGAGGTACTTGAGTCGGTGGAATTGCCACCATAGGTCTTGACCATCGCTGTAAGTTTTTCTCTATATAGTGGATTCAGGTGGTAGCCTATACCCGGAGTGGTTTTTTACTCGCAAGAGTTTTCCACTTCGTCACCAAAATTATTGTGTTGATTTTGTGTGATTTATTTAATTTGCTGCTTTAATTTATTATTATTGTTTTTATATTTTCAGCATAATTAATTGTTGGATATTGTGGTTGCCTGTTAATTTATCCATAGTAGTAGTAATCAGGACTTGTCTTGTTTATTGCGTTAAATTCCGCATAGGGTCAGAACCTAGGCTAATCGCGAATTTTAAATTGGTATCAGAGACTGAACTCGATCCTTGACCCATTGCTATGGAACGTAGTCAACCCTTGAATTGTCCGTCATTTTTTAATGGCACATAATATTTACATTGGAAGGTTCGCATGAAAGCGTTCCTTAAGTCATTAGATAAGAGAGTCTGGATGACTGTTGAACACGGGTGGAAACCTCCGTTGTTGTTGTAGATGGTGTCTCTTCCCCTAAATATAAACTGACCTGGACCAATGACGAATTTGACGCTAGCAATAAGAACAAAAGACGTTAATGTCATACATGGTGTTGTGTGCTCAACTGAATTTAGGAGAATTTCTATGTGTGAGATAGACAATGATGCTTGGGACATCCTGCAGACTGTGCATGAGGGCACATTGTTTGTTAAAATTATAGACTCCTGGATCTTTCTACTAGGTTTGAGGTCGCTATAATGAAGGATGATGAGACCTTTGATCAATTTTATGCTGAGTTTAACAATATCGTTAACTCAAGCTTTAACTTATGTGAGACTATTCCTACCAGTATGATAGTTAGGAAAATCATTAGATCTATGTCTGATAAGTTCCTACCCAAAATCACCGCCATCGATGAAAGCAATGAACTTGATCAGCTTAATTTAGAAGATCTCGTAGGAAAACTGCAGGTTTATGAGCATAAACTTCCTAGCATCTAAAGCCCAAAAATATAGCGATGAAGATCGGGAATGAAGTTGTTCACGGTTCGTCTAGTGATGAGGATACCCTCACGGATCATGATTTGGCCTTGTTTGCAAAGAAGTTTAGGAAATTTCTTAAGCTGAAGAAGAGTGTCCATAATAGTGATAGAGATATGAAGGATATGTCTAGAGAGAGTAGGCATAGCAGGAGTGAGTCTGGAGAGGATATGGATAGTAGATCCTGTGGTGCCCAATGCTATGAATGTGAAGGATATGGGCACATTAGATCTGAGTGTCCCACATACCTTAGGGCTAAAGGCAAGAAAGTCATGGCAGCATCCCTTAGTGATTCTGAAGGTGATGTTTCTCCTAAAGGCAATTATATAGCCTTTACTGCTAGTGTGCCTGATGAGAGAGAGAATGAAGTTAATGATGTTGATTCAGAAGTCTCTCTCGATGAGTCTGTTGATGAGGAAAGTCTTCGGATAGCTTATATTGAACTATTTAATGAGAGTTTAGCTATTAAGAAGACTAATATAGAGGTCAGTAAAAGGCTGAAAGCTGTGGAGCTAGCAAAGAATGAAACTCAAGCTAATTTGAGCAAAGCCTTTTAATGGTTGATGACCTAGAGGACAAGAATAGATGCCTAGTTGATAAGGTTTAAATTTTAGAGACTGAACTTGAAGATGCTAGAACTCAGTTGTCTGCATTTTCTAGTGGGAATAAAAAGACGGACTGTATGTTAGGTATTGTTGAACCTAATTGTGATAAGGCTTCTTCGTCCAGAGCTGTATCTGCCTCAGCTAAACGTGACTTAGGTAAGATACCTACTATTTGTAGTCATTTGATCCCTCATGTTGTTCTCCGTCCTGTTTCCCAACCTCAATCTAGAGGTGTTATGGGTAAACCTCGCTTTCATCCGAGGTTTGTGTCTGTGTGCCACCATTGTGGCAAGGCTGGACATATTAGGCATAAGTGCTTCATGTTGCACAAGCAAAAGAAGAGGCCTAAAAGTGTGTCGTCTAGATTTGATTCTTCAAATCTAGCTTCTCAAGTTTATGCACTAACTAAACAAACACAATTTCTTAGTGAGAAACTTTCTTTATTGACTGGGAATTCTACAGTGGATGGGGTTCCTAGAAAGGTTTAGATGAGGAAGCAAGTTGACTTCCCATCTACTTCTGCATGTCCTTATGGACATGATGAGAGTGTACTTCTCGTGTGGTGTAACTCTTTTAGAAGTTTTTTTATTTTCCCATTGCATGTGTGTGTGCGTGTGTTTTATGTTTTCGCACGTTTATTTTGTTTTCACTGCATATGGGTGTGTGTGTCTTGTTTTGTTATATTCCTTGGTATATAGGATGGAAACCCGGATAAAAATTTCATAGCCGATTCTGAATGGACTGTAGTATAATCTGCACTCGGGATACAACTCCACGTACCATTGGATATTGTCAAGCCATGTTGTGTCTTTATTTTTTGGGTGTTAAAACTGAAAAATCATATATATATATATAAAATTGAAAATGACCAAAAATTTTTATGGCTTGTTAGAGCATGAATAGCATGTGCATGTGATCCTGATATGTAGGATATATGATTATGCATGTATGATATACTGTTATTTTTGTTGATGCTGTATATGCATATGTGTGTGTGATAAAAACTCTTGGTATATCTTGTGCTTGCAATTCACATACACGATTTTATTTTATCAAGGCTTGGTCGCATGTATGAGTTTTTGGAATGGCAATCTAATCTCTTACATGCTTTGTTTGCTAAATAGTGTGACCTTTGACTAGTTGACCTTGTGTTATCCCCTCTTGCAAAAGCAAAAAGAAATTAATAAAAAAATGAGACTCAAGTGCAAAAGAGCCAATGTGGCCAAATTCAAAAGATAAGAGCAAAAATCATTCACTCGAAAGAGTTATTAAATATGAGCTCATGATATTTATGGGGTAAACAATATAGCATGCAACCAATGTTGCTTATTTTTCAGGTCCTAGTGGTGCATGGTTTGAACACCTATTTTATGGACTTGGTTTGTTTAGAGATGGATTTCTTTGGCTGTGTTCAGCTCATAAAATAATATTTTAAGCCTTGATTCGTTGTGCACTTTATTTTTCACGCAAGTGCTTGATATGCTTTGGTGTTTATGTCATATGCATAAGTGTTGTATTTATTCACTTTAAAATGATGCATATTGTTTCATGTCATAAACAGCTGAATACTGACCGAGTATCATTGTATATGCTTGAAATATTGTTTCAGTCAGTTTTGACAGGATGTTTTTGTTTATCTCATTGTATGCTTGTATATGCTTCATAATACTGCATATCATTTATTTTTCATATCATTGAGTGTTTTCTTCTCATTTGATTAGTAATTTACTAACTGAATTAGTCTGATAGTGAGGGGGAGTAAGTCATGTTTGTGTATGCTCTTGCATGTGTTTGTCTCATGTTGTTTTTCCTGTTTCCTTCGCCCTTTGTCATTTCGTGACAAAAATGGGGAGAGTAATATATTAAGGAGAGAGCCTTAATATATGAGAGAGAGTCGTAGATTATCCTTTAGATATCTCCGTTTTAGAGGGAGTTCAAATTAAGGGGGAGATGGATATCTACTTGTACATGCATGAGTTTTATACCTGTTTTATGTTATACTTGATAATCCCAATGTTTTTCACGGTATATTGTTGTTTGTGGATGTTTCAGGTAAACGGGTTATTTGCTTCGGTGGCTTTATTTTGAAGACTACTTGGTTAGGTATTAGATCGAGTCCTAATGTAATAAGTCATTGTTTTGATGGTTGACAGTTGACTATTTTTCTTTTCGGGTCTATTACCGTAGTCTTTGTATTAGGCAGTGTGTAGGCACTGCATTTTTACACATAAGTCCCTATGATGAGTCTCATTTTGGAGACACTACCTTTTAAGTCACGGAGGTCACGGGAAACGGACATCGGAAGGGGAAATTCAGAATAAACACAGGTTCACTATTTTCGTTGGTGCTACGTTCGTGTATACGTTCGAACGTCAAACAGATTGCGGGCGTTCGTGCTGCGTTCGATGATGCGTTCGAACGGTGGGTCGGTAATCCTGGTTTTGCTGAAGCCTCACATCCAGCCCATTTAGCCCCCCAAAGCCCATAAAACAACATCACAATTTAAATAAATAAATATTAATTAAAACATTAACTAAATAAGATAATAATTAAATAAATTAAATAATTAAATAAAACATATACCAAACATAAAATAAACAATTACCAACTTAAACTAAAATCATGCCTAATATAAATGAATCAAATATATATATACTAAAACTAAAAATAAGACTTGCCTAATTAAAATCAATCTTAACCAATTAAAGCCAATAATATATTTGACTTCCTAATTCAATAAGATATCCACCAACTTAAAAGTATTGACTTCCTAATCTAAACCAAATTTGTCCCCCCTCAATCTTTGACTTTCCTTGCTAAACACTAATCATATCCTAATTAAATGCACAAAATCCCTTCTCTTGTCAACCCTAACCTTCTCTCTATATAAAAACAACCCCTCACCAAAGCCTTTTTTTTTGACATATAGAATTCACACCCAAACTCTCTCAAAATCTCTCTAGACTCTATCTACACACCCAAGACCAAATAGACAAAAAGAGAAAAAACACTTCCTACACACACAAAAAGAGAAAAAAAAGAACCTCAACCATCTCCTCCATAGCCGAATCTATCACAAATAACCACCCTCACATCACCGAAACTACAAGCACCAAAACAACCCCTAATCACCACCGAAAACCAGCCCCTCTAAACCTCCATACATCACCGAAAATCACACAAACACAGCAGCCCAAATCTTTAAAAAACAGTAACATAAAACTACATAGACAATCTTAAAATAATCATATTTAATTGCACTAAGAACCCAGACAACTTGGAATAGTTCTTTGAAAACATTGAAACAGGTAGCCCGTGCAGTGAGCAGCAAAACAGGAGCCGAATAGGAGCAGAACGGAGTTCGAATCGTAAGCAAAGCAGCGAAACAGTGAGCTAGGACGTTGAACCAGCGGACCAGAAAAAGTTGCGGAGCTTTATCCCCTTCCGATCTTCGTGGAACGTGAGTCCGAGAGACGGCTTAAAAGGTTAGACCTGAGGGTATCTTTCACACTTATTCTCATTTTTATTTTCTAGTCATTTATTTTGATTATATTTTCTGTATTTGTGGTATCCGTTGTGTGTATGATGTATGTTGTGGGTATTGGATGAATGAGAGATGTGTCAACTCTCGCGGTTATCGGATGGAAACCCGGACATAAATTTCATAGCCGATTCCGAATGGACGGTAATATGATCTGTACTCGGGCCACAATTCCACGTACCGCTTGGGTAAACGACACCATCTTTCTTTTGTTGTGTTGTTCTTGTTTATTTAGTTTGTTTTACCTAAACTCAATATGTCGTTAGTTATGCATGATTCAACCAAGCGCATGGGCTTAGTGAGTTAGTCCAAAGGTCCTCCATTTAGGAGACAAAGAGCCGAAAAGGCCACCTTCGTGACACTACTTCGCCGCGTCGGTTGATGTATGTTCGGTTGGACGCGAGATACGTTCAATCGGGCATACTTAGTTTGATATTGTTATCTTTATTTCCGTATGTATAAGTCAATCGAGCGCATGGGCTTAGTAAGTGTGTTGTGAGATCCCCTATGGGGAGGGGCTAAAAGCCCTTTACCACGATGCTTTGCCGCGCCGTTGATGTGTGTTCAGATTGGATGTAAGATATGTTCAATCGGGCATACTTGGTTGATATGATTGGTTCTATTCTTGTATGTGTGATGTGACGCGTATGGGCTTAGTATGTTGGTCTAAAGGTCCTCTCTTCGAGAGATCAAGAGCCCCAAAAGGTCACATTTACGGCAGTGCTTCGCCGCGCCCTTTTATTTTCTGTATTGCATCATATTTCATGCATCAGGTCCGTGTCCGTTCGAACGCGTTTGCAAACGCAACTCGAACATGCATACATTTTGCCTTATCATGCATCAGGTCTCCTTTCCGTTCGAACGCGTTTACGAACGCTACTCGAACGTGAGTATTCTGTTTCATTTCCGTTCGAACGCGTTAACAAACGCCATACGAACGTGAGCATTCTGTTTCATTTCCGTTCGAACGCGTTTACGAACGCTACTCGAACGTGAACATTCTGTTTCATTTCCGTTCGAACGCGTTTACGAACGCTACTCGAACGTGAGCATTCTGTTTCATTTCCGTTCGAACGCGTTTACGAACGCTACACGAACGTGCACACACTGAACTGAGTCTGTCTTATTATATTCATGCATGATTGCCTATTGGTTGATCTTTCTTATGCAAATGTGTCAATGTATTACCATTCATATGCTCGTGTCGTGATAACATTTGGGTATTATTTCTTGCGGTATATCGGATGGAAACCCAGACGTAAATTCCGTAGCCGATTCCGAATGGACGGTAGTGCGGTCTGTACTTGGGCTACAATTCCACGTACCACTTGGAAAAGTGCCCTATACGTGTGGCTTGTATGGTTACCATGTGTGCTTGTATGGTTAATATGTGTGCTTGTGTTTTTCCTGAATATGATATGCAAGTAAAGATGTATGTTAGTTGCTATCTTGATATATGTTAAGCATGCAATCTTATATATGAAATACATGTATATTTAGGCGCATATTTTAATTTATAAATGTGACTTTAGAAGCATGATACCTCTAGAAATAATTGTTACTTCAGCTTGTTTAAATTATTATATATAATCCTTTCATTACAAGTGACATAAGTAAGGGACCATTCTGAACCCAACGGTTTGAGGTCTTCCCTTGCGAGGGGTGAGTGCGGCCTTAAATCTTTGTCCCGGTTCACACCGGGTGGCGACTCCATGTTATGTAATCTTTCCCAACTAGGTCGCGAGCCTAGGAACGGCGTCGCCCAGGTTCTGTGTCCTACACAGTGTTTTTTCAAGGAATGCCAAAGGGGGAGATTGTTAGTTCCATTTTTATTGGCATGTGTCCGTGACAAAACAAGTTCAATTGAGTTGTAATCTGTCGTGAAGATCTTTGTGCAATTTGACTGGTCTTTGGCTGATGTGCATCAGACATGCGTTCGCGGTGCGTTCGTTGCAGTGTTTGAACGATTGGCATTGGTGCTGCATTCGTTATTGGGTTCGAACGTGTGGTGTTAGTGGCACGTTCTTTATTGGGTTCGAACGAGAGCATTCCAGAGAGCAATCGTTCGAGTCACATTCTTGTTGGGTTTGAACGGGATCATTGCAGAGAGCATCTGTTCGTTGTACATTCGATTGGCATTCGAACGAGTCTTCACAGAAAGGGCGCGTTCGTGAAGCGTTCTAGTATGCGTTCGAACGCGACTGCGATCTGAACGCGTTTTTGGCGTGCAAAACCCTAGCTTTTAACCTTACCTATATAAACAAACATGTAGCCGCCATCCCCATTAGTTGAAGCACTTTTCCTTTGAGCCAAAATCTCTCAAAGCTTTCAAACTTTATTGAATCCATCTTGAAGACTCTTTTCATCTTCTTGTCTTCTTTGTTAAAAGTGTGATTCCATCTTTGATAAACCTTCAACACAACTTAACCCAAAATCCATAATCCTTCAGAGTTCTTTAGGAGGAGTTTTGGTAGTCGGAGTTCCGGCGTCATTGGTGATACAATCTACTCAGAGACTTCAGAGGCTCTGAAGAAAACCGTGGGTCGCGGGCTTGAGGAGTTGCCTTGAGTTCTTGCAGTATTGAGGTACTTGAGTCGGTGGAGTTGTCACCATAGGTCTTGACCATCGCTGTAAGTTTTTCTCTATATAGTGGATTCTGGTGGTAGCCTATACCCGGAGTGGTTTTTTACTCGCAAGAGTTTTCCACTTCGTCACCAAAATTATTGTGTTGATTTTGTGTGATTGATTTAATTTACTGCTTTAATTTATTATTATTGTTTTTATATTTGCAGCATAATTAATTGTTGGATATTGTGATTGCCTGTTAATTTATCCATTGTAGCAGTAATCATGACTTGTCTTGTTTATTGCGTTAAATTCCGCATAGGGTCAGAACCTAGGCTAATCACAAATTTTCAGATTCTATTTATTTACAAGTATCTAATTAGGGTGAGAAATGAATGATTGATGATTGGTTGAAGTTGGATTTGATAAAAATAAATAAAGGAAAATATAAAATAAAATAAAGGAAATCAATAATAAAGAAAACAAACATCTAGAGTTGTGATTCCACACAATATTATTCTAATGATGAATTGATTCTTTCATATATGTGTAATTATTCACTTGTTAACCTAGAACACGAAGATATGCAAAAGTCTCTTCCGATGGTCAGATGCAAATACCAAAAGTAACTCAATTAACTATATTCCTATGTTAACTGAGTTACTTGAATTCATTAAGTTCAAGTTCCAATTGTTGTTACTCACACCCGACAGGTAGGGATGGCAATTGGTTGGGCTCGGGCCGGGCTTGGATAAGCCCGGCCCAAGCCTGGCCAAAAAAATATTTGGCCGGGCCCGATTTTGTAATTATAAAAAATTATAAATTAAAAAAATTTATTATATAAATATATATATTTTATAAATAAAAATATTTAATTATTTTTCTTACAAAAAATTATAAGAAAATTATATTTTTTATAATAAAAAATTATAAATATAAAAATTTATTATATAAATATAAATATTTTATAAATTAAAATATTTATTTTTTTATTTTAATCCCGGGCCAGGCTCGGTTTCTAAGGCCCGGCCTTGGACTTTCGTATTGACCGGCGTAAACACACACGTATAACGCAAGCGCACGTATCGTTCAAGTAGTATAAAAATATCGATCCCACGAGGACTTAATTCCTACTGTTGTTATTAATTGTTGAATCTATTTATTTACAGATATCTAATTAAATGAAGAAGAGAATGATTGTTTGATTGGTTGAAAGTGGTTTTACAAAATAAATAAATAAATAAAAAGACAAAAGAAAATACTAAGGAAAATAACAAAAGACACAAAGATCTAGGGTTGTGATTTCTTTTAATATTATTTTAAAGATGAAGTGGTTATCTTATAATTGGGTAAAATATTGATTTATTAACCTGGAACACTAAATTATGTAAAAGCCTCTTCCGATGGTCAATTACAAATATCCAATTTAACTTAATTAAACCATATGTCTATGTCAATCAAATTAACTGGATTCATTAATATTAAGTTCCAATTATGGCTACCCCCGCCCAACAGGTATATTCCTATCCTGTAAGGAAATCTATTAAAGGGTTATTTATCCTCAAAGAAGATCGTGGGTTATTGAGTCTAAGGTTTTAAACCTAAAATCCCTATGTCTAGTTCATTTTAAGTTTACCTTATCAATTTTATTAGTGGCCAGTTAATAAAAAGCATTAAGATTAAGACTCAATAAATAAATCTTTATATTACCCAAATTATAATTTAACCCTTTATAAACCGGTGATATTAAAAGTCATCACAACCTCAGAAAACTAACACATAACTAGGACTAGTAAATACATAAAAGTAAAAGACATAAAGTAAAAAGCTGAAAAATAAATTACAATAAAATAAAATGCTAAGGTAAAAGGAATTACTTTTACTACTACTAATTTAGATATCTCCCATAAAATAATATATAAACTTGTGTTAAATTTACCAACCGACCAGTCTGGCGGTATCTTGATTAAGTCAAATTAAGTCCAACCAGCCATTAAGGCGGAACCAAAAATAAATTTACCAACCGACCAGTCTGGCGGTATCCGTGATTAGTCAGGTTTAAACCAGATTTAAATTAAATTACCAACCGACCAATATAGCGGTATCCCTTATTAAGTCAATATTTTAAATAGTTAATATATTATTTTTAAGGGAGATTAATCTAAATAGCAATAGTAAAATAATTACCTTTCACCATAGCTGAAAAAGTTACTTCAACATGGTGAATAGTAAAAACTGTAAAAAGTAAAAAGTAAAAATTAAATTACTATTATTATAAAAGTAATTAAAATAAATTACAAACTAAAAAATATAAAATAAAAATAAAATATTTTTTAGAGAGAGAAACTCTCTCTTCATCAAAGAGATGAGAGAGAGAAAGGCACCCTGAATTATGAAAATTCGCGCGGTATTTATAGGAATTTTTGCTCCAGCGTCGCGACGCCAAAATTGCACTAGCGTCGCGACGCTGGGTACAGTGAAAACGTGGCATGCTGAGAGGGCGACACGTGGCATGGTGAGAAGGCGACACGTGGCAAGGCGGCTAGACACAATTATTGTGATGACGTCATTGATGACGTGGCGATGACGTGGCGAAGACGTGTGTTCCAATTGTCGGCACAATAGGATTGTGACACGTGGCGACACGTGTCATGCTGTGATTGGCTGAGGCTGACGTGGCAAGTTGACTCGGTTGACTTGCTGACGTGGCTGATGATGTGGCACGACACGTGGCAAGGTTGACTTGTTGACCGATGATGTGGCTGATGACGAGGCGACACGTGTCAAGTCTGAGTGTCGGCAGCATATGATGTTGACACGTGTCACGGTGCATGTTAGCAGATTCGATGTGATGGTGACACGTGGCACGGCGCATTTTAGCAAAGTCAAAACTTCTCAAATTGTTGACCGTTGACCAGGCGCATGTTAGCAGATTCGGCTCACGCGGGGCGTCGCGACGCTGAATGTCTGGGCGGCGCGACGCTGGAAATTACCAAAATGCCCTTTTTCGCCAATTTTCACTGTTTTACTCCAAATAACCTCCAGAATGTCCTGAAACTTTATTTTTCTACAAAATAACACAAAACACATCAAAACGTTCACAAAACTCAAGAAACTATTCAAAATATTAGATTAAATGAGTGGGAAATAGTGATATAAATACCACTCATCACGTATCCCGGGCCGACCAGGTCGGGCCTCGGGCTAAACTGCCACCCTTACCGACATGTATATGTCTATCCTGAAAGGAAATCTCTAAGATGTGAGATCGTGAGCTATTGAATCTAAGGCTGAAACCTAAAATTCATTTTCCAAGTTCATTTTAAGTTTACCACATCAACCTTATTGGTGATCATGCAACAAGAAGTATTAAGGTTAAGATTCACTAAACAAGTCAAAGTATCACACTTAATATAATTAAATCAAATATTAAACTCGTGAATATTGTGTTTTATCACTTCCCTAGATTAAAAATAAAATACTGGGGTTAGAGGATCCACCATTAATATTTCAAATCTAGAAATCTCCTGATTAAGTCATGTTTTAATTAATTTCAACCGACCATAAAGGCGGTATCCAATTAAGTCTGGTTAAAATAAATTTGATTAAGTCCAACCGACCATAAATGCGGTATCCAATTAAGTCAGGTTTTTAAGATAATTTATATATTATTATTTAATGAAGATTAATCTAAATTATCATAATAAAAGTTTCACTCTTCCCCGGCGGAAATTAACTACAAAACCTAAAAGAAAAATAAAATAAATAAACTATTATTACTACTACTAAAAATAAAAATACATTACTATTAATATATACAAACAAGATACAATCCTTAAATCATTATTAAGAACCTTAAGGAAAGTATGAATTTGGAAAATGAAATCAGCTTCTATTTATAGGTAAAATTCAGGCTTGCGCGTCGCGACTCGCGTTGATTGCTGACCCGTGTACGCAGCTTGGATGAGATGTTGACACATGGCATGCGCTTGCCGACAGACTGAATTATTGGCTCGGCGTCGCGATGCGTGAAGGCTTGGGCATCGCGATGCTGACGTCATGATGACGCAAGTGATGACGCATGTCGGCAGGCTGAATTATTGTGCTGACGTCATGATGACGCATGACGCACGTGCTGTGATGACGCGTGTCGACAGCTGAATAATTGAAGCGCGTCGCGACGCAGAGAAGTGTGCGCATCGCGACGCGTGAATAATGAATTTCTATTTTTGCCCTTTTTTGTCCGTTTTTCGTCATTTTAGCCCCAAGTTGATTCCATTTAGTCCCAAAACTTTATTTATCTGCAAAACAAATAAAAACACATCAAAATGTTCATCAAACCCGAGAAACTAAACAAAATATTAGGTCAAATGGGCGGTGAATATTGATATATTTTTCGTTCATCAATATCTCACCAAATTTCGGCAATATTATTTTTTCTTTGGTAATTAGTCATAATTTCTCGAATCTTAATTGAAAAATAACAATAACTAATAAAAGAAAATAATAAAACGAATCATAAACGAATAAATGAATCAATGAGCTTAAATTCGTATTTGATTCGTTTAATAAACGAATCGAATTGAATTGATCCATTTATTAAACGAAACTATTTTTTCAAACTCATATTCCCTTTAAAGCGAATCGAATCGAACGAATAAACGCATCCTAACCCAAATTGCCACCCCTAGTAAAATATAGTTAATGAGCGGGTTAGTATCGGAGACATTTGTTGTGATTCTCTGATATCTGAAGAGTGTTTATGAAGAAAAATCGAATTTTATTATTACAAGGACAAAATTTACAAATTGTTTACAAAAAACCTCACTCTCTACACTCTCTAAGCTTTCTTACCTTGAAGCTTACACTTTAAGCTCTCTTACTTTGAGCTTCTTGTTGGGGATGATTTGAGCGCTCAATTTATAGCCAAAATAATGGCTCAAATGTCAATAAATGAATAGTAATTCAACTAAAGTTATCTTATAAGTTTGCTTATTTTTTCAAACTCCACCTAAAATTATTTTGGATGCTTACAATGGTGGTTGGCAATGCAAGAAACCATGCATGCAACATTTCAACAACATTTGGTTTCGATACTATTGAAGTAAGAGACATGAATCCAATTTAGTTGATGTTTTTTTTTTGAAATGTAATTGTGGTTGACTTTCATCTCGTGAAATGATGATTGCACGAAACTTTCCATACTGTGAATTTTATCCCACACTGTGAATTTTAGGGAGGATTCATTATGTACATATTTTTACTTTGATCTCTGTTTTTTTTTTAAATGGTGACCATCTAAGTGGATGAAACTCCTAAAAATGGTGGGAAAGTGATGTTCAATTGCATTGTCGCTATGATGACGCATGTCGGCAGCTGAATAATTGAAGCGCGTCGCGACGCAGAGAAGTGTGCGCGTCACGATGCGTGAATAGTGAATTTCTATTTTTACCATTTTGTTCGTTTTTCGTCATTTTAGCCCCAAGTTGATTACATTGAGTCCCAAAACTTTATTTATCTGCAAAATAAACAAAAATACATCAAAACGTTCATCAAACCCGAGAAACTAAACAAAATATTAGGTCAAATGAGCGGTAGCCCGTAAATATTGATATATTTTTCGCTCATCAATACCTCACCAGATATCAGCAATATTATTTTTTCTATGGTAATTAGTCATAATTTCTCGAATCTTAATTGAAATTAACAATAACTAATAAAAGAAAATAATAAAACGAATCATAAACAAATAAATGAGCTTAAATTCGTATTCTATTCGTTTAATAAACGAATCGAATTGAATTGATCCATTTATTAAACGAAACTATTTTTTCAAACATGTATTCGCTTTAAAGCGAATCGAATCGAACGAATAAACGAATCATAACCCAAATTACCACCCCTTGTAAAATATAGTTAATGAGCGGGTTTGTATCAGAGACATTTGTTGTGATTCTCTGATAACTGAAGAGTGTTTATGAAGAAAAATCGAATTTTATTATTACAAGAACAAAATTTACAAATTGTTTATAAAAAACCTCACTCTCTACACTCTCTAAGCTTTCTTACCTTGAAGTTTATACTCTAAGATCTCTTACTTGGAGCTTCTTGTTGGAGATGATTTGAGCGCTCAATTTATAGCCAAAATAATGACTCAAATATCAATAAATGAATAATAATTCAACTAAAGTTATTTTATAAGTTTGCTTATTTTTTCAAATACTACCTAAAATTATCTTGGATGCTTACAATCATGGTGGGCAATGCAAGCCACAATGCATGCAGCATTTCAGCAACATTTGGTTTCGGTACTATTGAAGTCAGAGACATGAATCCAATTTAGTTGATGTTTTTTTTTTAAAAGTAATTGTGGTTGACTTTCATCTTGTGAAATGATGATTGCACGAAACTTTCCATTGTGATTTTTATCCCACACTGTGAATTTTAAGAAGGATTTTACACATTCTTATTTTGATTTCGTTTTTTTTTTAAATGGTGATCATATAAGTGGATGAAACTCCTAGAAATGGTGGGAAAGTGCTGTTCAATTGCATTGTCAGGAATGGGCTAAAATAATAGGGAATTGCAACGAATTGGAGATTCAATTGGCATAGCAGATTCAAACATTAAAAAATAAATAATTAACAGGCGGTGGGTACATGACCTTTAAACAAAGAGTACAACAAACGTATTAGTTTGACAATTTGTCGGATTCTCTTTTGTTTTTATTCGGCAATTAAAGTAACTAGTTCTTCCTTTCGGAATCAATACTGTCGATGATTTTTGTGGATAAAATTTTGTCACATGTATTCGAAAAAGCACAAAAAATTGAATAGAATTGTACAAAAATAATTTGTGTTCCAGAAATAATTAGTTATTTTCATTTGGTCTTTACCATCATTCGTGATAATCTTCAATCAATTTCATAAAGGCAACTAAGGGGACTTTTGTTGACTTTTTCTAAACATATCAATGTGGGTATATAAAATTTATGGACACCCTTTCTTTATACTTTGGTCTTTAAGAGAGTGCAAAACTCTTACTCATTAGTACTTATCATTAGTATTAGAGCTCACACGAAGATGTCTAATTATAGTTTCGTAATCGTCATTATGAATAGAGGAATTTAGAGAGAATTGTTAATTGAGATTATAAATATATATATATAAATCTGATCGGGTATGATCTGATCATATTATCATGAACATTTGCGAAGTGTGGTGTAATATTATAATTTCAAATCCACATGAGCTAAATTTATATTACACTCCTTGTAAATTTTCTAAAGGTGTGCTCCATAGCTTCTTATCAGTTTGAATGCTAAAATCATAGTTCAAAAGAGTACATCAAATTGATCTCAAAAAATTTTTTAAAATTTTTTTGAATGTTATTATACGATTGTGGGGACTATTTTTTACCGCGAACGGCATGTTGCCATATGTCCAAATTCACAGACAGGACAAAAAAAAAAAGAGAAGAAGAGGAAGCGGGAATTCTAAATTCTTCCCCACAAAAGAGAGAAAATGGGCCATAACTTAACGAAATGAAGCCCAAACAAAGAAAGAAGAAACTGAGAGAATCGCGGGCTCACCCAGACTGAGATCACGTGATTCACTTGAGCCTTCAGGCATGGACTGATCTGGGCCATCAATCAAACGGAACGAACATTCCAGATCACATCCTATGGAATAAACGAAGCAGCTGCTTGTGCAAGAAGCAAACTACTTTTTGTTTATTATAATACAAGTACAATCTGAATCATTGAACAATGTTTAATCATATTTGGCTCCTAATCCATAAGAGTTACTCAATATTATCATTGTTAAATCCAGGATCTATCTTATCTCACAGTCACAGCACTATTGAAAATAAAAAATGGCTTACCTTAATCCAAAAACAAACAAATGAATAAATACATCACAAGGCTACATAAGATCCATCAAGGATCCAAGCCAAGGCTTATCTATATTGGCAATGACAATTGGCTACCCTTCAGAGCCACATAAAAATTAATAGATGAGCACAGAAACTACTGAAACAAACAGGCATTACGAACCACCAATAGGCAATTTGTTGGGGGGGTTTAAAATGTATTCCTCGAAAACACTTGCTTCACCAGTATCTATGAAATGAACAAAAAGTTCAAAAAATAAACTGTAAGTCTGTAACTATACAATGTTAATGGTAAAAAAACAAACCAGTCAAAGGAGGTGAAACAGTGCAGGCATGTTTAAGGTGGTAAATTACAGGCAGAGGATGAACTGGACCTGCAAAACAACAAACACAGGAATCAGTATATATACAAGTACGCAACATTACATTGTTCGTCTGGCAACACAATAACGCTACCGTAAGCGTAAGAGCATTGTGGCACAGCTACAGAGCACACTCAATAGAGACTTATCCCAGTACTTGACTCATTCATCTCATGTCTATACAGATTTAAACAATAGGATAAATAGCCTGTTAATTGTAATTCCTTCTCACTAGAATCCATGCTCAAAATAGCTGTACCAGCAGTCCGTACTGCTGGTTATTGTGTTTCAATGAGTTGATCAAACCTTTCATGCCTTGCACTAATTCACGATCTAGCTATGTTAATAGAAGTAATGAATTTCTTCTGTGGCTACCTAACTTTTTATATTACCATGAGGCAGAATTATTAAAGCCTTCACGATTCTTCATCCACTGAGGCAGAAAATGCTCATAAAGGAAGAAGTATTATATGCAACTTTTAAATTTGCCAGATTGTGTTAATGCTTCCACTTATTTGATTTGTACTTGGTGCTTTCAAAATAATGATAATGTTAAGCAGTTGAGCATCAGCCAGTTCAAAGAAGTGCCGTAGGCCGACTCTGCCCACCCATATTTCTTTTATAGTTTTTGGGTTGAAACTCATTCTAAGCTTTATAATTTGGTAAAAAAAAAAAAAAAAAAAAAACGACTGATTATTCTATAAGGATAGCAACTAACATGAATTACATGATAGTTTATTCTAGAAAGGAGTCAATGGCATGCTTCCATGAGATGAATGAGCTAATATGATGGATCAATTTGTTTTAATTTCACTAAAAATCTTTACATGAACATGACCCTTCAATAAAACAATGGAATCGGTTATTTTCTCTAACAATCATCTCTCTACCTGGGGTCTTTGAAATGAGTTTAATGGATTCATGGCAATCACCACATACACTGGAGATAAGAGAACGTAATTTCCAGAGTGCGTACCTGAAGTATCAATAGCCTCTTCCGATTTCCCTTCATTAATATACCCGCTAATAATCGCCGTCCACGGAACAAAATTCTTCTCAGGAATATCATCAAACATTTTAAGTGCGTACCTGAAGTACCCGCAAGTCCATACAACCCGACAAACACATCATAATCAAAACCCGGTTTAACAATAAGGGTATGAATCCTACCACCCAATTGAAAATCCATCTCCCTCGCACAAGCCTTTAAGACAAAAGGGAAAGTGAAAGTATTGAGCAAGAATCCTTCATTGCCCATAGAATTGCAAAGTCCAATGGCGTATTGAAAGCAAACGTTAGAAACAAAAACCTCCAAGCATAGTGCTGTATAAGAAGATTTTGGGCTCTTTGGTTTGATTAAAGATGAGAAGAGAGTAGATTGTTGTTTGACTTTGACCAAAATGGAAGCAAGAGCATGTTGAGAAGATAATTGTCTTGATCGAGGCCGAGGCGGAGGAGGGGCGCGTTGACATGCTTGAGTTGTTAGGCGCCTCTTGATTTCCCCAGTCGTCGTTGTGTTTGTCAAAACGGTCATCGCCTGTTTCCCGCCAATATCTCACTTGGCCCACTTTACAGTTTACGCATAGCAACTAATCTTTGAAAGAAAAATCTTGAGATGCAAACCCAACTATAATCAAGTAATTGTTTTACAAATTATGATGCAAAAAATACGAGTTTCAGGACCCATAGCAACTAATCTTTAAAAGAAAAATCAAACAAATATTCAAATAGTCTGAACCCATGTGATCACTATTCACACACAAAAATTGAAAATAGACCCAAAAAATTGGGAAAATGGGAAGGAAATGTAGTTTTTTGGTATTAAGTTGTAGTATACAAATGCCGAAATGCGGTTATGACCTTTAGGCTTTAGGCAGGTCCATTTGTTATACAAGTGAACAAAAGTAAGGTGGCATATGTGTATTTGAGAAATAAGCCAGTTTTGTGTCCAAGTATAAACAAAATTCTCCACTTAGCCCCTCTTGTTTGTTTCTTTTTTTCACTTTATCCATGGTGTGGACTCGTAATCAATCGGTGTTTGCTTCTAAGCAGAAACTCTTTACTATTGAAACCAGTGAACTAAAAGACGAGGCACATAAAACTTTGGCTGCAGATACAACAATCATGGTCTTTGCATCCAGCCTTGACGAAGAAGAATCAAGCTTGCTATTATACTTGTATTTCTGCAAGTAATCATGCGTATACTAAAGCTAATATATTACATACAAAGGACAGCTGGTCGTATGAACCAGAAACTGCAAGCGAGAATTATGCATCATGATTCATAAGCACGAAACCTACAAGAATACACAAAATAACACTAATCGAAACGTACGCCACTCCAACACGATTTACACCTAAGATTTTAAGATAATGATTTATAAAATTTGTTTGGTACAGCGCTTGCACGCCGAGCCATGACCATTCTTTTGTTAAGCACCTGACTATCACACGGGACTTTTTCAGAGAGAGAGAAGCAGGATGGATGGACCATAATACATGAATTTGTGCAGAGAGAAAATAATACACCAGCGCTGAATATTCCTATCCACTGAGGGAGAGAATAATATCCTCAACCCATTCCAAGTGGTGAGTGAAGCGCTGTCAGAGGGAGAAGTTTTCAAGAATCACTCCAATCTTCATCATCTTCATCACTTCCAGCGGTGGCCTATAACAGACTTCAAAACTTTTAATATGTAATGACAGTTTTAAAAAATACACAGAAAGAGAGAGGAGGAGACGGAGGAAGACCTGTCGAATAGCATTTGCTTTCTCCAATATGGCAGCAACTCTCAAATTAGTTTTAGGACCCTGAATGCTGGGTCTTGACGCTGCTGCAGGCTTCAAGTTGAAGGACTGCAAGGAGAAAACAGTTATTGGCCGTCTATCACATAGCTGCTTTATTTATTTATCAAAGGAAGCTATGTGTGGGATGGTGTTTAATGACATAAGAGATCAGGGCCTACCTTGGTTCGTATTTGTTCCAGCAGTGAATTTCTTTCATCGGCCTTTGGTTCACTTTGAGGCTGAACCCTTTCAGTGACCTTTCTCAACTGCATAAGATTGAGATGGTTAGTAAGCGAATCTTCTCCAATTTAACTGAAAAATGGGCACCTAAAAGTCATCATTACCTTGCTTTTGTCAAGAGCAGCAACAGCATCAATAAGTGGATTCCGAGGACGGGGAATCTTAATTATTGAACTTCCATTTACCTGCCCAACTTCAGAGGTTGCTAATAGAGCAAATGGATTAGAGGGCCACGCTGGTTCTCCCTCTGAACTTGGAAAACCACGCTGAGGTTGCTCTTCAACCTTTCTAGGTGGCAGTACAGACATATCTGAGGGATGTCCACGTTCCTCTTCTGAATTTTCTGAAGTGTTTGGAAGTCCTGGCTCTGATGCTGATTGATTCAAAGAGTGGATTGATTTCTCCAAGGAAGATACATGGTCATATGTGCAAGCTGTATCTTCAAGCTTTCTAGGCGGCAGCACAGATGAATAAGAAGGATTTACATGTTCCCCTTCTAAATTTTCTGAAGTGTGTTGAAGTCCTGTCTCTAATGCTGATTGATTCAGAGGGTGGATCAGTTTCTCCGGTGAAGATACAAGGTCATATTTAGAAGCTGTATCTTCAATCTTTCTAGGTGGCAGCACTGATGTATCAGAAGGATTTCCATGTTCCCCTTCTAATTTTTCCGAAGCGTGTTGAATTCCTGGCTCTGATGCTGATTGATTCAAACAGTGAATTAGTTTCTCTGACGAAGGCACAGGGTCATATATGGAAGCAGTATCTTCAACAGCTGGTAAAGGCGAGAAAGGATTTGAACTTGATTGAACCACTTCATGCTCTGAAGCACGGACACCATGTTCAGGCTTCTCATCCTGTAATTCTGATAATGTTAAGAACGGATTCAGGGATTGAGTTTCTTCTGAACCATGGCTAGTTTGACTATTTGCATCATTAGCCATAAATGGCAACTGCAATGAAGACCAACAAGGCTGCATTACGTTATCCACTTGTTCAGACACATGTAACTTATCAACTTCAACAGCACTAACAGACAAAAATGGATTTGCGGGCTGCACAATATCACTTTCTTGAGCGGAGAAAGCAGATTGAGCTTTCTCATGATCTCTAAATGGCAGAATCGACGGAAATGACTCCGGACTATGATCCATGAATTCTCTCTGTGGGACTAGCGGAGCATGTTGAATCTTCCCCAATCTCCACTGCATTGGTGGCAGAGGAGGCAATGGTGGCATCTCCTCCAGGTTGACTTGAGTTGCTGCAGGGGGAAGGCCAAAGCTAGGAAGGACAGAACTCAATGAATCCATTTCTTGTTTACTGATGTTAATTTCCTGTCCAGTTGATTGTTGTAAATACCCAGACAGTGAAGGTTCGCTTGAAAGGTCTTCTTGACAAGATTCAGAAACATCATTAGAGAGTCTTTCCTGATCTGTGTTATTATTCGAAGATTGTATCTGATCAGATGGATGATTTGGTGAATTAGAACTTGCTCCTGCTTTCATACACTCTACATCAGTCCGGTCAGCTTGCAATTCCAGTGGCTGTTCTGAAGAAGTTTCTGGATCTGGCAGGTGAACAGCAGGTGAAGACATCACATCTTCTCCACTATCCAGAAGATGACTCTGACAGAGAGATTTTGAATCCAGCGCTTGGTCGCTAAGTCCTGAAGCAGTGGGTGGAATGGTGACATCACCTGCAGGCAAACCATTTTGGGTTACATCAGCTAAAGAGTTTAGAACACCGTCAACCATCTCTGAATTGGACTCATCACGAAAGGCCAATTTGCAAGAGGCAGAGTCCACATCTTTAGGAGCAACTTCCGTTTGAGTTGTTTCATTTTCGGCTGCTGATCCTGTAAGACATTCTGGGGAAACCAGCTCATCACATTCCAATCCATCCTTAAGTGGATCCAGAGTACCAAAATTCACAGTATCATTAGATGGAGAAATTAATTCTTGTACTGAGCAAACTAAATCATCATCAGCAGCAGCACTGGCCTCAGCAGGTACATCGTCAGTGGCAGTAAGAGACATAGGCATATTTTCTGCTTGAACGCTTTCAGCTACAGCATCATCTAAACAAGCATGATCCTCAAGTACTGAACAATCTGTGTAATTAAATGGGAGTTCAAGAGGACCAGCCTCTGGATCCACTGCATCAACCTTGCAGGTGGATGCACCTCTTTTCTCGCTGTCTTCAATCCCATAAGTATCTGCAATATTTGCTCCCTCAAAACAAAGAGCTGTTTCTTCTGCCGATTCAAGTTCAAGTTGTGTTATATTATCCACAATATCTGATAACTGCTGCTCTTTGAAGCTACAATTCTGTGAAGCATCCCTGATGGAAGTGGAATTTCCCTGGTCAACTTCAGTTTCTGGCAAAGCATCAACAACTTCAGAAACTAAATCATCATGCTTCTCAACATCTGAACCTTCTATTTCTGACAAGACTGAGTAAGGGACCTGCTCTTCTTTAGGTGAAGTACTTGTCTGAGGAGAACCAATCTTAATGTCTACTGCATTATCTCGATAACCATCAGAAGAATCATCACTACTTTTCTTTTCAGGAGGGAGCTCTGAATTGTTTGATAAATGCAATGAAACATCAGAAGAGACGTGAGGATCTCCACCATCCAACGTACCCACAGAATGGCTTTCAGAAGAAACTGCAAAAAGAGTACCATCACTTGTTTGTGAATGCATTTCAGAAAAAACTGCTGAAGAAGCAGCCAAATTAGTTTCTCTTTCATTACTGGATGATAATGTAAAACAAGGTTTCATTGAGTCAGAGGGTGCTTCACCTGATTGGTGTCGCAATGAACTTGTTGCAGGGTCCAATGGAGGCAGGGGATCATTTGAATCCACAAGAGAGGAATTACTAGATACTTCTCCAAGATTACAGATGTTATTTTCAGTAATGCACATATCATTTGGCAACATTAGATCATCAGATTTGGTCCTTTGAACTGCCACGTCTGCAGGAAACTGGTTGGACGGCATCTCTGGATTTTGGGGTATAAAAGCTTCAGAAGTAGGTAACACTATAGCTGATCCTTCACCATCAGATGGTGTAATCTCAACCAAATTGCTGAGAGTATCAGAATAAGAAAAGCTAGATCTTCCCTTCTTGAATGAACTGTTCCCATCATCAGATGCAGAAAAGTTTTCAATTAATTGAAAATCTGAAGAATGAGCTTCAAACTCTAGCTGTTCCCCATTCCTATCAGGATCAGTCCCACGTTTTTCAACATTTGAGAAGCCAATATCAGATTTAAGTCTGTACTCATGGTCTGCTTCAATTTCTGACTCCATGGTAGTAAGAGCATCCATGTAATTGTCAACCTCACTAGTCAAATCATCAGAGTTGTCCCCATCCACACTGCCCTCTGGTTTTCCTTCTCCATCAACTGCTATTTCCTTTTCATCCATCACTTTATGATGAATGGAAGGAACTACTTCCCTTTCACCATCAGCACTTGGTTCCGGAACCTTCACAATATGTCTGTCAATGACCTCACCATACAACTCATCCGTAGATGGTCTTAGAACTACTTCATGTGCATTAGGTGATGAACATGTGGTTTCCTTTCCTCGAGATGTTGCTTTCACAGGACTTACTGTAGTTATATCATATATTTCAAGCCCTGATTCACTATAATTATCTGACGTCAGTTTCAAGGGCAATGGAGTTACAGAAATTTCCCGAACCTCATTGCTCTCTGGAGGAGTCTCCAAGAATTTTTCCATGTAACTTTTCCCAGATCTCGAGTCAAATGAAGATGCATTTAATTGCCTTTTCTTTAACTTCACAAGACGTGCAGGGTCACTACGGCCCTTCTCAACACTCTCCTCCAAAAACAATTGATGCAGTCTGCATATGTAAAAGCAATTTGATTCACTAATTCATTTAAACAATCACAAAATAAGGCATAAGGATGGATTTAGAGGCCTCACTTGGCATGTGATGTTGGTACCAATTCTGGGGTTTCTCCATTCTTCCATCGTGATCCTTTCTTCTGCAAGAAAAAAAAACGATAAAATTATACCTTGGTCATATGAGAGCATGACTTTGTATAACAAAAGGAGAGGCTACCATGACAACCAAAAAATAAATTTAAAAATCACAGTTTCTGCAGCATTTGGTACATAATTTAAGTTCACTATATGGATCCAGTCCATAGAGAACATATACCTGAAATATATTGATTGGCAGATAAATACTTAAATAAGTATAGATTAAAGAATAAAAAACAGTACTATAATTCCTGACCAATAAAGGGCGTCCACCATATAGTGATAATCTATTTGCTGCAATACCTTAACTTTTCGGAATTTTCTTTCCCTATGGACTTCAGAAGGTGCTGTTTCAGCTTTAAAGAATGATGGATCGGTGTATCGCTTCAAACATGCCCCAGCCCCAGCACCATCAAATCTGATAAATTTCGCCCAAAATATTAAAGGTTTCAGTCTAAACAGTCAAATTTATTTCAGAATTCCTAAATTTCACACACACTTCAGGTAATCATACTTGTCAAGAAGAAATAACCGTGGCGGACCCCTGCATTCCTCATAAGAGTCCATTACACAGCGAGGTAAGTCTCCACGAGTGATCAGATTCTGCTCCGTGCGTAGAATAGGATGCCACTCAACACCTGAAATGAAATTACACGTTGGCATAACTATCAACTTTTAGCACGCAATCCAAAATATATTTTCTTAAGACACAATAACCCAATATGGTCATAGAAGAAAATTGTTATAAATTAACGCATAGTACGAAGTTTGTAAAGGTCCTGCCCCTTCAGCCTCCGAAAGCAGAAACATTTGAAATCATACTAATTACTACAAAAGCTTGTGATGAAGGAAATGAGTTTCATGTCAAATTATCCACAGCATCTTAAATTTTATATATCACGAGAAAAATCAAATAATTAAACAATAGCAAGCATACTCCATATGTGTTTCAATAGAACAAACCAATTATGACAAGGAGACAGATATGCTCTAAAATATCAACAAGAGCAGAGAATAACTTGACCTGCATTGGAATAGAATGGTGTATGATTAGTTTGGGATAAAAATGCTTTCTCAATCAAAGGAACCTCCGCCTCAAGTTGCTGGACACGAACCATTAGACCATGGCCTCTTGCAGCAGTCGCCAATACCTCTTCATGCAAGTCATGAAATATCTCAGCAGCAAACCTGTAACAACCACAAACAAATAAATTATCACATTTCTCCTCTTAGTCCTCCTAAACAATAAAGTGAACTGTGAACAATAATTCAGAATTATTAGAATTAAACACCACTGAGCCCCAATTTTAAAATTCACTCATTAAATTCAAACGTAATTTAGAGCCTCGCTTGTCCAAAATCTCCTCTAAATTTTAACAACAAAAAAAGGGATTAATCTAATTGAAAATTAAATAAATGAATAATTATCAGCAGTCAAATAATCCCGGATCAGTGTGAAGTTCTTAGATAACAGAAGCAAAATCATCAATCAAATCCAAAATCTGAATTTAAAACTCCAATTCTCAAGTTTAAAACTAGTAAGAACCAAAATAATAATAATAATAATAATAAGATTCTATTAAGTTAACGTTAAACTTGAAAACAAGAATTCGAGTTCAAACGACGCCGAATTTGTAAATCAGAAGCTGAAACTCACTCGGCGAGGTCACCGAGCTGGCGCAAGACGCCGACGAGGCCAGCCATGGCGACTCCTTCCAGCAGTGCTTCAGGATCATCTCTATCGACAGCTTTGTACAGCTCCGGATCCGCCAAACTGTACTCATTTCTAATCTGGTACCTCGTCAACGGCATTCCTCTCCTTTTTCCTACTCTTTTCAAAATTCAACGACTCGAAACCCTAATTTCGTCAAAAATTCTTTTTCACATTTGCGTTTACAATAAAATCGCGCTGAGTTTGAGGGAGAGAGGGAGAGAGAAATAGACGGCGATTTTTTCTTGGGGGTTTGGGATTGTGAATGAAATGAACTGAATATTTACAGTAGTCAGCGAACGTGAAGAGAGACATGTGACAGTGAGAGAGTATTTAATGTGGTTTACTTTTTATTTAAGTGGGGATTTTTTGAGGGAATAAAAATAATTTTTTAAAAAAATACGGTGAGGGTATAAATGTGTCGTTTGCTCGGCGCGCATCGCGCCGATTATGATGAACTCGTCGTATTGGATCGTGTTATTTCAATTCAATTGATTATAATAAATATTAAATAGTATCGTAATTGACTAATAGTTGGTTAAGTTACAATCAATTGCTTTTGGACCAGCTTTAATTCAAATTTATTTAAATCAATTTAACTAGTTTTCAATTACAGTATTATTTATAAAAATTTATTAAAAACTCTATTTCTCATAAAAAAAAAAAAAACATACCTCTAAACTTTTTTCTGAAACATTGAAAACTCCATCCTTAAATCACTCGATCCGGATTTAAGTGTAACAGGTAGAACCCCCGACTGTCTCAAGCTCTTACAAATATTTACAACCCCATACTCGAATCCATAACCTAACAATCAAATTATAAGTCATTTACATCAAACCACACCCCTGTGGGGCATACCTCTAAACTTGTTTTCTCTTAAATCCTTAAAGTTTTAAATTTTATTCCTCTTTATTTTTTTTTTTTTGACTAATAATATAAGAGGTCGACAAACACATTTCTTAAACATTTATTTTATTTTTAAATACATACTAAATATTAATTCATCTTTAATATTTTTTGTATGTGGATAAAACCATTTATAATCATATCGTGACTGTAGTTAAAAAAATATGCATTCAGTCACACACTTAGTTGTTGTGTGATTGTTGGTAAAAAAAAAATACAGTCATAATCCAACTGAGACACACTCATTACTAAATTACTAGTTACCTAACTAATAATCACATTATGTTAGTTGATATTAAAAAAAAATAGAGTCACAATATAATTGAAGTCACAAATATGACTGAGACACTCGCATGATAGTGGATAAAAATGTGCTTATGACTGAATTCTTTATGGTTTAAGTAAAATACTAAAATATGATTGTGACTGTATTCAATGTAATTGAAGATCGGTAATGTGATTGACATAACTAATGTAACTAAGGGTCGACAATTTGACTATATTTAATGTGAATAAAGGTCAGTAATATGATTGAGGTTCGACAATGTGAATAAGGTATTAATGTGACTGGGGTAAAAATGTGACTCTGACAAATGTCAATGTGAAGTATGTACGACGCAACAATTTAAGACTAATTTCGACCTTACGTAAGTGTGAGTTTGAGAGATGTCTGTTGAAAAAAGTTATAGATATATATGTTAAGTGTATATATATTTTTACAAGTATTTGAAAATGGCTTGTTTCAAATCATTATTCACTTATAAATTTAAGGATGAATTTTTATCTATTTTTTCGTCGAAATATATCGGCAATGTGCATTTTTTTAAGATTTATGTTTTGTAATTTGACAATATGTATTTTTTTCATAAAATATTTATATTTTGATAGATATTTATGTTTTAAATTGAAAGTGCAAAATAAAATAAAATTATTTTTTAAACACACACCACCAACGGGTGGGGTGTGTGTTTTTAATTTTTTTTTTCTTATAATCTTATCTAATTATGGGAGTAGGAACTAACTGAAAATTTAGATTTTTGAGCTCATAAAAAACAGAATCTACCAGACTCATTCGGAGGGAGGAAGTAACTGAAAATCAGTCGGCTAAAGATTGTTATCAATCATGGCTTACCATAGGCCCGAAACCAGGAGATTTATTAATTAATAATTAAATTTATACATGCTTCAGCGTCTCTCAAATTATTTCTATAAACAGTAGCTCGGATCATTTTACCAAGTCGACCATACAGAGACAATAAACAAAAAAGTGGGCCCCAGAGAAAAAGTGCCAATTGTTACGTTTTTGGTTTCATTCTGTCATGGTTCGCATAAATACAATAATCTATTTTTTTTTAATATTATTGTAAATATATAATAAGGTATTAAATAAAATATTCTGTATAGACGTAACTGGCATTTTTTTTCATGTGGAGCCCACGAATGTTAGGACATGGGTATCACACATGAACTATCACGTTCTCATTGGCACTTGATAACAACATTAGAGTAAAAGGTCCTCAATTTTTTTTATTATTATTATTTTACAAAAATTACTACATTTAGAGGATAAATGACCCTAATTAGAGACTGAATTAATAATAGAGAGAATAATCACGATTAAAGAGCCCACGCAAGTGCGGAGCCATGATTAAATTTAAGTGGTGGTTAATTTTTGTCACAATTGAGGGAGTTAATTTTGATATTGTCAAATTTATGCTCATTCAAATACAAATCATTTAATAATCGTGTCAAAAAGTTAAAACGTGACCCGACATTGAATATAAAGTGGTGATCCACTAATCGGTTTAAATCGATATACATGAATATCGCACATAAAAATAATACATAATTAAATATTTAATGATATCAAAATTCACACAATAGAAGCTTAAACTAAAAAAGACATATTTAAATTAAGAAAATATATAGTTTCAAAAGACCATCAAAGTTCATTAAAAATAATACACCATCGAAGTTTAAGTCTATGTAAATTTCAACAAAATAAGACACCATGAAATGTTCTTCCTTCACAAAAAACATTTGAGTATTGATTATAGAAACTTATAAAATAATTTATTTTTTTTAAAGTACATATAATAATAGTGTCATAAACAAATTGGTGGGTTAATGACCTGGACACGATTAGTAACGGGGACTCATTTAATAAAAATATAAAATTTTAACACTCATATTCATTTATTCATATCGGATATGTGTTGAGTTAATGGGTTGTATCATATTTTTTCAACTCTAATTGTCATATTAGTACTATTTCATTATTGTTTTTGTCTTTTATAGATTCTTCAAAAACTTGATAAAAAATTAATAATTAAATTGTTATGCCCTTCAAATAAATTTATCCAAATTCATTTGTTCAAAGCTTTCAAGATAAATAATTAACTTTACGCTAGCACTAATGCACAAAAATTGTGTATAAAGTTTGTATTATAACTCACCAATAAAATTTTTACTAACTGTATCCCTGTGATTGTGTTAAAACATAGGGATCCTTGACGATATTACCCAGTTTTTGAAATCAAAGGTCGAGTTTTGGTGAGGTGGTGGTTGTGATTTGCGAATGGAAAAAATACAAGTGGGTTTTAGAGTGTGGAGGCTGTAATTGCTTTATTGTAAAGCCATTTTCAGGAAAGATAATGTAGTTGGCTTTCCATTGATTTTTCATTCGGTGGTCCCCTCTTATTGAATCCTTCATCTCTCTCGTGCCAACTGACTTCTGGGATGGTTTTGGGGAGTTTTTAAATTTATGATAAAATTAAAAATCATTAAATATAAAACACAATGCAGCAATGAATTTAAAAAATAAAAAATAAAAAATAAAAAATAAAAAATATCTGAAGTCGCATATTTTGAAAAAATTTGTCTAAGAGTGTCAAAACTCGTGGCCCCTGACTATTGGGTTTGTAAAAGATAAGCAAATTCATGGCTCAATTTAGATGGTTAAATTTGGTTGTTTTTATTATCTTGAGGTTTTATCTAATTTTAGGAACATACATTATTACCATAAATGATCAAATATCTCTCTTTGGTAATGATTATTATAGATTTTACAAAATTTTAAAAGAGATTTGTTATGATTTACGGAAGGTTTAAAAATGGGTGATAGTTAATTTAATTTCTAAAATTGGTACAATTGCATGTTGTTGGATTCTAAATTTTTAATCAAACTAATTTAGGTCGGCGTGGTTTATTGATGTAGGGATAAGGATTTGGTCTTCAAGTACTGGGTTCGAATTAAATGAGTGTGTTTATTGTAAGAGCTTGAGTCAATCGGAAGTTTTACATGCTCCGCTTAAGTCCGCGTCAAGTGGTTTAGCGTCGGAGTTTAAAAAAAAAAGGTTTTATAAGATTATGAAGTGAATTTTCTTTAATTTTTTTTTTAAAAAAAATATTAATCTAGGACAAACTTTTTTTTAAAATGATGGGGTAAATTTATCCTAAATTAAAAGTAACAAACTGTAATACAAGTGAGATTCAATCTGTAGATCTATTTCATCACAATAAGAAATTTACTAGGAAAAAAGTTACAATAAAATATCCACCTACTTAAAGATGACTATATTTATTGAGATATATTCAGATAAATTATAACAATGATAACTTTAAGTGACTCAAACTTACAACTTAAAAATTGAGATAAAATGGTATTTACTGCCTAATTAGAAGATGATTAGTCCATTTTAGATCAATACGTAATATTCACCATTGATTATGAATTTCTTATACAAATAGGTTGTTTTTTTTTTAAAATATATATTAACCTAATGACGGCCCAATTTCTTCTTCACACATATGAGCATAATTCGAATCCTATATTTTGTATTTTCAAAATAATAAATTTTACTAATTCAACTAATTGGCGCACACATACAAATAGATTAGGTCGATAAGTTTAGGCAATCTTAAATCAAACTAAAATATAAAACAAATGGCATTTCTACATTTGCAAATGAAGCCAAAAAGGGATGAAAATGGCATCAAATTGAATATGGGTCCACTTGTGAAGTTGGTTAGAATGAGTAGATAAAATGATTCTAAAGAAAGTAATTTAGTATGTATATAAAAATGTTTAGTTAAGGAAACTGTTGAAAAAAGAAGAAATAATGAAATGGGATGACTTTGTATAATAACTATGTAGTCTATAGATAGATATAATCATTTAATCTTTGCTTCTAAGCTTTGGTTGATAAATATAGGCGACTGCTTTCATCTTACATCACCTTGTATTGATATTCAAAATTGTTTTTTTTCATTTGCTAACAGTAGCATTAGCAATCACAATAATTAAGATTGACTAATGAATCCGATGTCTAAAAAAACACAATAATAATATTAATTTAAAGTTTAAGAAATTATATTTTTTTAAATAATAAAAAAAAAATTAATAAACAATACTTGAATTCGATGATGAACTTTACCGATACCGGCCGATTTACCAACTCTAACAAAAACTTTGTGGGCAACATGTTGACAAATTTAAGGAGGCAAACAAAAATTATTATTGCTCAGTTGATTCCACTACTTTTATACTGGAAATCTATACATAAGTGGAAGTAGTTATGGAGTTGATTTATATTTATTGATTTGTTGTAATAGTTTTTTGAAAATGATGTGAGTAGGAGCCACCCATGGAGCCGTATTATATGATACACTGGATAGAAAATATAAATGGATTTTGTATTATATATGTTTATATAAGATATAAATTTTTAGAAATTATCGAAGTACTAATGAAATGATTTTGTGGGTGATTTCTGAAAATTTTTTATTAAGGAATGTCTAAATATATTATTATTATTATTATTATAAAAATAAATCTGAACGCTCATTTCATTTATATAAAAATTAGTTTTCGTTAGTCATGTAGGTATGAGAACAATGCCCAAAGGACATGAGAATTAGACCTAAAGACCGTGGAAATAATACATGTATTCTAATTGAACAAGATTAAAAGACAAATAATTAGAATTCTTTATTCACTAACGCCACAATGAAAAATCGAACTTAAGACATATTTTAAAAAATAGGAATGTCTTAACTATGTGAGCTATCACTTGTTGATATTTCCAAATAAATGATCTATTGTCCATAAGGTTTTGTTATTTCTCTCCAGCTAATTGAACAATGAAAGACCATCTGTATTTTGCAGTGATTTAAAATAAGAACTGGTCCATCGATCCCGGATTAGGAGATGATCAAAGATTAGAGGTCGGACCGCGGGTCGACCCAGGGTTATTAATTAATTAGATTTTTTTTTATTTTTTACAAAAAAAATATTAAAAAAAATCTAAATTAATAATTAAAAAATAAAAAAAAACCAACCCCTTCAATCCCCTAAACCTGGACCAGGTCATTGCTTCAGCACCTGGTTCAGTCCATACCCGGGTTGAAGGGGTCACTCGAATAAGACCTTATACCGGGTTTTGATTTAATCCGCTAAACCGACCGGTCCGATCCGAATTTAAAACCACTGGTATTTTTGTATTGAATGATAAGTTTACTGCAGATTGGGCACCTAAAAATTTGAACATATAATATTGTTTCTTGGCTTTCAAGCCACGAGGTAAAATCTTCTTTTTTCATCAAACAATTTTAACTTTCAAACTACAGAGTTAATGGTGTATCATTCAAACACCTTAGAATTACGGATTAAAAACTACAACTGTCAAACAGCTAATCCAAACAGACCCTACATAAAAAGAGGCTGATCTCATTCCCAAAAAAATAAAGAGTATAATTTCCAAATAGTTTTTGCGTTGTTTAAATTTATGACACTACCTCAACTGATTCTTTAAATTATGAAGGGCCAGAATATTTTGAAAAATAAATAAATAAATAAACTTGCCCAAGGTGAAACTCACCATTTCACTTATAGCAAAAACTCAATTATTTGCTTTTTTTAATTGATATTTTTAGGGGATATTTTTTTAGTGATGATTGTTGGGTGTGCAAACAAAGTCTCACATTGGTTAGAAATGAGGAAGATCATGGGCATATAAGGATGAACATGTATCTTCATTGGTATAAGGCCTTTTGGGTATAGCCCAAGAGCAAATCCATGAGGAGTTAGGCCCAAAGTGGACAATATCATACCAATGTGGAGATAAGTGGTGTCCTAGGTTCCTTACAATATTTTTAGGGGATATTTTTTAGTGATGATATTATTACTTCAAGTAGTTGTACATTTCAAAATATAAAAAATATCATCCTGAAATTATTGTTTTTTAATTTGTTATTACTCCAGTTGGATTTTTTTTTTTAATTGTATTATTTTTTGAACTTGATTTAGTTGGACAAAATTCCTTGCACAAAAACTTAGAACGATAGTAAGGATCCAAACACTAAAAATACCAATTTTTAGAATTTAGGGAAATATTCAATTATATATTTAAAGATCAACATATTAAATATATATATATATAATGAAATTTTATTCACTTATACATATAAAGATGGTAAAGTGCATCAAATTTGTATCGAAATCGAGTATACGATTGAAACGTGTGTCAAATATTGGGTATACATGTGATATAATATAAGTTGATATTTTCTAAGTTTTGAACACACATTACAATTTTTGGGAGGAACAATGAGTACATTTTCAAGATTGATATATTTTTAATAAAGTGTGAAATGTTTTGAGTGAACAAAATGAGAATGAACATTAATAAACAGTGAAGCATTTAAGCTCAAATATGATGAATAAAACTGAGCATGCATTGTTGTGTCTTATCAGATGGATTTGCTTTTGCATGGTGAAATTTTGAACCGAAGCTTTCCACTTCAGCTGTTTGCAATAATGACACAACATGCACTTTTCACTCTATGAAACTAAACACATTTGCATCCAACTTGTAGCTGAATGTTGGACTCTGATGCCCTCAACATTGCTGAGAATACCAATTACAACGGAATCAAAACAGGCTTGAACCCGTTGTATTGGCAAACATAGGGGTGCGGCCCAATATTGGCCCATTGAGCCCAATGTTGAAAATAATAATGGAACCCAATAGAAAAAAAAATGAGATAAGGAATTATAAATGTAATACCACGATTTATTTTATCTATTTAGTATTTAAATTAGTTTGAATTTCTTTACCCTTCTAAACCACGTTTCCACTATCCCTAAAATAACTCTTATTCACGTTTTTCCCTCCCAAAACAGTAAACCTAATCCAACTCAAACACTATATCTATATCTTTAAAAAACAACAAAAAACTAACTTTATATTTGGGGTTTTAATGTGAGACAAAGAGAGGGTGAGCAGTACGTTTTGATGTGTGAGTGTTTGAAGGCAGTTCTTAATGTGTAGATAGAGAGAAAAACGAAACCAGTAGAGAGAACCAATAGAGAGAGAAAGAGTGTGGGTGAGAGAGACAAAGTGACGGTTTGACATCCTCCGGCCATCTTTTCTGACGAGTGACCACTTCAGGAGAATCCTTTTGAAGAGACGAATCCAACACCGCCGGCCTGACGACCCAACTCCACTGGATGCGCCCTCACGCGCCGCCACAATACCGCCACACGCGCCCTATGCGTGACCCTCACCTCCCAGACCAAATTATTCCCCTTGTCGAGATACGTATGTTGGACACTTTGGTTGCCCAGATCGGACACTCGATTGTCGTGAAACGAGTTAGAAACATGAGTTATCGTCAATTGACCGTTCGTTGGTAACCATCGTGCGTCCGCTGTCACCACCACTATTTTAATCCTCATGACGTATACTGTCTATTGATCAGCTCGTCGTGGAATTTTAAAGTCGTTGGAGCTCGATACATTATTGTTACAATTTTAGGGGTGTAAATATAAAATTTTAAAAGTTTTGGACTTATTCGTAAATTGACATGATTATGGATACAAATCTATAAATTCTGATTTTTAGGGACTAATAAGTGATAATTGGGAGTTGTATGACTAAATTGACATAGTAGAAAATTTTGGGGGTTAAATTGAAAATTTTAAAAATTTGGGATAAAATCATAATTTTAGTGAGTGACTTGATCATAATTTCACATATTTGTAGATCTTGATGAGGATATAGATACATAGAGAATTATTGCGTGGATTGATGTAAGCACAATGCACAATGATTCTCTTAACATAATTGGTTGTCGGTTGATATTTGATATTGAAATTTTTATATATATATGAAATTCTTATTGATTTATTGATAGCATGAGAATTATAAATTTGTGAATATGATTTCAGACATAAATATGTGATTGTGTTATGAGTCAAAGTCGTGATTATTTCTTGATTGTCGAGATAAGATTAATGGGTTGAATGCGAGTTGTATTGAATGATGTGTATTGTTGTTATTGTTATACTGTCGGGTTTTGTATAATAATGGTTGGAGATGCGAGGTTAGCAGAAGTGTGTGGTTTATTTCCCATCATACACATTTATGCGAGGTTATATTGTGGGAAATCTTGGAATGGATGTTGACTCCCAATGGTTTCTGTTGACGCCTGATTTTCGTTCCAGGGGCAAATCCGGAAACTCGCTCCTCGAACAATCTTCTCCCAATTGTGAATTTGTTTGGTTTGTTGGGAACCAAAAGCAAACTTAGCAGAAAATGAGAACAAACACAAAGATCAACAAAGTATTTACGTGGTTTGGCGGAATGGATCCAACCTACGTCCACGGGAGCAAAGAAATAATTTTTTTTATACGTGGTCGGGCTTGGCCGACCTATTTTTACAGGTGATCGGGTATAACCGAGATACTATATCTCTCAATCGTTCAAACTCTTCTATCATTCTTACAAGTAATGCTTGAGTAAAATTATCTCCCCCGTACAAGAATATTCTCAACCTCTTTATATATTAAGGAAAATTACACTGTTCCATCATCCTCGTGACGTCAGCCGCGTGAGCCTATCTCTGCCGAAAGTAAACCTGCCACTGCCGAAAATAAAACATGTCATCTGACATTTCATTAAATCGCTCTGTTTGGTACTGCCACACGAGACAATTATGGTGCCAACATGTATCCAACCTTTCACTCGGTGAAGTGTGTCAAAGAATAACCCCACAAGTTGCCCTGTCATGTCAAAGCTTTATGAATATGGTAAGTTTCCGAGCTGTGCTTATACTGGTAATCCCGACCTGATCAATACTGAACCGCTCTTTCCCGCGAGTTCGGATCGGGTCAGGCCCGAAATCCTCGGATACTTATCTCCCTGAACAATCACACTCCTCAGGTCGATCAAAGAATGTAGTCTGAGCTCGACCAGATACCTCCGACTAAAGTTCTCGGAAAATAATATTCTGAACTTGAAATTCCCCTCCCCTCTCTCCTGAGCTAATGTTGACACTTGGGCCCAAAAATCACCATCAATCTGTCCCCTAGTTCTTGGTTCCGACTATTAAGTGAGTTGGTGCCGGGAACTATAATGGCGAGGGGGATGCTGGCCAGTCTTGCGTCGTTTTTCTCATTAGAAAACTGTATAAACTTGCTCGATAACTGATTCGGTCGACCTCATCCTTGTTATGTGCTCGGCCGGAAAACTCTTGATATCAATCCAAATAACGATGGTAGCTTGTTGCAAATACCCATTCTGCCCTTTTGAAAGCCGTTTTTCGGAAACCGTAAGTCATCATTACTGCTTTAAATGCCTATCAAATCTCATTAGGATTTTCCCTACTTTTTCTCATGTCGTGACATTTGTCATTTACGGAATTCCCGCCAAAACGAAAGTAATCGATTTACCCCGAGTTAACCAGATGGTTCCCTAATCTCGTTTGTCCAATTGGAATTGAACCGGCAAAATTAAGGCTTGCAAACGTAGAGCCCATCCGAGCCCCTCAATTGGATCCAACAACTGAGATTATCCTGATCCGTCTATAAAAAAATGAGGCATAACACCCTTCCATATTTTTTCAAATTATATCTCTCTCCCAAAACAACAAAAACTTATTTCCCTGTTCTCAGAGACCAACAGACTTCGCCGCCGACCAAGTTCGCTCGTCTTCCATTTCACCAACCCATTAAGTTCTTCTTTTGACTCAACATCATTCGCCTCTCTCGTGTTCTTCAATATGTCTGGATCGATCTTGCTTTCGTATATATTTTTGCTCTACTTTCCTGGGTATTTATTATGGTGTGGCTTGATTTGTGCGTGGGTTTTTGATGGTTGGGGTATGGGTGTTCTTGAGTTGGTTTTTTGGTTAATGTTTAGGGAATCTGTGTTCGTGGGTTTCTGAATGTGTTTCTGTTTGATGCTGTAGAAAAGATTTACTATTTTTGCCATTATTAGGACGCTTATAGCCTTTAGGTTAGGTCCTCGGTAGTTAGAATAACTCTTGTGTAGGGTATGTTCCTCAAACTGACCATTAATTGATTACTCTCCTCGGATCATGCCGTTCCAGGAATGTCAGATGTTGAATCCACCTCGATAACTCCTCTGGAGATTAGATCCCCAGTTACACCCCCAGAAACGACATACCTCAGCTCGAGGTCAGTAAGTTTGGAAGACTTTGATACTACTCTGACCCCTTCTGAGGAGGAGAACAATACTTACCATCATCGGATCCCCTGACCGAATCCTGAACGGGTCCCTTTGGACATGTCACAATTAGACATGGACCGCCCTTTAGTAGTCATGAGGGGAGAGCTAAGTGTTCTTCGACACCGGTACGCCATCCCAGCCGACATCCAATTAGAGGTTCCAACCCATCTGGAATATGCAAGTCGTCCTGAGGCCGGCTCGGTTGCCCTAGTTCCAGCCTTTTTCGAGGCCGGATTGCATCTGCCCATGCAAACTTACTTTGCTAGGATGTTGGCCTCTATGGAGATCGCCCCTTGCCAGCTAAACTTAAATAGCTGGCGAATCATGGCTGGCCTTTATGTGATCTGGAACCGAGCAGGCTTGGGAGAGCCCACATTCGAAGAAGTGAAGCGGCTGTACAGACTAAAAGCCAACCCGAAGTACCACCATAGCTGGTACTATCTTTCATCATACACTGACATCCCTCCGCTTATCATCGACCTCCCTTCCACCAATAAAAACTTCAAAGGCACCTGGTTCTGGGCCTCGGGAAACTGGGGGCAAGTTTACTCTTCTAATTCTGAGGTTATCGTCGTCCCCGAGGTCTTCACAGATGGAAGTGAGAACCTGTCCCCTAGCCATTTCCTTTACTAATCTGATAAAATAGAAAAAACTAATTCTCTGAACATTTTCAGCCTGCTGGGCGGAACCCCCCAAGGTTAGCCATCAGGTCTAGGCCATAATCAAGAAAGCCAGAGATTTTGCCGACCACTATAAAAGTATTTTCAACGACTCTGCCATTGCCAATTCAATCCTTATTCATAACACACCTCCACGTGATATGAGACGACCTGGTAGATACAACCTGACCTGCTAATAATTGCTTATATACTCGATTCCTTTAGAGGTGGTTTTACTTGTGCTCGGATTCTAACCATCTTTTATGTCATCTGTTTTGCAGGAATGTCAAGTTCAAAGAGCGTGAAGGGGAGGCTCCAATCCTTGTTGCATTCAGGTGGTCAGGGAACGTCCGGCGGCTCCCGAGGACGTGTCACCACCCCGATTCCACCCTAGGCCAAAGGGAAAGCCAAATTGACTGCTCCTCTTGCTGCAGCTCGACTATATGATGGCCAAGAGTAAAGATTTGTTGATCAGTCTTTTTTACGAGGGAGGCCAAGTACAAAGGCTCCAGTCCCAGATGACTGAGACTTAAATTTTATGGCTGCTACTATCCATATAAATATGTGATTGTATTGTTATTGTCCTGCATTTTTGTCATTGGTATGCCATCTCATCATTATTATGGCTGCTGCTATATTACCGATGTATGAATCCATAATTATTTGGTTTATGTGCTATATCCATGTAATTGCGTTATTTTTTGTGCTATCCAAGCCATTGCATCTTTACTGCTTATGATTATGATCACTTTACTTATGTATCATTTGACATTATGAGATTCTATTTGCTATTTATTACTGCACATATTGTGATGACAACTTGTTTTTGCGCTCATGGTATGCGCATTATATCTAGCGAGACTTCAAGTAAATCTGGCCGAACATGAATATGTTGTACATATCCGGCTAGGATTCCCCAAGACCAGGCCCTGGAGATGCATATCCGGATTTATTTCCCAATATTTACAGTCGTGCATAGAACAAGTAGTATAGACAAAAATTATCTACCTCTGCTGCTGATCATTTGAAATAAGAATAGTGATAAGAATAGTGATCTGATGCGAGGAAGGCTGCACAATATCATATTTGTTGTTCTTCTAATATTAAGGTAGAATGGATGAGAGACATGTTTCTTGGTTGGTACCCTTTTGGAAGGGTACATATTTGTAGGGACATTTCTTCCAACTTAAAAGAACATACCTCTAGGCTCCAAGGGGTGCATGGGAGGGGTATAACCCTTTGGAGGGTTGCACCTCAATCCAAAGGGTGCCCTTAAGGCACAATTCCATGCCTTTATAAGGTAGTCTTCTTGTTCTTTTAAAAAAATCCGAATTAATCTGAAATCAATCCGAAAATTACAGTAGTAAAGAGTCTCATAATTCCATTTTTGAGTCAGAGAGAAAATTCCTCCATTTCCAAGTTCAAGATCTTTTTAAAGAGTGCCCATTGAAGAAGATGAATCTGAGTTATCCTGTGAGAACATTAGCCACAAAACCCGTAGAGCACCGAGACGGGGCTAATAAGTTCTTAAGGACAGAGATCTATCTCGACTTGGACTGCATTTTGTCAATTTTTCCAGGTTTTTCTTCTTGTTTCAAGTTTTAGGGTTTTGGCATAGATTGGTTGGATTTTCTGGGTTTGATCTGTTTGGTTGCATGTTAGTTTTTGTTTAATGACACTATTATCCACCAACAATCTTAAGAACTTATTAAATTAGTGTTGTTAGATAGTGATGAGTGGTATTTATATCACTATTTCCCACTCATTTGACCTAATGTTTTGTATTGTTTCTCGAGATTTATGAACGTTTTGATGTGTTTTGTTGTTATTTTGCAGATAAATAAAGTTGGACAGCACTAGAGGCAATTTGGGACAAAACCGGTCAAAAATGCATCAACTGGAATATTTCAGTCTTCTGCGCGTCGCGACTCTGGAGCCTTGCGCGCCGCGACTCTCAGCCTGCGCCGAAATTGCTAAAATGCGCCGGTCCACAAAATCAGAATCTGAGAAAAGTTGACTTTGCTAACGTGCGCGTGCCACGTGTCACCATCACAACGGAGATGCTAACGTGCGCCGTGCCACGTGTCAAGATCTCATTGCTCGGACGGCCACCGCCTCACGTGTCATGCCACGTGTCACCACATCATCGTCCACATCAGCAGCCACGTCAGCAAGTCAACCGAGTCAAAGTGCCACGTCATCATCAGCCAATCACAGCGCGCCACGTGTCAAGCTCTCATTCGTCCGACGGCCGCCGCCCCACGTGTCATGCCACGTGTCGCCACATCATCACCATGACGCAAGCAATGACGTCATGAACAGTTGACACGTCAGCATGACGTAAGCGATGACGTCATGAACAGTGCCACGTCATCGGATAAGATTTGAGCCGACCAACCAGCGCGTGACACGTGTCACTGTTGCGCGCGTCGCGACTCTGGCCGCGCGGCGCGACGCCCAGACCCCATCCGCGCCTATAAATTCAGAACGAGATTTCAGAATTTTGTATCCCATCCTCTCTCTTCAATTCCTTCTAAAGAGAGAGTTCTCTCTCTAAAAGTCTTTAGTTTTTGTTTTTACTTTTTTTTTTGTTTGTAATAATTTTAATTATTTTGTAATAATAGTAATTAATTTTTACTTTTTACTTTCTTTTACAGTTTTTACTATTTACTTTTTACTTTTTAAGTTTTTACTATTTACCGTGATGCGGTAATTTCTTTATGTTCGGGTGAAAGGTAATTTCTTTTACTATTACTATTTAGATTAATCTCCCTTAAAATAATATATTTACTATTTAAATTGGACTTAATCAGGATACCGCCAGATTGGTCGGTGGGTAATAAAACATAAATTCCGCTTTATGGCTGGTTATTTTGGTTCCGCCTTTATGGCTGGTTATTTTGGTTCCGCCTTTATGGCTGGTTATTTTGGTTCCGCCTTTATGGCTGGTTGATATTAATCAATGTTTTTATATTATTTTAATGGGAGATATCTAAATAAGTAGTAGTAGAATTAATTCCTTTTACCTTAACATTTTATTTTATTTTACTTTTCAGTATTTTTATTTTATGTCTTTTATTTTATGTTTTTACTAGTCATAGTTATGTGTTAGTTATCTAGGGGTTGTGATGACTTTTAATATCAATAGTTTATAAGGGATTATTTATAGTTTGGGTAATTAATAAGTTACTTATTAAGTCTTAAGCTTAAAGCTTCTTATTGTCTGATCACCAATAAGATTGAAATGGTAAATCTAAAATGAACTAGACATAGGGATTTTAGGTTTCAGCCTTAGACTTAATAGCCCACGATCTTCTTTGAGGATAGATAACCCTTTAATAGATTTCCTTACAGGATAGGAATATACCTGTTGGGCGGGGGTAGCCATAATTGGAACTTAGACTTAATGAATCCAGGTAATGTGGTTGACATAGGAATATGGTTCAATTGGGTTATACTGGGTATTTGTAGTTGACCATCGGAAGAGGCTTTACATAATTTAGTGTTCCAGGTTAGTAAACAGATTTATTACACAAACATAAAATAATCACTTCATCTTTTAAATGATATTAAAAGAATTCACAACCTTATATCTTTTTATCTGTATTTTCCTTAGTATTTTCTTTTATCTTTTATTTATTTATCTAGCAAATCTTCAATCAACCAAATCAATCAAGCAATCAATTCCATTCTCCCCTTAATTAGATATTTGTAATTAAATAGATTCAATAATTAATAACAACAGTAGGAATTAAGTCCTCGTGGGATCGATATTTATTACTACTTGAACGATACGTGCGCTTGCGTTATACGTGTGTGTTTACGCCGGTCAAGTTTTTGGCGCCGTTGCCGGGGACTTATATTTTTGAGTTATTAATTTTGAAGCTATCTAATTTACTTGTATCTAATTTTCTTTATTTTTATCTGTAATTTTTATTTCTTTCTTTTGATTTCAGGTGACTTAAAAATGGAACACTACTGGGAGATTGAAAAATTACGTGCTTTACAAGAAGATACACCCCACATCTGGGAGCAACAGTCCGGTTTTCTGAGGCCTGTTGAACAAACCCAATGATTATCACTGGATGCCAGAACCAAGCAATGCTACATTTGTTCATCAGAACGAAATGGGGAGATGTGTGATTTGTGACAGTAACCACCCGAGCGATCAATGTATATATCGATCAGAGTGGGAGAATTTCTGGAGGCAATCAATCACAATGAAGAGCCATCACATTTCACAGAGCCACATTTTCCATCTTATCCACCATCTACCTTTGATCCTTATCAACAACCAGAACCATTTGAGGAAGATCAATTGATTCACATGTTCAAGGAACAGACAGCTCAATTTGATGCACAAATTCAGAGTCAAACAGCTTCTATACAGAGAATGACAGATCAGATCAGACAATTAACAGAAAACCAGAACTATATACCTCAAGAACCAGTTCCAGATGACACTGATGAAGCCTTCAAGTACCAATCATTTCAAAATGACACTTCAACAGAGGAGGAGGCTGAGCAGTATCAACAACCAGAGGTATCAGTTCAGGAACCCGAACCGGCAAAGTCTCGATTTGATTTTTATTATTCTGACTCTGACGAGGAGGAAGCTGATCCATTTATACCAACTGCACCAACAACGGAGGATCAAACTTTCAAGCCTCAAAATAAAGATCTTGGAGATTCTATTGCACAAATGTTTGATGAAGATCTACCTGAGCCAATCATTTCACCCAGAGCAGAGGATGAAGACCTAAAATCTGACATTTCTTTTATCATCAGGTTGAAAATTTTGATGAAACATGTATTTCACAGTTGACAGATGAAGAGCTGAATGCAGAAATTTTCAAATACATCTATGAAGAAAAGGTGGAGCAAAAAGAAGAGCAAATGGAGGAGAAAATGTCTGACCTTAATAAAGATCTAGAGCATTCAGGAAAAACATCGTTGTTTGGGGAATACAAATCAAAGATATCACCCAGAAGCTTGACAGAATGGAACTTCCATTCCAAGTCAAACACCATACGAGACCTCCTGATTTTCATTCTTTCTTTTCAGGAACCACTGGAGCAAAAAGGAGTAAAAAGGTGGCACGAGCACTGAAAAAGACAAAATTCTTTTTGCCACTTTACCGTTGAAGAGACCTTCAAAAGCAACGCTCACGGGATTGTCCATAATCGGACATCCAAAACGACATTAAAACCTCCTTAACAGATGAATTCATTCACGTCTGGCTGAAGACGAAAAATTCAGCGCTAGCAGGGAGGCAACCCATGCAATTTGTTGTAATTTATTTTTCATATTTGTGAACTTTTTAATTCTGTGTGTTATTTTTGTAGGGAAAGGCACAAACGAAGCATTTTAAAGAAGGAATGTGTTTGTTTGGAAATCAAAGATGAGAAAAAAATTCATTAGCAATGGCTGAATAAAGAATGAAATCTTGAGACTCATTCTAATGAATTTATATCAAGCGAGTGGCGTATTGCGTACACAATCCGTTTGCCTTAATTATTGCTTTGATTCGCTTTTCTGTTGTAATTATCTTTATTTTCGTAGACAGGATCCAGACTTTTTGACCTTTCACGATTTCTTTTGTTGTTTAGCTAACAAACGTCCTCTGGAAGATACTTCTGCTATTATTACTCACCCTTTTTCAGGTACTATAAATTCAGCCCGTCATTGCACTTTTGAAGGCATCCTAATTTGAAAAATAAATACATAAAAAAATGGAAGCCACTTCAAGAAGACGAGTTGAAAACATTTGTGTGTTTTGCGGTAGTACTGTTGGTACTAAACCACAATACATAGAAGCAGCACGGGAATTGGGTCGAGTATTAGCTGCAAGGAATATGCACTTAATATATGGCGGAGGAAATCTTGGACTTATGGGGATCGTTTCAAAAGCCGTACAAGAAGGAGCAGTCAGTCACGTTTTGGGAATCGTTCCAAAACCCTTGGCAGAGGCAAATCTTATGGCTCATCAAACGGAGAGGAACTGATCGTATCAGGTATGTCTGAACGCCTGGTAGAAATGATTAACCGTGCTGATGCTTTTATCGCTTTGCCAGGTGGATTGGGTACATTGGAGGAAATTTTTATAGTTCTATCTTGGGCGAACCTGAACATACACCAGAAACCAATTGGACTACTCAACGTTGATGGATTTTATGATTTTCTTTGTGTGTTTCTTGATGATGCTCGGAGAAATGGGTTCGTGTCAAAACCTATGAAAGAACTCCTCTTCACTGCCAGACTTGCTCCGGATCTGATAGACCAACTCATAGCCTATGAACCACAAGTTGACCCTATCCTATCAAAGATAAATTGGTCTGAGGACGATCGTGGTAAGAGGCGTCGAATTAATCTGGATCTTAACCTTTAATTTCCTGTAGATTTCAGCTAACCAGGTACAACCTTCTAACTCTCCTTTTACTGTTTAAGACATTGGGGACAATGTCTCATTTAGGTTTGGGGGAGGGATTTAGTTGATTAGTACCTTGTTTTTAGTTGTATGTTGTTTTTATTTTTAGTCCAAAATTTTTCGAAAAATACAAAAAAATTGAAAAATTTTCAAAAATTACAAAAATATTTTGCATTTTTGTGTTTTTATTTTGACTAAAAAGGTGAATTGGTGAGAGGTAGCTGAGTAAGGAGTTTTCACTCCTGATACGTATCTCAAACCATTTATTTCAAAACAAGTTAATTTGTTTATTTCCTTTTAAATTATTTAATTTGTGAATTCTCCTAAATCTGACTAAAATGAATATTCATATATTCAGTTGACAGGCATTATGAACTTACATGGAAACATACAGTCATGAGCTAAAATTGAAAAGTTGTAATATTCCGTGCTATAGTTTAATTGGAGGAAGCATCTCTAAATAGTGATGGAGAAAAAAAAAAAAAAAAAAAAAAAAAAAAAAAAAAAAAAAAAAACGTCTGAGATCCGGTTATTAAGTCTGTAAGGGTTTTTAACACCTAGTGCCCTAAAACCAACTGGTTGGGAGTCACTGGCCCAAAGCTCGCTACATGGATCAAAGATGCTGCAAAAATAATATATCTGAAGTCTGAGTAATTAAGTTCGTAGGGGTGTCTTAACACCTGGTGCCCTAAAGCCAACTGGTTGGAGACACCGACCCAAAGCTCGCTACATAGACGGAAGGTATTGTATATAAATAAAAAAATAGAGAAAAAATCAAAGAAAAAATCAGAAAAATCAAAAAATTATTCCATTGCTACAAAAAGTGTGAAGTCTGATAGAACTTTAGGACAAAAATATTACTCTCTTATCAACTGCACTTATGACTGTTGTGGGCAAAAATGAGTTGATTAATATTTTGTTAGCTGTGTATATGAAGAATGGTAAAAATAATCGGAGAAATTACTTATTCGGATAATTTAGAATGAAACAAAACAACTAGTAACTTGAAGTAGAATTTTCACCTGATTAGTCACTATTTTCTTTATTCTCTTTTCGCTTGTCTTTTTGCTTTTGTGTGCATTAGTTTTACTAACTTTTTACTTTTGTAAAATGTTTGTGGGTATCATTGCTGTAAACCCTCACGAGACTACACTCGTCCACTAGGGACACCTAGGGGTTTAAAGGCTTGTTGCATACGCTAAATGCAACCGTGATCCCTACGAAAGTGGCTTAGTTAGTAAATTTTATTATGTTATTTTATTTTCTGTTTTGCTCGAGGACTAGCAAAATGTTAGGTTTGGGGGTGTGATGAGTGGTATTTATATCACTATTTCCCACTCATTTGACCTAATGTTTTGTATTGTTTCTCGAGATTTATGAACGTTTTGATGTGTTTTGTTGTTATTTTGCAGATAAATAAAGTTTGGACAGCACTAGAGGCAATTTGGGACAAAACCGGTCAAAAATGCATCAACTGGAATATTTCAGTCTTCTGCGCGTCGCGACTCTGGAGCCTTGCGCGCCGCGACTCTCAGCCTGCGCCGAAATTGCTAAAATGCGCCGGGTCCACAAAATCAGAATCTGAGAAAAGTTGACTTTGCTAACGTGCGCCGTGCCACGTGTCACCATCACAACGGAGATGCTAACGTGCGCCGTGCCACGTGTCAAGATCTCATTGCTCGGACGGCCACCGCCTCACGTCATGCCACGTGTCGCCACATCATCGTCCACATCAGCAGCCACGTCAGCAAGTCAACCGAGTCAAAGTGCCACGTCATCATCAGCCAATCACAATCACAGCGCGCCACGTGTCAAGCTCTCATTCGTCCGACGGCCGCCGCCCCACGTGTCATGCCACGTGTCGCCACATCATCACCATGACGCAAGCAATGACGTCATGAACAGTTGACACGTCAGCATGACGTAAGCGATGACGTCATGAACAGTGCCACGTCATCGGATAAGATTTGAGCCGACCAACCAGCGCGTGACACGTGTCACTGTTGCGCGCGTCGCGACTCTGGCCGGCGGCGCGACGCCCAACCCCATCCGCGCCTATAAATTCAGAACGAGATTTCAGAATTTTGTATCCCATCCTCTCTCTTCAATTCCTTCTAAAGAGAGAGTTTCTCTCTCTAAAAGTCTTTAGTTTTTACTTTTTTTTTTTTTGTTTTGTAAATAATTTTAATTACTTTTTGTAATAATAGTAATTTAATTTTACTTTTTACTTTTTTTTTTTAAGTTTTTACTATTTACTTTTTACTTTTTACAGTTTTTACTATTTACCGTGATGCGGTAATTTCTTTATGTTCGGGTGAAAGGTAATTTCTTTTACTATTACTATTTAGATTAATCTCCCTTAAAAATAATATATTTACTATTTAAATTGGACTTAATCAGGATACCGCCAGATTGGTCGGTGGGTAATAAAACATAAATTCCGCCTTTATGGCTGGTTATTTTGGTTCCGCCTTTATGGCTGGTTATTTTGGTTCCGCCTTTATGGCTGGTTATTTTGGTTCCCCGCCTTATGGCTGGTTATTTTGGTTCCGCCGCCTTTATGGCTGGTTGATATTAATCACATTTTTATATTATTTTAATGGGAGATATCTAAATAACTAGTAGTAGAATTAATTCCTTTTACCTTAACATTTTATTTTATTTTACTTTTCAGTATTTTTATTTTATGTCTTTTATTTTTATGTTTTTACTAGTCATAGTTATGTGTTAGTTATCTAGGGGTTGTGATGACTTTTAATATCAATAGTTTATAAGGGATTATTTTATAGTTTGGGTAATTAATAAGTTTACTTATTAAGTCTTAAGCTTAAAGCTTCTTATTGTCTGATCACCAATAAGATTGAAATGGTAAATCTAAAATGAACTAGACATAGGGATTTTAGGTTTCAGCCTTAGACTTAATAGCCCACGATCTTCTTGAGGATAGATAACCCTTTAATAGATTTCCTTACAGGATAGGAATATACCTGTTGGGCGGGGGTAGCCATAATTGGAACTTAGACTTAATGAATCCAGGTAATGTGGTTGACATAGGAATATGGTTCAATTGGGTTATACTGGGTATTTGTAGTTGACCATCGGAAGAGGCTTTTACATAATTTAGTGTTCCAGGTTAGTAAACAGATTTATTACACAAACATAAAATAATCACTTCATCTTTTAAATGATATTAAAAGAATTCACAACCTTATATCTTTTTATCTGTATTTTCCTTAGTATTTTCTTTTATCTTTTTATTTATTTATCTAGCAAATCTTCAATCAACCAAATCAATCAAGCAATCAATTCCATTCTCCCCTTTAATTAGATATTTGTAATTAAATAGATTCAATAATTAATAACAACAGTAGGAATTAAGTCCTCGTGGGATCGATATTTTTATACTACTTGAACGATACGTGCGCTTGCGTTATACGTGTGTGTTTACGCCGGTCAGATAGTAATTCACATGCTCAGATAAGAATTTTTTTTGGAAAATATAGTGTGTGCATGAAAAATACGTAAGGGCGTTCGAGCGCCCGACGAACGCAAAAACTAAAATCTGAATTTTCGTAAGAACGTTGGAACGCATCTTCAAACGCAACTCAAACGCAAGCCTTCTGACTTAGAACGTTCGAACACGTCCTAAACACAACACGAACGTAAACCCACTGGAATATTCTGTTCGAACGCGTTCTCGAACGCTCCACGAACGTGAACTCTCTGGAACACTTCGTTCGAACGTGTTCTCGAACGCAACACGAACGTGCACACACTGGACAGTCTCGTTCGAACGTAGATACGAACACGACAATAACGCACTAAGTCCTGGAATTATTTCTAAATTGAAAAGACTTAGATTAATTTAATTAACCACAATATTAACTTAGTAAATCATATACTGAATCACAATAATCTTGGTAGTATAGATTTAAGTTATTATTAGGGTGTTCAATTATCACAAGCATACACATAGTGATAAAGTTGAAAATTAATTATATGTTGCATACTTGGTTGAGAATTTAAAGTGTAATCATACACAAGTAATTCCATCCAATCTTGATTGACACATACACATATATCTACACATATCGAATATTGTATTGTAAAATTAAAAGTGTAATACTAAGTTTTGAATTGCTAAGAGATTCTATTGAATAAGTGTTTAAAGGATATTCTGTCAAAAATGCGATAAGAGCCTAAGTGGTTACTCCGGACCCCCCTCATCCTCTGGGAATATTCCTTTATTTACTTTTCATAAGAAACTTTAGTCGAAATTCATGGACTTGTGTTTATTGGTACTACAATCCAATAGAAAAACGAGTGGATACTTGGTATATCACTTGAACAAGATCATTTGTTGATCGTTGTGCAATTTGTCTTTTGTAGACTTATTAATCTCTGTTGGTTTTTCCAGTTATGCATGCCTAGCGGAAACATCACAATACCGGTCTCTCATGGAGAAAAGCCAGAAAAGTTTGGTGGGGCAAACTTTAAATATTGGCAGAATAAAATGTTGTTCTACCTGAGAATTCTCCAGTTGGCTAAGTACCTCAAAGATCCTCCAGATCCTGTGGAGGGTGAATCGCCAACAGCCAAACAACTGCGAGAAGATACATGGTTGTCTGGCGACTTCTTGTGCAAGAACTACCTTTTGAGTGGACTTGACAATACCTTGTACAATGTGTACCAAGGCATGACTTCTGCGAAGATTCTATGAGAATCTCTCGAGAAGGAATATAAAATAGAGGATGTCGGACAAAAGAAATTTGTAGTGGGTAGGTTCCTGGACTACAAAATGGTAGATTCAAGAACAATAATGTCTCAGTTGGGTGAACTGCAATTGATCATTAATGAAATACTGGATGAAGGAATGAAACTCTGTGAGACGTTTCAAGTTGCCACCATAATTGAAAAGTTGCCTCCATCATGGAAGGACTTCAGGAGCTATCTGAAACATAAGAAGAGGCAGATGAGTCTTGAAGACCTTGGAGTTAGACTGAGGATCGAAGATGATAACATGAAGTCCGAGAAGGCCAGCTACAAGACTATGTAGTCTAAGGCCAACATCGTCGAGGGTGTAAATGGTAGCAAGAAGAGAAAGAACAGTGGAGCTGATTCTTCCCAAGCTAATATGAATTTCAATGGGAAGTGCTACAACTATGGAAAGAGCGGTCATATGGAAAATGACTGCAGAAATAAGAAGTCTCAGTACAAGGGCAAGAAAAAGAAAAATGAGGCCCATGTCACTGAAGATGAGCAGCTGACTGAAGAGATATCAGAGATGAACCTATCAACAGTGATAACTGAGGCCAACTTGGTTGGGAATCTGAGAGAATCGTGGGTAGACACTAGGGCTACTCGTCATATATGTGCAGATAACAAGATGTTTTCCTCGTATCAGAAGGTCGATGGCGGCGATCATCTTACGATGGGAAACTCATCTACCTCAAGAGTGGTTGGACAAGGCACAGTGGTTCTGAAGATGACATCTGGAAATGAGCTTATATTGAAGAATGTTTTGCATGTTCCCGATATTCGGAAGAACTTGGTCTCAGGCTCTCTCATTAGCAAAGCTGGTTTTAAGCTTGTATATGTTTCTGATAAATTTGTATTGACCAAAAATGATGTGGATGTAGGAAAATGATACCTCACTGAGGGCCTTTTCAAATTCAATGTAATGACTGTCGATCGACACAGTGCTATTAATAAAGCTACAACTTCCACTTATATTATTGAGTCACAAAATGTATGACATGAGAGGTTAGGACATATTAATTATGGTACAATGCGTAATTAAATTAACATGGACATTATACCTAAATTTTCCATTGATATGCAACATAAGTGTGAGACATGTGTTGAAGCAAAAATACATAAAGCATCATTTCATTTCATAGAACGAAGTTCTGAACCATTGGAACTTGTACACACTGATGTGTGTGATATGAATATTATACAAACAAGAGGCGGTAAAAAGTACTTTGTCACTTTTATCGATGATAGCATAAGATTCTGTTATGTGTATTCGCTGAGGAGCAAAAATGAAGCTATTGAGAGCTTTGTACACTATAAGAACGAAGTTGAAAATCAACTTGGCAAGAAAATCAAGAGAATCAGGAGCGATAGAGGTGGTGAATATTAGACCCGGCCACGGTTCCGGTTTGGAACCGGAACCGAACCGGTTGGAATCGGAAGGTTCCGATTCCGGTTCCGGAACCGTAACCGTGGCCGACCGGTTCGGTTGAGGTTCGACCCCAATCCGAACAGGTGGAACCGGTTCCACCGGTTCTACGGTTCCGGTTGGAACCGTAGGGTTCCAACAGGAACCCTAAACCCCAACGGCTAGTAGCCGTTGGGGGAGGGCAGGGAGCCGTTGGCTCCCTTCCCTCAATATTAAAAAAAAACTGTTATGTTTAAAAAAAAATTATAAATTACTAATATATCCCTAATAACGGTAATATTTAGGGCATTTTTGGTATCAAAAAAATTCTAAAACTCTATAAATAGGATTCATTTTTTATTATTTCAACACACCAAATTCTCAACTCTCTCATTTCCTACAATTCTCTTATTCTCAATCTCAATTCATACAATTCTCTTATTATCACTCTCAATTCAATTAGTTATTATCATTCGCAATTAGTCAATTTTATTATTTTTCTTCCCGATTTCTCAAACGAAAAATGGCAAGCTCATCTGAGAACATAATGTCAAATATGCCAACCCAAGAGAGTGGCCCTAGTGTCGGTGCACAATCACGGAGAAGAGAAGTTAAGGCTCGTTCCTCGGATGTTTTCAAAATTCATTTTCATTTGGAACGCCTAAAAGATAATACACAACGAGCAATTTGCAACTATTGTGGGGTTACCTACAAATTTTCTGATGGATACGGCAATATGATCAAGCACCTGGAAAGACATCATCCGGTTGAACTTGGAATTGATACGACGCAAACTCAAATGGCCAGGTACGCATCATCTAGTAGAGGTACGAGTGCTGTATATTTATTTAAATATTCTGATGCAAAAAATAGAGAAGAATTTGCGAAATTAACTTGTATGACACATCTTTCTTTAAGCTTTGGTGAAAAACTTCATTTTACTAATTACGTGCATAATGCTTTAAATCCTTCTGCATGTAGAATGACTCGAAACACAACAAAACGTCATATTTTTAAATTATATAAAGATGATAAAATTATTTTAAATGACATATTTAAAGAGATAAAATGTCGTATTTCTATATGTTCTGATATTTGGAGTGACCATTGGCAAACACACTCATACATGGGTGTGACTTGTCATTGGATTGATGCATCATTTACCATGCAAAAACGACTTATTGCATTTAGAGTTTTTGATGACCAACATACTGCACAAAATAATTATAGAATGATGAAGGTAATTTTTGATGAATATGGTTTACTGCACAAAATTTTAACAATTGGATTTGATAATGCATCTGCAAATACTGCATCCATCAATGATTTAAAATCCTTATGTGAACCAAATTTAGGGGGTCGATTTTTTCATAATCGTTGTACATGTCATGTCCTTAACTTATGTGTTCAAGACGGTCTAAAATTATTATCACCTTTCATTGATCCTATTAAAATGGCACTAAATTGTATTTGGTCATATTCTCAAGTTATGAGAGAATGGACGAAGTTTTGTAAAATAAATGGTATTAAACAGATTAAATTTTCAAGAGATGTTCCAATACGTTGGAATTCAACTTATTTTCTTTTATGTCAAGCATTTCAATACAAAAATGCATTATGTAGTTTTTTTTTTCTCAATATGTTCAAAATGTCACACTTTATCCTAGTCAATGGGATATTTTTGAAAACATTTTAGATATTTTAAAAAATTTTAATGAAGCTACTTTAACTTTTAGCGGTGTTTATTATCCAACAACACATTTATTTTTTATTGAAAGTTTGAATATTGTTGGTGCTCTCGATGAACATGCTGAAAGTAGCGATCCTAATGATATTGTTTTGTTAGAAGCCATTACTGTTATGAAGGTAAAATGGTTGAATTATTTTAGAGACATTCATTTACTTTATCTTATTGCTGCTGTTTTTGATCATAGATTTAAATTAGAAGGTTTGAATGGTGCTTTACAAGCTTACTAGGGTTATTTAGGAATATTAGAAGAAATTGATATTAAAAGAATAATGACGAAATTAAGAAATGATTTAATTGAGTTATTTAATGATTATATTGTAAGATATAACTTAGGAACATTAGGTGAATCTAGTAGTAGCGACCCGGTAATTCAAACAAGACTTAGCGCAGGGGATCGTTGGTTATTGCAACGAAATAAAAAAGCCATGGATACGACAACAAATAACCCCGAATTAGATAATTATTTTTCTACAAATTTCAAGTTTCCTACTGAAAGTTTAGTTAGTAAAAATTTTAAAATCCTTGACTGGTGGAACCGACATCAAAATATATATCATGTTTTATCAATTATTGCTAAAGAGATATTGGCAGCACATATTTCCATCGTTGCGGTTGAGCAAGCCTTCAGCTTGGGAGGCAATATATTGGAAGCTAGACGATCTTCATTACATCCAAGCACTCTAGAAGCAACAGATTGTGTGGATGATTGGACTCGAGCTGATCTGAGACAACAAGAAGATGCCCCCGATGATTTTGAAGATTTGTTCGATAATGCATCTGCAACAACAAGTGCAAGCGGAACCGGAGCTGAAGGATCAACTGATAATGATGATTGATAATTGTAAAATTGTAAATTTACAAAGGGGAAATGTCTTAAAATTGTAATGGAATTACCTGAGCTTTGATTCCTCTCACCCCTGGAGGATACGTAGGCAACTTAAATTTTTAAAAATTTAAGCTCAAGCTCTTCAATGTAATACTTTTATTTATTTATAAAATTAATCTCATTTATTTTAATTTATTTTTGAAATTAAAAAAAAAAGGGTTCGGAATCGAACCGGAACCGGAACCGAACCAGTCGGTTCTGTTCGGTTCAAGGTTCTTGTTCCACACTTGTGGAACCGGAAACCAGCCGGTTCGGTTTGGTTCCGAACTGGAACCGAACCGCCGGCCGGGTCTAGTGAATATGTGTCATCAATTGGTGAATATTGTTTCAATCATGGAATTATTCACGAAACCACTACTCCTTATTCACCTCAACAAAACGAAATTATTGAGCGCAAAAATCGGACGTTGAAGGAAATGATGAACGCCATGTTGACAAGCTCTGATTTACCTCAGAACTTGTGGGGGGAAGCCTTACTTTCCGCGAACTATGTTCTGAACAAACTTCCTCACATAAGATTGGACAAGACACCATATGAGTTGTGGAAAGGTCACATACCTTCCTATAAATACCTAAAAGTATGTGAGTGTCTTGCCAAAGTAATGATTCCTAAACCTAAGAATGTTAGAATATGACCCAAAACTGTTGATTGTATATTCATTGGATATGCTCGCAACAGTAGTGCGTATCGATTCTTGGTACACAAGTCTGAGATTTCTGACATCAATCCGAATATGATAATTGAGTCAAAGAATGCTACATTTTTTGAAGAGACATTTCCTTGTAAGGAAAGAAAAAGAACAGAGTCTCTCAAAATGACTATTGATACTGTCAAAGACAGTGATCAGGTTGACTAAGAGTCAGATCAACGTGCAAACGTTGAGACAATCAAACCTAGACGTAGCAAAAGAGCTATAATTATATTTTATCATTTTGTTTATTATTTTATGCTTTTTTGTTGTGATAATTTTTGTAATTTCATTTTTATATTAATAAAGATATCATTGTCATAATATTTTATAACAAATTTGTAATTATGTTCTTATGTTTTCTAAAAATTTAATTACTTTTGTAATTAAATTAGTTTGAAATTAATTTATAATGTCAATTTTGTTATAATTAGTTTTTAAAACTAATTATAACGAATTTTTTATTTTATTTTTTATTTTCACTTTTAGCGTCAAAAAATTTTGTCGCTTAAAGTCAAAATTTCGACGCTAAATGTCTTTTACGTCGAAATAAAAATTTTGACGCTAAATCTTGGTCGAGGAAGATATTTAGCGTCGAAAATGAATTTCGACGTAAAAAGTATTAACTTTTAGCATCGAAAATGAATTTCGACGCTAAAGATAAGTACTTTTAGCGACAAATATTTTCATCGCTAAAGATATATTTTTAGTGTCGAAATCAATTTTTGACGCTAATTACCTTCCTCTAGGGGTGTGCATTAATCGGTTTTACCGATTAACCGAACCGTTCCGACCCATTTTTTAATTACGGTTCAGTTAATTTGGTTAAATTGGTTATTGCGGTTAAATTTTTTAATTTTTTCGGTTATTCGGTTCGGTTATGGTTATGAGATTCGTATAACCGAATCGACCGATTAACCGAAATTAAACATATATATAGTAGCGTGTGTGAATCTTTTATTTTTTTGAGTTAAGATAGTCTGCATGTAAACTCTCAATTGGTTGTAGTTATATTGATTTGATAACACTACCCGAAAATAAAATTGATAAAATTCAAATGATAAGCTGCATTAATAGCTTGGTTTTGACTCTTTTTAATTTCTCTCAAGAATTTAAAGGTAAAAATACATAAAATTTCAAATGGGTAGATTTTGCATCGTGGTGGATTCATGACCCTTAAATCTGAGGCCGTGACAATCATCGAAGGTTTAAAAAATATTTCTCTCGCATGTAATTAAAAATATATATATTTAATCAAATGTTAGTTAGAATCAGTATTTTAAGAATCCAAAAAATTTAATGCGTCAGTGGTTTGACTGGTTGAAACGTTCATAAAAATCGGTAGAACCGACCTACATCTCATATAATTTTACTAATTAAAAATTATAAAAAATATTAAATTTCAATTTATTAGATTGGTTAATAACCGAATTAACCATAACCGATTGAAATATAATGGTTAATTGGTTAATGGTTATGTGTCATAAATTGGTTAAATCGGTCACACTTTTATTTAACCGAAAATTTCGGTTACGGTTAAAAAATCAAGGATTAACCGACCGAACCGACCGATGCACACCCTTACCTTCCTCGACCAAGCTTTCGCGTCAAAAATTTAATTCTACGCTAAAGACCTTTAGCGACGAAATTTTTCGACGCTAATGATCTATTTCTTGTAGTGCCTATAAAGATAAAAAGGGTTTATTTTGTTTTTTTCAATTTACTATTACTAGCATTGGGCCTGCATTTTATGCGGGCTAAACATATCGTTAACTATAATTTCATATTATAAAAAAATATAATGTTATTTTATATATTGATCTTGTAAATATTTCAGATCTCATTGATTTTATAATTTAAATGAGACAATTTGATTTATTTACATTTAATATATATATCTTTTTTGTTTGTCTCGCAATTGTCAAATAATATTTCTTATTCACATTAGAGTTTCTCTATCATCTTTATCTCCCATTTGAATTCATATCCCTAACTATAAATAACTTTTAAAATGCTTAATTTTCTTTCGGATGAAATCCAAAGAAATTTAATATAATTTATTCAATTTAAGCTTTAATTTTCTTATCTAACTTCAAATATTGATCAATCCAGATTCACTTTGTAATGACTAATAGTCATAATCTACATGATGAAGCAAAACAAATAATAAAAAATTCATAAAAAATTTATATAAATAATTTAGTATCCAGATTAAATTTGCAAGAATTAATAGTTAGAGTTTGCATCCTGAAACACAACAAATTAATAAACAGATCATGAAAAAATTTAGAGAAAAAATTTAAAGTAAAATAACAAGCAACAATCAATAATAGACCTGGAAAAAATGATTAGGTTCTGTGAACGGCTACTATTTAAATTTCTTATTTTGAGAGAATATCATGTTTTTATATTGTAATAAGTCTCTTATTTTAATAATTTTATAATTTAATAATAAAAAAATATTTTTAAAGATATTGTAATGTTAAAATTTAATAATAAATATGAGATTCTATTTTTATATTATAATAGTTTTCTAATTCTAATTGTTTATTATTTTAATTTTATGAATTAATAAAAAAATAATAATTACAAAGATTAGGTACCAATATATTTTTAATTTTAATAAGATATTATAATATGTTTTCTTATTGTAATAGGTTCATTATTTTAATATTTTATCATTTTAATTTGAAAAAATAATAAATTACAATATTAATTAATTAAAGTAATAGTCTTCTTATTTTATTCAGAGATTATATTTTTATATTGTAATAAGTTTCTTATTTTTAAAAAAATTTATTTTAATTTATAATTTAATAATAAAAAATAATTTTAGGGATATTTTAATTTTTAATTTAATTAAAAATAATAATTGTAGAGATTAGATACTACATGTCGTGGTGAGAAAGTTTTAAAATATTTAACTTATATATTTATACACATATGTTTATATTTAAATATTCGAATTATCTGTGATATCATTCAAAAATTATCAGATAGTATAATATATTTTTGTAACATCCCCAATCCGGGAATATTACCGGCAGATGACAGAATCCCATTGTCACCTAAGCCTCTGACTGAAATCAGAAATCAATCATATATGCAAACATTTTCTCATCAAGCAGAAAAACTGTATGAAATATTAAACATGGCACGTACATAATCCGGATGTGAAACAACCACACATATATACATAGATTTTACATCACAGAAACTCAAAAGAAACTACATTCTATATGAATGTAGACACAACATGATGAACCCATAAAACTAGTGACTGTAGTGCTGCTCCTATCCCGAATCCATGTCTCTCAAAATACAGCGTTGGCTCACCAAAAGGAAGGCCCTGCAAAACCTGGAGAGTGGGGGGTGAGTCCTAAAAAACTCAGTGGGTGGAGCTATAAAACCAAAAAACAATCAGTATTAGAAATGCTCATTTTCAATGTAACAACTTTCAGAATTCTTAAATCATAAACCAGAGTTTTCCCTTTCAAAACTTTTGAAAACAATGAGAAAACATCAATATCATCATCAGAAATATCATCGGTCACTGACTCCCAAAACCATGCTCTGATACCAACTTTGTAACATCCCCAATCCGAGAATATTACCGGCAGATGACAGAATCCCACTGTCACCTAAGCCTCTTACTGAAACCAGAATCAACCATATATGCAAACATTTTCTCATCAAGCAGAAAAACTGTATGAAATATTAAACATGGCACGTACATAATCCGAATGTGAAACAACCACACATATATACATAGATCTTACATCACAGAAACTCAAAAGAAACTACATTCTATATGAATGTAGACACAACATGATGAACCCATAAAACTAGTGACTGCAGTGCTGCTCTTGTCCCGAATCCATGTCTCTCAAAATACAGTGTTGGCTCACCAAAAGGAAGGCCCTGTAAAACCTGGAGAGTGGGGGTGAGTCCTAAAGAACTCAGTGAGTGGAGCTATAAAACCAGAAAATAATCAGTATTAGAAATGCTCATTTTCAATGTAACAACTTTCAGAATTCTTAAATCATAAACCAGAGTTTTCCCTTTCAAAACTTTTGAAAACAATGAAAAAACATCAATATCATCATCAGAAATATCATCGGTCAATCTGTACATAATCCTGTGGTCTTGGGGCGTTGTACGCACAGTCCCCCAAGCCACTAAACTAGACAACAGTGGTGCTATCAGTGCCACCAACCTGTCTCTGAAATATTCGGGTCTAGGGGCGTTGTACTCACAGTCCCCCTAGCCCAATACCCAGGATCTAGAGGCATCTGTCATCTCTAGTCCTGTATCCCGTGTGCACACGTCTATATCCGGTATCAATACCGATACCCATCAATACCATGTCCGTCAATTCCATATCCGTCAATTCCATATCTGAATCAAGTAACATCTGAGGTGGGTTTTTCCCCCATGCCTCCAAAATCATAAATCCATATGTTTGAAATCATTTTCATCATCAAAGCGTTTATCAGAAACCAAGTTTTATCAAAACTTGGACCATATTTCTCATTTTCATGAAATCATCATTTTAAGTAAAACAAATAAATCAATGATCTACAAAATCATAACCAAAACCACATTCAAAACTCTGAAATAAGTACTCCACTCACAGTGCTAAGGCAAATCGGGTGTGGTATGCGGCGTCGGTGACCTCCGAGTGGCTTGACGTTGATCTAATGCCAAAGAAACCGTTAGATTATTATATAATAAATGAGAAAAGTATAAACAATCAAAGGTAAATGTTCATGCTTATGGTATGACTTATCATGTGGTTACTTATCTATACAAAGCCCCTAGAGTGCCCCTAAACGTCTTAGAATTAAACCGGAATGATTTTAAAACAAGTCCTGGAACTGTGATTGGCATCGCGACGCAGCTTCTCTGCGCGTCGCGATGCGCAACAAAAATCCAGTAATCTAATTATGCTTCACGCGTTGCGACGCACACCCTCTTTAGTGTCGCGACACATACCAGTTTTCCAAGATCCAGAATTTTAATTACACTTCATACACCATTTCTTCAACACCATTCAAACCACAATCAGAACAAATACATCACTTAGCATCAATTTCACCCTTCAATACTACCACATAACCAAGCCATAATCATAACAAATATATCATATAACATCAATTACACCTTTATATAACCATTTATAAATCTCAACTCAACTTCACATTTAAGGATTTTACAAATTGGGGAATTCCTCAAATCTCCAATTTCTTGACTCAAAACCAAATATTCATCATTAAACTCAAACCAATAACATTCTTCAAGTATCAAATCATCAAAACTTAGTAATTTTAGATTTTGGTTTTTACCTTTCTCACCTTAAATCAATTTATTTATTCACAAGTATATTTCCTTAAACTCCCTTATCACACTTTCAAGCTTGCATGTGGCTTTGGAGCTCTAGATTTGGTGGAAATTGAGGAAAATTTTCTGGAAAGAAAGGCTTGGTTTCTTTGCTAAGGAGAGAGGAAGAGGAAATAATAAGAGAAGAAGAAAACGTGAAGTGGGGGTTGATTTCTTATTTTTTTTCTCAAAAAAAAAAAAATCATGACACAAAGCATGTGAAGGAAATTTGTTAACAAGGCTTAACAAATATCACCAAGCCTTGTTTATGAATGTTATAAGGTTTAGGTAACAATTAACACCTGCTAAATAATGATATTGGTCAATCTATTAAAAATCCTATCGGACCTAAATATATTAACCCAAAAAAAATTATAAACATTGCGACACTAATCAGGTTTTTATGCCATCTTCAAATTTATTCGCTATCCCCCCCGGAATAATTAAATCCTGTCGTTACAAATTCTCCCCCTTAAAATGATTCGTCCTCGAATCAAAGTGCTAAATTAAAAGGGCCATGCCTTCTGCAAATAAATGAGGATATTGCTCTTTCATGTTAGCTTCTGGCTCCCAAGTCGTCTCTTGACCCTTGTGGTGTCGCCAAACGACCTTAACTGAGGGAATCCACATGGACCGTAACTTCCTTGTTTCTCTATCCACTATAGCTACTGGTTGTTCCAAATAGGATAAATCTCGATAGATATCAACTGTTTGAGGCTCTAAAACATGAGATTCATCGTATAAGTATTTTCGTAGCATAGACACATGGAACACCAAATGTATTCTATCCATATTAGGCAGGAGTGCTAACTCATATGCTCTACCTCCAATTTTGTGAAGTATTTGAAACGGTCCAATATATCTAGGGCTAAGTTTATCTCTTTTGCCAAATCTCATGACTCTTTTAAAAGGAGATACCTTTAAAAACACCGATCACCCACTTGAAATTCAAAATCTTTTCTTTGGTGATCTGCATAACTTTTCTGGAGACTTTGAGCCGTCTTCATCCTTTCTCTAATCAACTTCACCTTTTCCACTGCATCCTGTACCAAGTCAGGCCCAAGCAATTTTTGTTCACTGTTTCAAACCATCCCACTGGTGATCTACATTTCCGACCATATAAGGCTTCAAAAAGATCCATCTGAATACTTGCATGATAACTATTGTTATAGGCAAATTCTATAATTGGCAAATACTGGTCCCAACTACCTTCAAAATCTACTACACAAGCTCGTAACATATCCTCCAAGGTTTGAATAGTTCGTTCTGATTGTCCATCTGTTTGAGAATGGAAAGCTGTACTAAAACGTAACTGAGAACCCAATGCTTTTTGAAATGATTGCCAAAACTTGGATGTAAATTGAGAACCTCGATCAGAGATTATTGAGACATGTATTCCGTGTAATGACACTATATTATCCAAATACATCCTGGCATACTGAGCTATTAAAAAGTTAGTCTTTACAGGCAGAAAGTGTGCATATTTCGTCAACCTGTCTACAATCACCCAAATAGAATCATACCCTTTCGAGGTATGAGGAAGCCCAATTACAAAATCCATAATAATCTTCTCTCATTTCCATTCAGGAATATCCAAATTTTGAAGTTTCCCTGTTAGTCTCTGATGCTCTATTTTAACCTGCTGACAAGTAAGACATTTAGCAACAAACTCTACTACATCCATTTTCATACCATCCCACCAATAGAGATCTTTTAAATCATGGTACATCTTGGTAACTCCATGGTGCATAGTATAGGATGAGGCGTGAGCTTTCTCTAACAACGAGTTTCTCAACTCAGGAATTAGAGGAACAACCATTATGCCTTTCTTTCTCAGGAGATTTTCATTGTCTACATAATACTCCTCATCCACACCTTGCTTTAGTTTACCTCTAATCTGTTGGATTTGAGTGTCTGTTTCCTGAGCAGTTCTAATCTCATCCACCTATGTAGATCAGACCTGAATCTGAGCCAGCAATATTCCTTGATTTGTTACTTGAAAACTTACCCCTTCTGAAATATATTTCTGCACATGTTTGGCTGGTTGCCACCTTTCAGTTGGTAGATGAGCTAAACTCCCCATAGATTTCCTACTTAAGGCATCAGCTACCATATTAGCCTTACCATTATGATATTGAATTGAACAATCATAACCTTTCAGCAATTCAATCCATCGCATCTGCCTCAAATTAAGATTTTTTTTACTTGGAATATACTTGAGACTTTTGTGATCAGTAAAAATCTCAAACTTTTCACCATATAAGTAATGTCGTCATATCTTCAAGGCAAAAATTATGGCTGCCATTTCCAAGTCATGGGTGGGATAATTTTGTTCATAAGGTTTTAGCTGCCTAGAAGCATAGGCAGTAACTTTTCCTCCTTGCATCAACACACATCCCAATCCCACTCTAGAAGCATCACAGTACACCATAAACCCTCATGATCTTGACGGTAAATCTAGAACATGAGCGGTAGTCAATCGGGTAAACTTCTCTCACATGCATCTGACCACACATACTTCACATTTTCCTACGTCAATCGGGTTAACGGAGCAACTATTCTGGAGAAGTTTTCCACGGATCTCCAGTAGTATCATGCTAACCCCAAGAAACTACGAATCTCCGTCACACTGGTGGGCCTATGCCACTTTTGAATGGCTTCAATTTTCTGGGAATCTACACCAATTCCTTCTTTTGACACCACATGCCCCAGCAACACCACTCTGGACAACCAAAACTCACATTTAGAGAATTTAGCAAACAACTTGTACTCTCTCAAAGTCTGTAATACTTGATGCAAGTGCTCTGCATGTTCCTGCTCACTATGTGAATACACCATGATATCATCAATGAAAACTATCACAAATCGATCCAAAAAGGGCCTGAATACCCTATTCATCAAATACATAAAAGCTGCATGAGCATTAGTCAAACCAAATGACATTACCAAGAATTCGTAATGTCCATATCTAGTCCGGAAAGCTGTCTTCGGTACATCGCTTTCTCTAATCCTCAACTGATGATATCCCGACCGGAGGTATATTTTTGAGAAACACTGAGCTCCCTGAAGTTGATCAAACAAATCATCAATCCTCGGTAATGGGTATTTATTCTTAATTATCACATTATTTAGCTATCGATAATATATACACAACCGAAACGTCCCATCTTTCTTTTTTACAAATAACACTGGGGCACCACACGGAGACAAGTTGGGACGAATGAACCCCTTGTCCAGCAAATCTTGCAATTGTACCTTCAATTCCTTAAGTTCTGCAGGAGCCATCCTATACGGAGGAATTAATACGGGTTGCGTGCCAAGAACTATATCTATAGAGAATTCAATCTCTCTATCCTGTGGCAACCCCGGTAACTCATCTGGGGAAAACATCTGGATACTCATTTACCACTGGAATTTGATCAATACTCTTTTCTTCTGCTCTATTATCTGTCACAAAAGCTAGATATCCCACATTCTTCTTGCGAAGAAGCTTGAATGCTTGTATTACCGATATCAAATTATGGGGTACCACACTCCTATCTCCCTAATAAACACTAACCGGTCGATCAGAGGTATGCAATGTGACAATCTTATCCCGACAATCAACCACTACATTATGTGCAGCTAACCAATCCATTACCAGAATAACATCAAACCTCAATAGACTTAGCACTACCAAATCAGCATAACACGTATTCCCATCAATCTCAACTAGGCAGGCCTTCACTCTTTGTGTAACCTCTATAGGCTCTCATACTGGTGTATTTATAAAAATTGGTGAATCTAATATCTCTGTATCTTTACCCAGATAAGTCACAAAATATGGTGATATAAATGAATGAGTGGCTCTCGAATCGAATAATACTCTGGCATTTACTGAGCCAACCGGCAATGTACCTGTAACAACGACATTAGATGCCTGAGCATCATGTGGTGTGAGGGTATAAACTCTACCATGAGCTCTACTAGTGGAGGCACGTCCCCGATCACCCACTGGATGTCCTCTACCACCTGCCGTTTGCCCCATCACTACAGATATTTGTTCTCCTCCCAAATTCCTATTTTGTTGAGGCTGGGGCGCTGATGAAGTAGCATAGAGAAATGACAATTGCTTTGAGGGTACTGAGCAATCCATCTTTAGATGACATATATGTCCACATCGATAATAATTCCTACTCTCGAGTCGGCAAGCTCCTGAATGGGGTCGCCCACAAATCACACATGATGGGAGACCTCGCCCTGGCTGGGCTATCGATGGTGAAGAAACCGTACGGGACACAGTGCTCTGAATAGGTCTTCGGTTTGAGTCTACCTGCATCAATCCAATATCACGCCGTGTATGAGGATGAACGGATGTCTGTGGCCATCTACCCTGACCACTCTGCTGTGGTCTAGCCCTCTCCTCTGATCTCGGCCTCTTTCGGGATTCTCTCACAGCCTGTCTCTCCCTAACCGAGCCTCAAACCTGAGAGCAGCATCCAAGGCCTGTGTATATGTAGTAGTCTCTGTAATATGAATAGATCAAAATAGATAATCCCGAAGTCCATCTACAAATCGTTTCACCTTCATTTCTCCAGTACTGATCAAATGTGGGCATACCGTGAAAGCCGGGTGAATTGTATGTCATACTCTGAAACAGTCATTTGTTCTCCCTGGACCAACTGCTTAAACTCCCGAGCTCTATCATCTCTAATACTTCGAGGCAAAAACCTGTTCAAAAATGTTGTGCTAAATTCAACCCAAGTCATGGGAGGGGCATCATGTCTCCGGTTACCTCAAAAAGCCATAAACCAAGTATTAGCAATATTATTCAGCTGGAAACTAACCAATTCCACCATTCTCTCTGCTGAACACCTCAAAGCTAGACATATACGATCCGACTCCTTAATAAATCCATATGGGTCGGGGGATGATTCTACTCTCGAAAAGGTGGGTGGCCATAGTTTCCGAAAATCATGTAAAAAAACCGACAGCTCCTGCCGCTGAACCACCTGAGCTGCCACTGGAATATGTCCCTGAGAAGGTCATGTCTCATGAGCAATAATATTTGGTATCGCTGGGGGAACTACAGTCTCATGAGCCAACAGAGGTTTGGGTGGTGGTGGTGGAATAGGAACTACAGGTTCTGCAGCTCTTGGCCCTGGGAATGGTGGCTGCTACTGTCGCATAGCTAATTGTGTAAAGGCTGCTAATGCACGCTGAAGTTGCTGAATTCCCGTAGTTAATCCTTCATTACCCTGAGCTACCAGTTCTGCCTCATCTGCTCTCATAACCCCCTCATTTACCGATTCATCTCTCTGTCCCCTATCTACATCAGCGGGAGGTGCTACTGATCACTGGTCTGGGTTTACATCCTGGGGTGCCCGATTACGTCAGGGTCTACCTCTGCCTCTGGTTCTAGGTAACATGATATCTAGGTGATCAAGAAAGAAAATAGTTAATTGAATTCAAAAAGAGCCATAATCAATCAGAATGAAACATACCTCGGAACAGAATATCGGAGAAGTAGCCCTTTATATACTAGTACCCCGAGTATACTACATATATAAGAAACTATTAATCTCCCACTACAGTCACTGACTCCCAAAACCATGTTCTGATACCAACTTTGTAACATCCCCAATCCGAGAATATTACCGGCAGATGACAGAATCCCACTGTCACCTAAGCCTCTGACTGAAACCAGAATCAACCATATATGCAAACATTTTCTCATCAAGCAGAAAAACTGTATGAAATATTAAACATGGCACGTACATAATCCGAATGTGAAACAACCACACATATATACATAGATCTTACATCACAGAAACTCAAAAGAAACTACATTCTATATGAATGTAGACACAACATGATGAACCCATAAAACTAGTGACTGCAGTGCTGCTCCTGTCCCGAATCCATGTCTATCAAAATACAGTGTTGGCTCACCAAAAGGAAGGCCCTGTAAAACCTGGAGAGTGGGGGTGAGTCCTAAAGAACTCAGTGAGTGGAGCTATAAAACCATAAAATAATCAGTATTAGAAATGCTCATTTTCAATGTAACAACTTTCAGAATTCTTAAATCATAAACCAGAGTTTTCCCTTTCAAAACTTTTGAAAACAATGAGAAAACATCAATATCATCATCAGAAATATCATCGGTCAATCTGTACATAATCATGTGGTCTTGGGGTGTTGTACGCACAGTCCCCCAAGCCACTAAACTAGACAACAGTGGTGCTATCAGTGCCACCAACCTGTCTCTGAAATATTCGGGTCTAGGGGCGTTGTACTCACAGTCCCCCTAGCCCAATACCCAGGATCTAGAGGCATCTGTCATCTCTAGTCATGTATCCTGTGTGCACACGTCTATATCCGGTATCAATATCGATACCCATCAATACCATGTCCGTCAATTCCATATCCGTCAATTCCATATCTATCAATTCCATATCTGAATCAAGTAACATCTGAGGTGGGTTTTTTCCCCCATGCCTCCAAAATCATAAATTCATATGTTTGATCATTTTCATCATCAAAGCGTTTATCAGAAACCAAGTTTTATCAAAACTTGGACCATATTTCTCATTTTCATGAAATCATCATTTTAAGTAAAACAAATAAATCAATGATCTACAAAATCATAATCAAAACCACATTCAAAACTCTGAAATAAGTACTCCACTCACAGTGCTAAGGCAAATCGGGTGTGGTATGCGGCGTCGGTGACCTCCGAGTGGCTTGACGTTGATCTAATGCCAAAGAAACTGTTAGATTATTATATAATAAATGAGAAAAGTATAAGCAATCAAAGGTAAATGTTCATGCTTATGGTATGACTTATCATGTGGTTACTTATCTATACAAAGCCCCTAGAGTGCCCCTAAACGTCTTAGAATTAAACCGGAATGATTTTAAAACAAGTCCTGGAACTGTGATTGGCATCGCGACGCAGCTTCTCTGTGCGTCGCGATGCGCAAGAAAAATCCAGTAATCTAATTATGCTTCACGCGTCGCGACGCACACCCTCTTTAGTGTCGCGACGTATACCAGTTTTTCAAGATCCAGAATTTTAATTACACATCATACACCATTTCTTCAACACCATTCAAACCACAATCAGAACAAATACATCACTTATCATCAATTTCACCCTTCAATACTACCACATAACCAAGCCATAATCATAACAAATATATCATATAACATCAGTTACACCTTTATATAACCATTTATAAATCTCAACTCAACTTCACATTTAAGGATTTTACAAATTGGGGAATTCCTCAAATCTCCAATTTCTTGACTCAAAACCAAATATTCATCATTAAACTCAAACCAATAACATTCTTCAAGTATCAAATCATCAAAACTTAGTAATTTTAGATTTTGGTTTTTACCTTTCTCACCTTAAATCAATTTATTTCTTCACAAGTATATTTCCTTAAACTCCTTATCACACTTTCAAGCTTGCATGTGGCTTTGGAGCTCTAGATTTGGTGGAAATGGAGGATAATTTTCTGGAAAGAAAGGCTTGGTTTCTTTGCTAGGGAGAGAGGAAGAAGAAATAAGAAGAGAAGAAGAAAATATGAAGTGGAGGTTGATTTCTTTTTTTCTTTTTTTTTTTTTTTAAAAAAAATTCAAGACACCAAGCATGTGAAGGACATTTGTTAACAAATGTCACCAAGCCTTGTTAATAAATGTTATAAGGTTTAGGTAACAATTAACACCTGCTAAATAATGATATTGGTTTATCTATTAAAACTCCTATCAGACCTAAATATATTAACCCAAAAAAAATTATAAACATTGCGACACTAATCGGGTTTTTATGCCATCTCCAAATTTATTCGCTACCCCCCCCCCCCCCCCCGGAATAATTAAATCTCGTCGTTACAATTTTCTTGTTATAATAAGATTTTTATTTTTTATTTAAAATAGTAATTTTATAATTTTGTAGTATTTCTTATTTTTAAAGGATATAATAATAATTATTTTCTTATTATAATATAGTTCTTATAAAATTATAATATTAAAATTATTAATTTAATTTTATAATTTAATAATATTTCTTATTTTAATAGGAAAATATAATATATTTTCTTATTGTAATAGAGTTCTTATGAAATTATAATATTTATTTTTATTGTAATAGATTTTTATTAAATAAAAATATTAATTTATTTTTATAATTTAATAGTGAATAGTAACGTGATGCGATGGAAATGCTTAAAAATATTTAATTTATAAATATATGTATATATATATATATATAAGAGCATTGGCGGGTCAAAATTTCTACTTTTATAGGGATTTTATACCCTTAAGTCTGAGGGAACCTCTGCCCCTCCATTCTTATATTCTTTGTCAGCAATTAGTTAATTATTAAGAATTAATTAAGCATAAACAGCTGCTTAGTAGTTGAATCTTTGCGTCTTTGACCTTTTGACTTGAGTTGGTGTTTGTGTTATTGAACAAATGCATGAAGTTTCTATAGATACACTCTTCGTGCAAGCCAGACTGTCTAAGCCAGAAATAAGACACTGGAAGATATGGAAATCGGAATATAATATAATTTATATAAAAATGATTGATATATTTAATTCATATTAATTATTAAGACAGGAAATGATTGATTGTAAATGAAGGAAAATTTTGGTTGACTCAGACTTTTAAGAAATTTTTTTGAATCTTTGAATTGAATTATATTAAAGTTGAAATTAAAGGCAGTTAGCTCGTAGTTAGGTAGATAGATCCTATCATGAGGCTGATTATTTTGGTATTATTAAAAAATGGTTTTTATTTATTTATTAATTTTTAAGATATGAGCTTACATGAGTTGTGAAAGATCTCTTAGTACGTGTATATATATATATTTTTTTTTTGTGGGTGCAGATTTCTCAAGTTTTCAACTTAATTTTTTTAATTTAAATCTAAACTTTGAAATCTAAGGCATTGAAAATGATAGATGCATTAATATTATTAAATGTTATTTTGATTTTAAATATCTGTTAATAGATTATCTTAAATCAATAATTAGATTTTGATGTACAAATTTAAATAAAAAATTTAAGTTAATATGTACCCACTATTTTTATAAGGAAAATTATCATTTTTCTTTTTTTTTTTCTTAAAAAAAAAGTTAGAAACCCTCCTGTCAAACCACCCTATATGGGTTTAAGCGGAGTAGATAAAACCTCCGGATGTCCTAGGCTATTTCAAAAAATACATCACCGGACTCGAACCCATGACATGACAACCAAGTCTTATGTCATTTGGCACAAAGCCACACCCCTTAGTGATATTATTTTTCCACTTGATAAATATTAAATAGCATTAAACATCATTTAACATGAAAACTTTAAATCCACATATAATTTGAAATTTTTTAATTTTTTCACTTGATAAAGTGGAAAAGTGTACAAATTATATATTTAATTTAGGGAAAATTATTCGTTTTCTAGTAGAAAGTGAATACATTTGAAATTTCAGTTAGAATTTTTTTAAAATTTTTTGTGATAAACAATATTATGTTATTTATCAGATGGAAAAATGATAATTTATTTTTTTATATTTAATTAAAATCTATTTCTTCGTTATAATAATAGCTACCAAAAGTGTTTAAATCAAGAGAGGATCTTGTTCAATTTCAAAAAACGAAAAGAGCAATATGAGTATTATGTGATCTTGTTGTCACAACAAAAAACATTTTGTTTATTCTTTTTTTCAGTTTCAAAAATACCTTAATAAATAAAAATTATGATATTCTTGAATAAAATTATTTGAAAACCAATTTGGTCAAGCCCTTGAGGGAAACTAATTCTCTCTATTTATTACATTCAAATATATATGATTTTTCACATCAATGGATGGTAAGGATTATTTGACTGATATAAAGTGTTTCAAAATACCGAAATATAAATATCTAGCAAAACCATGTGGGATAATCTGATGTGGGATTATAACCGTTGTATTACCGTAGTGTTCCAACAGGAACCCTACCCCCAACAGCTACTAGCCGTTGGGGGCAGGGAGCCGTTATTAAGTAAAAAAAAAAATTTATTAAAAAATTTATAAATTAAAATATAAATTACTAATATATCCCTAATAACGGTAATACAACAGTTATATTTAGGGGCATTTGTTCGATAATGCTTCTGCAAGTGCAACAACAAGTGTAAGCGGAACCGGAGCCGAAAGATCAACTGATAATGATGATTGATAATTGTAAAATTATAATTTAAAAAGGGGATATGTCTTAAAATTGTAATGGAACTACGTGAGCTTTGATTCCTCTCACCCTTGGAGGATACGTAGGCAACTTAAATTTTTAAAAATTTAAGCTCAAGCTCTTCAATGTAATAATTTTTTTTTTTATTTATAAAATTAATCTCATTTATTTTAATTAATTTTCAAATTTTTTTTAAAAAAAAGGTTAGGAACCGAACCGGTCGGTTTCTGTTCGGTTCAAAGTTCCGATTCCACTTAAGTGTGGAACCGGAAACCGGCCGGTTCGGTTCGGTTTCGCTAATTTTTTACACTAAATTTGAGATTATCTAACCTTGGATTTGATAATTTTTTTGGTTAAAAGCCATAAGGAGCCATTTACAGCTAGATTTTCGTTGGCTGTTCAAAATCTTACTGTCTATTTTATGGATGAATTTCATTTTATGAATTATGTATAAGTGTGGAGTACGTATTAGATAAATCTTAATAATTAATTTAGTATTTAATACAAATTAATTTTACAGATTCTTTGGATAAACCCTAACTTGCCACATGCACGTTCCTGATTTGTTCTAACCTTTGTGTTCAGATCAACTAGCTATAGTTAAAGTTTGCGATTGGCTAGCCGGCCAATACTCATTGGCATATGTGTTTAACCAGTAATTATTTAGTGCAACGGAGTCATGAATGATATGATATCATCAATAAATTAATAAATGATATATTTAATTTAACTCCTATTTTTTTAGTTGTTTTATAATATTTTAACACGCATGGAAATAGATTGTTGAATTATTATACAAATGACGTGATACCTCCGTTGTATTATAGATTTTCTCGTGTTTAACATGTTTAATTAGTTTAGCGTATTTTAGTAGTTAATTTTTAATATTTCATGTCATATATTTTTTGGGAAAGACAACCACACCACACACACTTATTAATTTTAAAAAATTAATGATCATATAGAGTTTTTTTTTTTGGATAATCATTTTTTTATTATAATAATCCAACCATCTTTCATCCGAACATAATTGTCCCAAAAAAAAAAAAAAACACTTTATGTGACTATTGCTGAAAATAAAAAGATTTTTGTGAGCATTTCACCAAATCAGAGAATGTTCAGTCAGTTTCATTATTCTTTGATATATTAAATATGGGTCATGCTAATAAGTGCCATAAGGACACTCATTAAGAATCCATATTTGGAAAGTTTTCACATCATTTTTTTGGAAAATATAAAAAATTATCAAAACATTAATTAATTTTTCTTATTTCACATAAAAACTTTCCAAAAATGAATCATTAATGAATGCCCTTAGCATTTCCCATTAAATATAGCATGAGCTAATACTGAAAGTAAGAAGTGGATGATATAAATGATTAAATGATAAATCTCCCGAATTTCACCAATACAAAGTTGACTTTAATTAATTGTCAGCCCCAAATTAACCGAAAAAAATATATTGCTTGATTACAATTTCTGTGTAAACAAATGAGAAACAGATTACAAATCTGAAGGTACTGAGCCACACCTAGATTTTATTAATTCATAGATTAACGTTTATAATTAAATTTTATTTTATTGGATCAAATGTTTGAGTACATTAATAGACCACGATGGTTTGAAAGTGGAAACCATGGAGGCTTAGCTAGGGTTAGTTTTGTCGAACAAGTGGTGCATATGAACAATATTCATTTTTTAATAAGAGTTTTTATATTACCTTGAAATAATATAGAGAACAGCTGTTCTCACGTAACTCCAATAACATTTAAATACTCCTTCAATTCTTAATTCTATAAATAAATGAGGAGTGATATGTGAACAAATAGATGATAAAGAGAGAATAAATTATTTTATCTTTATGTGTATTTAAAAATTATAATTTAATAATTTCACATTATTTTTTAATATATATATATAATTGTAAATACAAAAAACAGACAAAAAATTTATCATCCCTTTATTCTCTCTATTCACTTATCGCGATTTTCACACATTATATAAGCGCACGTATCGCTCAAATAGTATAAAAGTTATCGATCACTTGAGAACTTATCACTCACGTTACTAATTATTAAGACTAACTACCTATGAGTATCTAATTGAAATTAAATATGATAGATTTTAAATTGAGTTTAAACTAAAGTTACAGAAAATAAATAGAACAATGGTAATTTTTAAGGGTAATCAATGAGAAGGTGTTTAGGGTTGTGAATCCACCCAATATTTTTTAAAAGATGAATTGGTTTTTCTATACTCGTATACTAAATTGACTTATTAACCTGGAACACTAAAATATCAACAAGCTTTTTCGATGGTTATGTGCAAACATTCAGAGTAAATTATTAACTATATTTCTATGTCAACTAATTAACCCCAAATTCATTAAGATCTTGTTCCATTTATGGCTACACACGCCCTACATGTATTTATTTATCATGTAGGGAAATCTCTAAGATGAGATCGTGTGCTATTGAATTTAAGGTTAAATCTAAAATTCATTTGTCAAGTTCAATTAAGTTTACCACATCAATCATATCGGTGATTAGGCAACAAGAAGCATTAAGAACGAGATTCAATAAATAAGACAAAGCATAACACATAATATAAGGGAAATCAATTTATAAACTCAAAATATTGGGTTACATCACAACCCCAGATTAGAGGTTTAGTTACTACACATGCTCAAAAACTTTAAATAAATAATCAATGATAAGCAAAACATCAATGAAGTAAAAAGAAGAAGAAACTTTGTCGAGATCGTCAGTCTTTCGCTTCATGCTATTGAGTTTTTGTGCTGTGCTCGCTTGATGTGTTTTGTCTTCTCTAAAAAATCTCTTTCGAGGCTTCAAAAGTATGTTATGAGACTCTCCTTTATGTTTTGGGACGAGTTGTTGCTTATATAGGAGGTCTTATGGGTGTTTCCTTGTTAAAAATTGAGTCATGAACGAGTATGGGCCGCACCTCGCAAAGCACGTGATTGCATCGTGGCGCGCACTTTTGCTTTCATCGGCGCGTCGCGACACGCCAGGACCGGCGTCGCGACGCGCAACTCGCTTTTCCCTCTATCAAGATTTTCTTCATCTGCTCGTCTCGAACGCGCATTCCAGCATCGGGACGTGCATTTTGACTCTGAATTTGTCCTGATTTGTTCCATATTTTACCGTTTTCATCCGTAATTGATTCTATTGAGTTTTGATATTATTTTTAACTATAAAACGAACCAAAAACACATCAAAACACTTATAAAACTCGAGATACGCACAAAACATCAAGCTAGAGGGATGGACACATATACATATCGGTTGCCGATCCGCCCATCATCCACTTATCATTTTTCCAAATAAATACTTTCATTCTCCTTTACCAAAAGCACTACTTCAAAAGCAGCTCTTGTTATAAGTGCTTCCTCTCTCTCTTCATATTGTTGATAAAAATTAAAAACCATGCCTGCTCAAGTGATGCCTGAGCCAACTCTTCAAAGCATTCATGTCTTGGCTTGGGATGACAATCCTCCTCCTCACAAAAGGTATCTTCTAGCTTCTTCACAACTTCTTATATTCTCCTTAATTAATTTCTTTTCTTTTATATAATAATTATAATAATTTTTTTTTGGTGTTAATTTGGTGCTACATATTTTACAGATTGGACGGGAAAGTTGCTATAATAACGGGCGGTGCCAGAGGAATAGGCGAGGCAGCGGTGAGATTATTTGCCCGGCATGGCGCCAAGGTTGTAATAGCTGACGTGGAAGACACGCTTGGCTCCGTTCTTGCCAACATATTAGCCCCTGCCGCCGTCACCTTTGTTCACTGTGACGTTAGCTCAGAAGAAGACGTAGAGAACTTAATAAACTCGACGGTTTCTCGATACGGGCAACTCGACATTCTTTACAACAATGCTGGGGTTCTTGGCGACCAATGCAAGCACAAGAGCATCATTGACTTTGATGCACACGAGTTTGATAACGTCATGAGCGTGAACGTTAAAGGGATGGCTTTAGGAATCAAGCACGCCGCACGTGTGATGATTCCTAGAGGAGGTGGTTGCATCATATCCACCGCGAGTGTCGCCGGGGTCATGGGTGGCCTAGGCCCCCATGCTTACACTGCCTCAAAACATGCCATTGTTGGGCTGACAAAGAATGCTGCTTGTGAGCTTGGCCGATTTGGGATTAGGGTTAATTGTATTTCTCCATTTGGGGTTGCTACATCGATGCTTGTTAATGCATGGAGATGTGGTAATGGTGGTGATGATGAAGAAGTTGAGTGTATGAATTTTGGGATACCTTGTGAGAAAGAAGTTGAAAAAATGGAAGAATTTGTAAGTGGGCTTGGGAATTTGAAAGGTGCGACACTTAGGGCAAAGGATATTGCTGAGGCTGCTCTTTATCTTGCTACTGATGAATCTAAATATGTAAGTGGTCATAATCTTGTTGTAGATGGTGGTGTCACCACATCGACAAATTGTGTTGGCTTGTAACATTTTTTTTTTATGAATTATAATTATTAATTACTAAATAATAATTTAAATATAATTAAATTTTAATCGTATTATTACTATTAAAAAAATGACAGCTAGCTAAGTCAAATTCATAAAACAGATATTAATAATTAATAAATTAGCTCACGGTACGCGAGTTTTAGTTTTAACTTTTAAATATCACCCACTCGAAGCAGTAAGGGCAGGTAGCAGCCCACTATGATAATTTTTCTAAAAAGTAATTTTTATAATTATGAATTATTCCAAAGAAAAAGGAGAGATGGATTAATTGACGAGTCATGCTATATTTGTTCTTAATTAATTAGTTAATGGGGAAATAATGTACTATATATTGTAGAATATAGAATGCTTTTTGCGGGCAAATAGGAGCTATAGAGTGTTAATCATTGCACGGAAATGTGTAATGATTTTTTATTAAAAAATTATTTTAGGTGGATCCCACACATAAAAAGAAAATAATATAAAAATAAAATTTATTATTTACTATTTACACATTAAATCTCATGCCTATAAATAAATGTTTTATTTCATTATTTTCTTTGTTTCATTCTCAACCAAATCTTATGTATTCTAAAAGAGAAAAATATTATTTTTTCTTAAGAGTTTGTGAGAGTTGTAATTATCTTATTCTAAGAGAATGTGCGATTGCTCACTCCTTGTGTTTAGAGAGATGTTGTAAAATTCTTTCTACTATGGTGAAATCATTCTACTTTTGTCTGTTGATATTTCCCTCACATTGAGGGTTTTACCACGTTAAATATGTGTCTCATTGCTTTATTTTATTGTTAAGATTTATGATATGTTAACCCTCCTAATTATTATTGTACTGTTATATGGTAGACAAAGTCTCATGAATTAACAATTATTTTCAATTTCATTTTACTTGTGTGCTAGCTTCAGCCCACGATTTCCTAACAGTGGTATCAGCGCTTCAGGTTCAGGGTTACTGTTCACGGAGACTGTTCACATATACAATATAGTACTATTCATGTATATGGTATTTTATACAATATTATTCACGATGAGATAGTAAAAGCCGATTCAAGTGAGAAGATGATCGTCATCGGAAATATGATAGGAAAGTTCGAAATTGAAAAGTTCAACGGGAGCAATTTTTCCCCATGGAAACTTAAAATAAAAGCAATCTTGAGAAAAGACAACTGTTTGGCTGCAGTTGTAGAGAGACCATATGGAATAACTGATAAAAATGGAAGAATATAAATGACAACGCTATTGGCAACTTACATCCAGCCTTAGCAGATTCTGTGTTATCCACTGTTGCAGATAATATAACTGGAAAAGAGATTTGGGATGCACTTACCAAATTGTACTAGGTCAAGTCACTACAAAACAAGATCTTCTTGAAGATGAGACTTTACACTCTCCGAATGAGTGAGTCAACATCCATGACTGATCACATCAACAACTTGAATACACTATTTTTCCACAAGTAGAAGCATTGGCGATGACAATAGGGAGATCAACGGAACGTGGCTCAAGTGGGAGTCAAAATCACGACTGATCGAAATCAAAAAGTAAGAAGAATGTTAAATGCTACAACTGTGGAAAGAAAGAGCACGTCAAAAAAGATTGTTGGAATCTGAAGAATGGTGCAGAAAAAGCTTATGTTGCAACAAAATCTTAGGGATGTGTTGCAAGTACTTCTGAAGAAGGTGGCGCACTTTACAGTGAAGTATCAAGGGTGTCCAATGTATTAGGGTTGGTGCTCGGAGTGGCAATCCAGATCGTATTTATGTCCGATTCATGAATACAAATAATTCATTTTTTCATAATATTACTTACTTATGGTTGCACCTCTTGTCTTTTATTATATATATTCGATCCAATTTGATTAGATTGAAACTAAATTTAGTTTAGTGATATATATATTATACAAAGACCCGATAATATATAATGTAGTGCGCAGTTACAAAGTAGTTTGTAATTGACATTAAGAAGTGTCACTATAAGTTGTATATTCTCAAATAAAGTTACTGATCAAGATTTACCGACACGAGTTGTTTAGTAAAATTCTCTGAGACTAGTACATGTCGTATATCGTGACTTGGTCTGATGGTTTATCCCAATGAACCATGAGTTTCGGAAGACTCGTATAAACGTGTATGCGTTTATTTGATAAACACTGAACGACTCACCGAAGATTTCCTAATATATGGTACACCAATGTCAATAAGAATCTTCTTGAGTCGAGTAACATGGTGGTCCTTCAACTTGAGATACCAATGTGGATATATGAGACATCCTTCATACTTTGATGGCAGTCACGTCATCGATATATTTAGATTAGACCTCTGTCTGCTTGTTGGGTGTGGACTAATGCTCATAATATTCTGTGAGTATTAGATAGAATCTGCCAGTCCTTTGTACAAGGCATATGTATCTTGTACGTGTTTGAGATCTAGTAAATTCATGACCGTGGTATACTTCGGAAGCGAGTTCCGAGTGTTATTTGGAGATCGTAAATTTGAAAGTCGACTATATTATACCTTAGGGATTTAACGTTCCTATCTACATCTCCGGTATAATATTGATAGCATGTGACATAGAGATTATACGTATGCAATGACATCGACTTGCATAGTTTAACGAGATTATTCATGGTCATCATAATTTACGAGTAGGTGAATTATGGACACGAAATTTGATTCTGTGACAGATAAACCTAAACTTAGAGAGTCTCACTATATGAAGTGTACTCGTTGAGCATTTGGGCAACGTGTTAATACTTTATCGTTTAACGATTAAACGAAAAAATACATGCATATGGGCATTTCGATCAATTAATAATTAATGTATATTTGTATTTGTATTTGATACAAAATTTGATTTGATACATATTAATTAATTGTCCAATGAGATTTTGATACATGTCATTAATATATGTATTTTATTATTTAATGTAAATAAAAATACATATATATATATATTTATTTAATTATTAAATAATTAAATAATTAAAAAATAAAATATCTAATGTCATCGTTTACTTGAAAAATGACTAAGTCTAATTTGTTACACTTCGCCTTATTAAAGTAAATGGTTGTCAAATTGAATTTGGATTCTTTAATTTGATTAAATGAAAAAATTTAAAAAAGTCCAAAATGCCCCTCCACCAATTTCGCCCCTAGCAATATATTAAAGGGAAAATTATTTTCTCTTTCATTTTTTAAGTTGTCTTGACCAAAGTTTCCACCATTTTAGAGAGCTTTCAAAATGGGTTCTTGATTGAAACTTGAGCTTGGAAAGTTTGTTTATTGTTTTTGAGTATCTAGAATAGTTATAGGGTTTCTTTCATTCTTAGATTTTGGGATTTTTTTTTATTTGGAGGATGGATTTGGAGGGTAGATGCATGTGTGAAGTTAGATTGAATAATATTAGTGTAATATTAGTTCAATTTTATCATTTGATGACTTGTTGTCATTCTAGAGTGTTATGAGCACTCTTGTAACTCCTAGAATTATTCTTGAGTTATTCATTGGTGGTGGCTTTGTTTGGTATAAATATTAATATGATTAATGTTGAGAAGATTGGATTTAAATCATAAAAAATGATATTTTTGGCACCCAAATCAGATCTGAAAATTCTGAAATTTTGGCGATGAAAAATATATATTTTAAATATATTGTATGTGTATTGGGCATTGGAATAATTGCCGGAAATTATTTCGGATTGAAAATATACGAAAACAGTGAAAAACGGCGTTACCGGGTGAGTTTTGGGCTTACCAGGTGTTCGCTGTCCAAACAGTGAATGATCATTGTCCGGGCAACCCATGAACTGCCCAAATACTATTGGGGCTGACCTGGACAACCCCCGTGTGTAATGGTTGGTCGGTTAGGACAAAAATATGTTTTATGTTATTTTGCGGAAAAATATTTTCGTGAAAGTTTCGTGGTGTTTCTAAATTATTTATGTCATTATTTGATATCGAATAAATATATTTATGTGAAATATGAATGAATTATTCATATGTGATATTGAATAATTTATTCGATAAGTTTAAAATTTTTTAAAGTTACGATTTCGCCCGAACCGCGCTTTCCGTTGCGTCTGACATCAATACAATGATAGCAGAAAATAACTAAGTGATGTATGATTGGTTGATTATGCAGCAACATGTACATGACCTCTAGGAGAGAATGGTTCTGTCATTATGAACCTGTCTCTGAATGATCAGTTTTTTTAGGCAATTGTAGGCACTGCATTTTTACACATAAACCCGATGAGGAGTCTTATTTGAAGACAACTACCTTTTGAGTCACGGATGCCGCGGGAAACGGATATCGGAAGGGGAAATTCAGGATAAACAAGCTCACTGTCTTCGTTGGTGCTGCGTTCGTTACTTCGTTCGAACCTCGTGCAGATTGCTGACGTTCGTGCCGCGTGCGCTGAGGCGTTCGAACGGAGACGGTAATTCTGGTTTTGCTGCTAGCCTCACGCCCAGCCCATTTAGTTTCCCAAAGCCTAAAACACATCCCAAATTAAATAATTAAATATAAATTAAATATTAAACATTAAAATAAAACATTTAAATCATTTACCAAATTAAATAAAACATAAAATAAACTCATGCCTAATATAAATGAATCAAATATATTATATACTAAAACTAAAAATAAGATTTGCCTAATTAAAATCAATCTTAACCAATTAAAGCCAATCACATATTTGACTTCCTAATTCAATAAGATATCCACCAATTTAAAAGTTTTGACTTCCTAATCTAAACCAAATTTGTCCCCCCCTCAATCTTTGACTTTCCTTGCTAAACACCAAATCATATCCCCTCTTTAATGACAAAATCCCTTCCTTGTGACACAAGCCAAACCCTACCTCTTCTCTATATAAACAACCCCTAACCAAGGCCATTCTTCTCTCTGGACACAATAGAATTCACACCCAAGCTCTCTCGAATCTCTCTAGCCTATACACACAATTCACACAAAGTTATAGCAAGAAATCCTAGACATCACAAGCAAATCACACCAAAACAATCCCTCTCTTCCATAGCCGAATCTATCACAAATAACCACCCCTAATCACCACCGAAAACCAGCCCCTCTAAACCTCCATACATCACCGAAAATCACACAAACACAGCAGCCCAAATCCTTAAAAACAGTAACATAAAACTACATAGATAACCTTAAGAATAATCACGTATAATCGCACTAAGAACCCACACAACTTGGAATAGTTCTTTGAAAACATTGAAACAGGTAGCCCGTGCAGCGAGCAGCAAAACAGGAGCCGAATAGGAGCAGAACGGAGTTCGAATCGTAGGCAAAGCGGTGAAACAGTGAGCTAGGACGTTGAACCAGCAGACCAGAAAAGTTGCGGAGCTTTTACCCCCTTTCGATCTTCGTGGAACGTGAGTCCGAGAGACGGCTTAAAAGGTTAGACCTGAGGGTATCTTTCACATTTATTCTCATTTTTACCTTCCGGTTATTTATTTTGATTATGTTTTCTGTATTTGTGGTACCATTGTGTGTATGAGGTATGTTGTGGGTATTGGATGAATGAGAGAGGTGTCAACTCTCGCGGTATATCGGATGGAAACCCGGACATAAATTTCATAGCCGATTCCGAATGGACGGTAATATGATCTGTACTCGGGCCACAATTCCACGTACCGCTTGGGTAAATGACACCATCTTTCTTTTGTTGTGTTGCCCTTGTTTATTTAGTTTGTTTTACCTGAACTCAATATGTCGTTAGTTATGCATGATTCAACCAGGCGCATGGGCTTAGTGAGTTAGTCCAAAGGTCCTCCATTTAGGAGACAAAGAGCCGAAAAGGCCACCTTCGTGACACTACTTCGCCGTGCCGGTTGATGTATGTTCGGTTGGACGCTAGATACGTTCAATCGGGCATACTTAGTTTAATATTATTATTATCGTTATTTTCGTATGAGTCAATCGAGCGCATGGGCTTAGTAAGTGTGACGTGAAATCCCCTATGGGGAGAGGCTAAAAGCCCTTTACCACGATGCTTTGCCGCGCCGGTTGATGTGTGTTCAGATTGGACGTAAGATGTGTTCAATCGGGCATACTTGGTTGACATGATTGGTTCTATTCTTGTATGTGTAATGTGATGCGCATGAGCTTAGTATGTTGGTCTAAAGGTCCTCTCTTTGAGAGATCAAGAGCCCCAAAAGGTCACCTTTATGGCAGTACTTCGCCGCGCCCCTTATTTTCTGTTACGTATTACATCCCATTTTCATGCATCAGGTCCGTGTCCGTTCGAACGCGTTACGAACGCTACACGAACGCGCATCCACTGTCTTAGTTTCATGCATCAGGTCTGGTTCCGTTCAAACGCGTTCTCGACGTTACACGAACGCGAACCTTCTGTTTACCGTTCGAACGCGTTTACGAACGCTACACGAACGTGCGCACACACTGAACTGAGTCTGTCTTATTATATGCATGCATATTTGCCTATTGGTTGATCTTTCTTTTGTAAATGTGTCAATCTATCACCATTCATATGCTTGTGTCATGATAACATTTGAGTATTATTTCTTGCGGTATATCGGATGGAAACCCAGACGTAAATTCCGTAGCCGATTCCGAATGGACGGTAGTGCGGTCTGTACTTGGGCTACAATTCCACGTACCACTTGGAAAAGTGCCCATATGTGTGCTTGTATGGTTACCACGTATGCTTGTATGGTTAGTATGTGTGCTTGTGTTTTCCTGAATGTGATATACAAAGTTGTATGTTCGTTGCTATCCTGATATATGTTAAGCATGCAATTTTATATATGAAATACATGTATATTTAGGCGCATATTTTATCTTATATATGTGAATTTAGAAGCATGATACCCTTAGAAATAATTGTTACTTCAGCTTGTTTAAATTATTATATAAATCTTTTCATTACAAGTGACATAAGTAAGGGACCATTCCGAACCCAACGGTTTGAGGTCTTCCCTTGCGAGGGGTGAGTGCGGCCTTAAATCTTTGTCCCGGTCACACCGGGTGGCGACTCCATGTTATGTAATCCTTCCCAAACTAGGCCGCGAGCCTAGGAACGGCGTCGCTCAGGTCCTGTGTTCCCACAGTCTGGCGACTCCACTGGGGATGTGAGAATTGGCCCCGAAATATTGTCTTGTAATGAGTGGATTTATGTTTTAATTGGCCATGTCTATAGTGGATAAGTGAGGGTTTAATCAAGGGCACTTAAGGCTAGGTAATGGTTTGGTGTCTTCCTTCACTCACTACCTTTCTAGAAGGAAAAGCTGTGAGGATACCTACATGACCATCTACTTGTAGCCTTTGTGATGGACTAATTTGGAGGACTCGTTGTTTATTCCTGACACCAAGCGATAAGAGCCTAAGAGGCTTGGGTACTTAAGTGAGCCTCGCTCCACCTTCCCTCTGGGGAATCTACAACGGGAAATCCATTTGACAGTCCGTCACACACCATAGCTCATTGGCACGTACCTTAGTGTATAAAAAGGGATACGCTCACTTGGTCACTTGAACCCTTGAGTGGGGAGACCTAGTTGTGGGCTATCCTTCGCCAGTGAGAGCCTTTGTCCATACTCTTGCAAACCCACCCATAGACTGGTTTATATGGTTAAAGTAGCAATTATTTCCTTGAGTATGTGCTTGTGGACCATCCTCATTTGGATGCAGTTGGACTATTGTCAGAAATACGGGCTTGCTGGGCCATTTAAACCGGGGCAAGTTCGTACTGTATGACTATTAGGCCCGAGGCTTCTGAAATGTTGATGGGCCATTATGAAAAAAATTATTATGTTATGTTTGCATTATCTCCCTTCTATGCTTATGTTTGGGAACATCACCGTTTGGATCCATTTGGACCATTTGTCATGGGATATGGGCTTGTTGGGCCATTTAAACTGGGACAAGAACATTTCATGACTATTGGGCCAAAAGCTTCTAAGTGATTGATGGGCCACCTTGAGTGCTTGTCTTCGGAATATTATCATTCGGATTTAGTTGGGCTCTTTGCCGTAAGACATGAACTCGTTGTGCCATTTAAACTGGGACGGGTTCACCCTTATGACAATTGTCCCAAAAGCTTCTAAAATGATAATAGGCCGATTTGTTTGAGAATTTTATTTGCTTTAATATAGGTTATATATTTCTTATGCACATCATGCATACATACATCATGTTAACCCTTGTGTTCTGAAAGCCATCATAGATTCCCGTTGGGTTAGAAAAAAGGGAAGACTCACCAAAATACCGAGAACAGACATGAGTGAATCAGATACTGAGGTATCCCGGATAGATCAGTTGGAAAATGTTTGGCCAAGATTACCGAACAGTTGCAAGCCTTGACTGTTGCCATGACAAATATGGCTGTGCCCCGTGCTGGGGGAACTCTGAGAATGTGAGATGTGAGGAGACTCCGAATGGATTGGGGGATGACATCCCCGCTTTTGATGACGATGTGGCTGATTATACCACTGGGAGAAAAGTTGGGTCTCATGAAGAATTGCAGAAACTCCGTGACCAGGTAGAGTCTGTTACCCGTAAGATGAAGGGTAAGGATGAAGACTTACTAGACTATGAGGCGATGAAGTTTGAGGAGCAGTTGCCAGCGCAGTTTAAGATGCCGGATTTGGCTAAGTTCAATGGGAATGGAGATCCGAGGGTGCATCTCCGTCAGTATGTGTCTGTTATGAATTCAGTTGGCCTGTCTCAGCGCCAAGTACAAAAGATGTTCGGGATGTCACTCGAGGGGGCACCCGTAGTATGGTACCATAACCTGGACAAGCAGGTTAAGGAAGATTGGAGGGAGCTAGCTGATGCTTTCTTAAAACAATATGTCACGGACCTGGAGATTGACTTGTCACTCCGTGACTTAGAAAATATCAAGCAGAAGCCGGAGGAAAATTTCAAGGAATATGTGGACCGTTGGAGGAGCCAGCTTCTGAAGATGCAGACCCGGCCCTCAGAAAAGGACCAGATCAAAATGATCATCAAGGGCACCAAGCCCTCTATTTATGGCAAACTGAGGAGAATGACCTCCATGATTGCAGACTTTCGGCAGTTGAGGGAAACTGTCATGGATATTGAGGAAGAAGAGGCCGAGAATAGAAAATTCTATGGTCTAAACAGGAAGCCCATTGGGGGACATTCAGGGACTACGCCTGCTACTGCTGAAGTCACTGCCATTAAGAACAGACGATTTTCTAACCTTGGTAAGCCTCTTTCAAAGGTATTCGAAAAGCTGAAGGCACATGGACTCTTAAAACCTTTGGAACCTAGGCCCATTCCAAATCCTGTGCCACCTCACATGAACTTAAACTTATACTGTCACTTCCACCAAGAAAAAGGCCATGACACCGACAACTGCGCCCGCCTCAGGCATGAAATCCAAAACCTCATCGATGCCCATACAATACCCGACCCAGAAAAAGAACAACCCAACGCACACAGAAATCCCCTGCCCAACTACATGATCAACTCTGGCCTACCTGAAACCCTTGTCCTCCAAACTCTCAACCACTCAGCTTCATAGGAATAAGGGATAACAATGGTGAAGAACCATGGGCTGAAGAAGAAGGCACTGTTGTTTCTCCTAGTTTATCTTGCACTTTTAATAAAGACATTGATTTTGTTCGAACGTTTCCTCAACATTAATAAAGGCGATCATTTCATTTATCTGCCTAAGACTATTACTTTCAAACTTGCAACATGAGTGTGTTCAATCTTGGTAATATGATACTCAGAACACGGGGAATCCTCGAATAAACAAGCAGGGGGGCAGTGAGAGCATCAGACTTGGAAGGAAATTAGTTCACCACGCCGATCAGCGTAGACAGATTAAAGCGGTGGCTTGCCTGAGGAAAGGAAGAATGAGCAGTCACCAAGAGAATTGGCAGAAGACCTAACCCGACGGGATAGGAACATTCATGCATGCATACACGTACACATTTTGCATCCTTTTGTGTTTGTTTTGTATTCACAGGTTTTAAAGAATAAGAAAAGCGGCAAAGACAAGACACCAGAATCAGGAACATATGAGTAGTAGTTTTGGGGATGAGTCCCAGGGTCGAGGCCCACATCGTCAGAGTGTTGGAATGAATCCCGGGGTTGAGGCCCATGTCAGCAATTCCAGAAATGAGTCACAGGGGCGAGGCCCGTATCTGTATCAGTCTGGGGGCGAGGCCCATATCAATATCAGTTTAGGGCCGAGGCCCACATCAGCAGAGTTTTGGAATGAATCCAGGGAATGAATCCCAGGGCCAAGGCCCACTTCAGCAATCAGTTTTGGGGATGAGTCCCAAGGGTCGAGGCCCACATCAGCATCAATCTGGGGGCGAGGCCCATGACAGTAGCAGTTGGGGCCGAGGCCCGCTTCAACATCAGTTTTGGGGATGAGTCCCAGGGTCGAGGCCCACATCAAACACAGTTTGGGAATGAGTCCCAGGGTCGAGGCCCGCATTACATCAGTATCAGTCTTGCCGGGTATGGCATTCTGGGGGCGAGGCCCACATTACATCAGATCAGTTCTGCCGAGAATGGCACTCCGAGAATGGAGATATAGTCCAGGAATGGGCAGTTCAAGAATGAACAAGCCGGGAATGGCAATCCAAGAATGGAGCAGAGTTCGAGAATGAACGAGCCGAGAATGGCACTCCGAAAATTGAGCACGGTTCGAAATGAACCATCATCAGCACAGTTCGGGAACAAAGCCCGGAGGAATAAAGCCTCATATCAGTATAAGTTTGAGAACAAAGCTCAAAGGGGAAGAAAGCCTCATGTCAGTACAGTCCGGGAATAAAGCTCGGGAGGAATAAAGCCTCATGTCGTACAGTCCGGGAATAAAGCTCGGGAGAATAAAGCCTCATATCAGCACAGTTCGGGAACAAAGCCCAGAGGGAGAAAGCCTCATATCAGTATAAGTTTGAGAACAAAGCTCAAAGGGGAAGAAAGCCTCATGTCAGTACAGTCCGGGAATAAAGCTCGGGAGGAATAAAGCCTCATATCAGTATAAGTTTGAGAACAAAGCTCAAAGGGGAAGAAAGCCTCATGTCAGTACAGTCCGGGAATAAAGCTCGAGAGGAATAAAGCCTCATGTCAGTACAGTCCGGGAATAAAGCTCGGGAGGAATAAAGCCTCATATCAGCACAGTTCGGGAACAAAGCCCAGAGGAAGAAAGCCTCATATCATTATAGTTTGAGAACAAAGCTCGGAGGAATAAAGCCTCATCTCAACAGTTCGGGAATAAAGCCGGAGGAATAAAGCCTCATCTCAGTACAATACACGAAAGATGCCGAAAATGGCGCTCTAAAAATAGAGCACGGTTCGGGAATGAACCAGGGGTCGCAGCACCTCACCACCAAATCAACGCAACTCAACACATGGTAAGTCAAGTGGCAGCTGACTAGCCAGGTAAGTAGAAATGCATTGCATAACTTTGATAGGATTGTCACTGTTGCACATTACACAAGTCCCATCAAAGTGGGGGCGACTGTAGGCACTGCATTTTTACACATAAACCCGATGAGGAGTCTTATTGAAGACAACTACCTTTTGAGTCACGGATGCCGCGGGAAACGGATATCGGAAGGGGAAATTCAGGATAAACAAGCTCACTGTCTTCGTTGGTGCTGCGTTCGTTACTTCGTTCGAACCTCGTGCAGATTGCTGACGTTCGTGCCGCGTGCGCTGAGGCGTTCGAACGGAGACGGTAATTCTGGTTTTGCTGCTAGCCTCACGCCCAGCCCATTTAGTTTCCCAAAGCCCATAAAACACATCCCAAATTAAATAATTAAATATAAATTAAATATTAAACATTAAAATAAAACATTTAAATCATTTACCAAATTAAATAAAACATAAAATAAACTCATGCCTAATATAAATGAATCAAATATATTATATACTAAAACTAAAAATAAGATTTGCCTAATTAAAATCAATCTTAACCAATTAAAGCCAATCACATATTTGACTTCCTAATTCAATAAGATATCCACCAATTTAAAAGTTTTGACTTCCTAATCTAAACCAAATTTGTCCCCCCCTCAATCTTTGACTTTCCTTGCTAAACACCAAATCATATCCCCTCTTTAATGACAAAATCCCTTCCTTGTGACACAAGGCCAAACCCTACCTCTTCTCTATATAAACAACCCCTAACCAAGGCCATTCTTCTCTCTGGACACAATAGAATTCACACCCAAGCTCTCTCGAATCTCTCTAGCCTATACACACAATTCACACAAAGTTATAGCAAGAAATCCTAGACATCACAAGCAAATCACACCAAAACAATCCCTCTCTTCCATAGCCGAATCTATCACAAATAACCACCCCTAATCACCACCGAAAACCAGCCCCTCTAAACCTCCATACATCACCGAAAATCACACAAACACAGCAGCCCAAATCCTTAAAAAACAGTAACATAAAACTACATAGATAACCTTAAGAATAATCACGTATAATCGCACTAAGAACCCACACAACTTGGAATAGTTCTTTGAAAACATTGAAACAGGTAGCCCGTGCAGCGAGCAGCAAAACAGGAGCCGAATAGGAGCAGAACGGAGTTCGAATCGTAGGCAAAGCGGTGAAACAGTGAGCTAGGACGTTGAACCAGCAGACCAGAAAAGTTGCGGAGCTTTTACCCCCTTTCGATCTTCGTGGAACGTGAGTCCGAGAGACGGCTTAAAAGGTTAGACCTGAGGGTATCTTTCACATTTATTCTCATTTTTACCTTCCGGTTATTTATTTTGATTATGTTTTCTGTATTTGTGGTACCATTGTGTGTATGAGGTATGTTGTGGGTATTGATGAATGAGAGAGGTGTCAACTCTCGCGGTATATCGGATGGAAACCCGGACATAAATTTCATAGCCGATTCGAATGGACGGTAATATGATCTGTACTCGGGCCACAATTCCACGTACCGCTTGGGTAAATGACACCATCTTTCTTTTGTTGTGTTGCCCTTGTTTATTTAGTTTGTTTTACCTGAACTCAATATGTCGTTAGTTATGCATGATTCAACCAGGCGCATGGGCTTAGTGAGTTAGTCCAAAGGTCCTCCATTTAGGAGACAAAGAGCCGAAAAGGCCACCTTCGTGACACTACTTCGCCGTGCCGGTTGATGTATGTTCGGTTGGACGCTAGATACGTTCAATCGGGCATACTTAGTTTAATATTATTATTATCGTTATTTTCGTATGAGTCAATCGAGCGCATGGGCTTAGTAAGTGTGACGTGAAATCCCCTATGGGGAGAGGCTAAAAGCCCTTTACCACGATGCTTTGCCGCGCCGGTTGATGTGTGTTCAGATTGGACGTAAGATGTGTTCAATCGGGCATACTTGGTTGACATGATGGTTCTATCTTGTATGTGTAATGTGATGCGCATGAGCTTAGTATGTTGGTCTAAAGGTCCTCTCTTTGAGAGATCAAGAGCCCCAAAAGGTCACCTTTATGGCAGTACTTCGCCGCGCCCCTTATTTTCTGTTTACGTATTACATCCCATTTTCATGCATCAGGTCCGTGTCCGTTCGAACGCGTTTACGAACGCTACACGAACGCGCATCCACTGTCTTAGTTTCATGCATCAGGTCTGGTTCCGTTCAAACGCGTTCTCGGACGTTACACGAACGCGAACCTTCTGTTTACCGTTCGAACGCGTTACGAACGCTACACGAACGTGCACACACTGAACTGAGTCTGTCTTATTATATGCATGCATATTTGCCTATTGGTTGATCTTTCTTTTGTAAATGTGTCAATCTATCACCATTCATATGCTTGTGTCATGATAACATTTGAGTATTATTTCTTGCGGTATATCGGATGGAAACCCAGACGTAAATTCCGTAGCCGATTCCGAATGGACGGTAGTGCGGTCTGTACTTGGGCTACAATTCCACGTACCACTTGGAAAAGTGCCCATATGTGTGCTTGTATGGTCACCACGTATGCTTGTATGGTTAGTATGTGTGCTTGTGTTTTCCTGAATGTGATATACAAAGTTGTATGTTCGTTGCTATCCTGATATATGTTAAGCATGCAATTTTATATATGAAATACATGTATATTTAGGCGCATATTTTATCTTATATATGTGAATTTAGAAGCATGATACCCTTAGAAATAATTGTTACTTCAGCTTGTTTAAATTATTATATAAATCTTTTCATTACAAGTGACATAAGTAAGGGACCATTCCGAACCCAACGGTTTGAGGTCTTCCCTTGCGAGGGGTGAGTGCGGCCTTAAATCTTTGTCCCGGGTCACACTGGGTGGCGACTCCATGTTATGTAATCCTTCCCAAACTAGGCCGCGAGCCTAGGAACGGCGTCGCTCAGGTCCTGTGTTCCCACAGCAATGATCATGCCTTGAAAATTGATGGGATTGGAGCTATCAAAATAAAGATGTATGATAGTACTATTCACAATGTACAAGATATTCAACATGTTGTGGGAATGAAGAAAAATCTTATGTCAGTTGGACAGTTAGATGACCTCATATACAAGACCGTTGTTGAAAACGAGGTATTAAAAATGGTGAAATGAGCACTTACAATCTTGAAAGCTGAAAAGATATCAATAAACATGTATATGCTATTGGGAGATTCGATTAAGGAAGTAACAACATTAGTGGCATCACTATATTCTGGAGAGGAAACTTTTATGTTGTGGCATCAGAATCTATGTCACATGTCAGAACAAGGAATGAAGATTCTCGTCAATCAAAAGCTACTCCCAGGTTTGAAACAGTTAGTCTACCGTTTTGTGAGCATTGTGTTACAAGTAAGTAAAATAAATTAAAATTCAGCAAGTCAAGTGTCCGGAGCAAAACCATTTTAGAATTGTTTCACTCTGATATTTGGAAGCACCAGTTCAATCTCTGGGGAAAGTAAAATATTTTGTATCACTTATTGATGACATTTATAGAAGATGTTAGGTATACCCGATCAAAAATCAAGTAAGATGTGATGCCAATTTTCAAAAACTTCAAAGCAAAAATTGAAGAAGAAACTGGAAAAAAAATCAAGTGTTTAAGGACAGATAATGAAGGACAGTATTACAACAAGGATTTTGATGCATATTGTCAGCAAGAAGGCATCAAAAGGCAAACTACTACACCATACACTCCTCAACAAAATGGTGTGGCAGAAATGATGAATAGAACACTGTTGAAAATAGTAAGAGCTATGCTCAGAATAACTAGTCTACCAAAATATTTTTGGGCATAAGCAGTTCATACAACATGTTATGTTGTAAATAGATCTCCATCAACAGCAAATGATTTGAAGACACCGATAGAGATGTGGAGCGAAAAATCAACTGATTACTAATCTATTCATATTTTTGGTTGTCCTGTATAAGTGATGTACAACGCTCAAGAAAGAATAAAGCTAGATTCAAAATCTAGAAAATGTATTTTCTTGGGTTATACTGATGGAGTAAAAGGGTATCGCTTGTGGGATCCCATTAACCACAAGATCATCAGCAGCAGGGATCTGATATTTAAAGAAGATCAACTGTAGAATGAAGGAAATGATATCACTTCAAAAGAAAGTACAGAAAATACAACAGTACTAGCGAAAAATAATCCAAAACAAGAAAATTCAATTTCTTCTGAAGCAGCACCAGAGCACGAGGTACCAGAACCAATTGAGTTTGAAGCTTTTGAAGTTCGTCGATCAACTCGAGCGAGAAGACCTTCAGGTTGGCACTCAGAGTATGTTACAGAAAGTAACATTGCATACTATCTTCTAACAGAGGATGGAAAGCCATCAACTTTCCATGAAGTTACAAAAGATGTAAATGCATCTTTGTGAATGGCAGCAATTAGGGGTGTTCATAGGGTCGGGTCAACCCGCGACCCGACCCGACCCGGTCGGGTTTATTAATTTTAAAATACATTTTCGGGTCAACCCGAATCCGACCCGAAAAATCGGATCGGGTCACGGGTTTGTGGCAGGAAAATCGGGTCTGACCCGACCCCACCCGAAACAAGTAATATTATATTATAATATATATATTTTTTTATGATATGATTTTTGACAAGAAATAGTTGTAGCTGAAGTGGTAATGTCCTTGTTTGGTCATCAGTTTATCCATGGTTCGAATCCTTCCCTCCTCAAATTTTGAAAATATTTAATTTTTAAATAAAAGGTTGCAGGTGGGATTCGAACTCTAGATTAGGAGGATATGAAGCCAGACACTTAACCAATTCGGCTACTGTCAATGTTGTGAAAATTGTATCAAAAAAATATATATATTATATTTACCGTATATTATGTTGACCCGACCCGCAATATTTTGACCCGACCGCGCGGGTCAACTGCTCAAATTTCGGGTCAGGGTCGAAGGACCCGAATGACCCGACCCGATCGGGTCAAAAAAAAAAAATCAAAAAACCCGACCCGTGAACACCCCTAACAGCAATGTAAGAAGAAATAGAAATTTTGCACCGAAATAATACATAAGATCTAGTACCATTACCACGTAGAAGAAAATCCATTGGAAATAAATGGGTCTACAAGATCAAACGAGATACAAATGATCAAGTAGAGCGGTATTGTGCACGATTAGTGGTGAAAGGATACGCTCAGAAAGAAGAGATTGATTTCAACAAGATATTTTCTCCGGTGTTTCGACTTACAACAGTCAGAGTAGTCCTGGCTATGTGTGCTATATTTGACTTACATCTGGAACAGTTTGATGTAAAAACTGCATTTCTTCATAGAGAACTTGAAGAATAAATTTATATGCTCCAATCAGAAGGTTTTGCTGAAATAGGCAAGGAGAATTTGGTTTGTAGGTTGAACAAATCTATATATGGTCTCAAATAGGTGCCGAGATGTTGGTATAAGAATTTGATTCCTTTATTATTTGCCTTGGGTACAACAAACTCAGTTCAGACCATTGTACATATTACAAGAGGTTTGGAAATAATGACTTTATTATTTTATTGTTGTATGTGGACGACATGTTAATAGCATGCCTTAACAAAGATCGAGTCTAAGAATTGAAGACACAATTAGCTAGGGAGTTTTACATGAAGGATCTGGGACCAGCAAACAAGATTCTATGAATGCAAATACACCGAGACAGAAATAACATGAAGATTTGGCTTTCTCAGAAAATTACTTGAATAAAATCTTACGGCGGTTTTACATGGAAGATTGTAAACCAGTTTCAAGTTATAATCTTTTAAGTATCATAACAATGAAGCTGAGAGGAAAAAGAAGTCTCGAGTACCGTATGCATCAGCAATGTGAAGCTTAATGTACACTATGATTTGTACAAGACCCGACATTGCATAAGCAGTGAGAGTTGTTAGTCGTATTATGATGAATCATGGTATAAAGCATTTGAATGTTGTTAAAATGATCCTTAGATATATCAAATGAACCTCATATGCTGCATTATGTTATGGAAGATCAAAATTAGTTTTCATGGGCTACGTGGATTCAAATTTTGCAGGAGATCTTAACAAAAGAAAATCCACTACAAGTTATGTGTTTGTACTTGCAGGAGGGGCAGTGAGCTGCGTATCCAAATAACAGAGTGTTGTGGCTTTTTCTACAATAGAAGCTGAATACATGGCAGCTACACAAGCCTGCAAGGAAACTATTTGGTTTCAAAGGTTATTGGAGGAGCTCGGGCATAAACAAGAGAAGATTGCATTATTTTGTGACAGTCAGAGTGTTTTATATATTGGAAAGAATCCAGTATTTCATTCAAGAACAAAGCATATATGGATACTTTGTTCGTGAAGTAGTGGAAGAAGGCAGTGTGGACTTGTTGAAGGTACACACCAATGAGAACTTTGCAGACGTAATGACCAAACCTATCAATACATACAAGTTTGTATGGTGTAGATCCTCTTATGGCTTAGCAGAAATGTAAGCAGCTTGAAGACGGTAAAATAGAATGGATGGTGTGAAAACTGATTGGTTCTCAATCAAGTTTCAAAATGGGAGAATTGTTAATCATTGCACCGAAAGGTGCAATGATTTTGTATGAAAAAAATATTTTAGGTGGGTCCCACACACAAAAAGAAAATAATAAAAAAATTTAGATTCACTATTTGCATAGTGAATCTTATACCTATAAATAAAAGCTTCATTTCATTATTTTCTTCATTTCATTCTCAACCAAATCTTATGTATTCTAAGAGATAAAAATATTGTTTCTTCTTAATAGTTTGTGAGAGAATTGTAATTTTTCTATTCTAAAAGAGTGTGAGATTGTTCACTCTTTGTGTTTAGAGAGGTTGTAAAATTCTTTCTACTATAGTAAAATCCTTCTACTTTTGCCCGTGCATTGAGGGTTTTACTACGTTAAATTTGTGTCTCATTGCTTTATTTATTGTTAAGATTTATGGTAGGTTAAGCCACCTAATTATTATTGTATTGTTATATGGTAGGCAAAGCCTCATGAATTAATAATTATTCTCAATTCAACTTTACTTGTGTATCAGGTTCAGCCCATGATTCTCTAACATAGAGTTGGGGGAAAAACTTGTGGACACTGGACGGTCTCTATAAGATTATTTAATTAATGAATAATACATATTTCAATTATTTTTCTCTCTCTATTTTAATTGATCATTTTTAAAATAATTAAAATACATATCATTTATTAATTAAATGATTCTATAAAAACAGTCTTATAAAAGTTTTTCCTCATACAATTGACCGAAATGGATTCTTTTAAGCCAGCCATTACAGTTGGAAAAATAAAAAATAAAAAAGCTGAAACCTGCGGTGTCCTGTACCTTTTGCAGCTGCTTTGCCTTGTGATTTAGCCATTTTTCATTAATTAATAAAATTAAAAAACTCATTAATTAATAGCATACATGGCCATTTATTACTATTATGATATTTGTTTTGGAAAACAAAAATATATAAAAAAAACCGTGGTTTTGCTTATTTGCAAAATCGATGATTTTTTTTATGACAAAAGACTATTATGTGATTTTATTCGTTAGTAAAATTTGATAAAATTAGTAACATTGTTAGTGATTATTTACGTGATATGATCTAATATGATGTCCGATACGTGAAATGGGCATGACTGCTACCATGGCATGACGTGAAAATATGAGACGACAAAAATACCCATGCCACGTTATCACACACACTAACGATATTACTAATTTTACCTATTTTTTCTAACAGATAATAAATTCATATGATAGTTTTTTGTCATGAATGAAAATTCATAGTCTCTGACCCTATATTATTACGTAGGAATGAGTGTAATATGCGGAATTATAAAATAATTACTTTATCTAAGACACGTCTAAGTTAGAGTTTCTATTAAATAGCACGAAATAAACAAGCACAAAATAAATTACAAAAGTAAACAAAAGAGAATAAGATTTGTTTACGAAGTGAAAATTTTTTTTTAGAGAGAAAACACTTCGGATATAGGCTACCATCCAAGTCCACTATATGAGAAAACTTACAAAGATGGTGAAAAGTATTTAAGAAACAACTTTACTAACTCTATTCTCATTATTGTAATAACCCGAATAACTCCTTGAGCCTGCCCCAAACAGTCTTTTTCAGAATTTATGAAGTCTCAGTGGATTAGATTTGCGAACTCGCACATCAGAACTTCGATCACCAATCTCCACCTTAGAACTCTGAAGATTTAGGGTATTGGCTAGGTTTGTATTTGTAAGGTTGATGATGGTGAAACAAAGAAGATCACTCAGAAAGAATAAGACATCAGATTAAATTTTCAAAGATGAGTGCTTTCCAAATAGTTGGAAACTATAAGTAGAATTAGGTTTAGATAATGTTTTTCCAACACCGATAAAGAGGCTATGTTTTCCTTTTTATAGATAGGGTTTTCCAAGTCCAAAATAGCCTTCAAAAATACGTCCAAAATAACCAAGATATGCATGGGTGTTCAAATGCTTGAAGAACGCGTGAGGAACGCGAATTGATCCGCAAAATCGTTCGAATGCTCTATCGAACGCGTGAGGAACGCGAATTGATCCGCAAAATCGTTCGAATGCTCTATCGAACGTGAAGTCTTTGGACAAATTCGTTCGAACATGACTCGAATGAATGTTCTCTGAACGCTTTCATTCGAACGGGATGTCGAACGTCACTTGAAAACATGGCATCTTGAAGCTTTCATTCGAATGTAATGAAGAACGCGCCACAAATGAACCTCGTTCGAACATCATAACTAACCCAACTCGAATGGGTGCTCTGATATATTCATCTGATGTTGTCCAATCACACCCGAATACACCAAGACTCATTACAACTCAACTTAACTTAATTTATTATGGAATTTACTAACAAATAGACCCAACAACGAAAAAATCACAATTCTAATTTCACAAGTGAGAGAAATCACCGTATTTAAAAAAAAAAAAAATCATATTGTTTTAAAACTTATATAGAGTGCTTTATTTTTCATTTCCAACAGATTAATATACATACTTTTCCATGAAGTATTGTGTGATTCTCTCCATCCAAAAATACTAAAGAGACGCTTACTATCTTTATTATTAAATTATTAAAAAAATTCTGAAAACAGAGTCTTGCTTTAATGTAGTTAATAATGAAGCATGAATCTGCATAATTTTTTCTTAAAATAAATTTAAATTAATTTAATAACATATTGGTTTTATTATTGTATTATCCAAAATAAAATACACATATCCAAAAAATTTGATAATATAAATATCTATTACACGAATTATAATACATATTGAATATTGAAATTCATATTTTCTATCTTTTTATTTTATCTGTAATTTAATAAAACGATAGATTCCTCATCAAAAAGTAATTTGAATATATTTAATGAAAATTTTAAAAATAAATAAATTTATATATTTTTATAAATATTAAGATACTTTTTCATTTAGGTTATTGTACTATCTATAATTTATAAATTTTTATAAATATTAAAATACTTTTTATTTACGTCTATATAGAATTATAAATAGTAATTTGAATATATTTATAGAGAATTTTTAAAAAATAAATTTAAATTTAGATTTAAATTGGTAATGAGGAGGAGGTGAGATTTTACTTGATCCATATATGTTCCCTGAATAAGAAATGGATATTCAATTTTCTCCATCTCCGTCTCTGACATTAATTTTTTTAAATTTTCATTCTCAATTCCCGCCTCAATTATGAATGGCTCTCCTAAAGCCATCGCCCCTTTAGGGATTTGTACCATCCCTATTTAGATCATGTTTTCATAAACTCCAAATCCATGTGTTCTTCAATGTATAAACACTACAAGAAAATTGGAGATTATCGACTGAATATTCAGTCAGCAATTTCGAAAATTTAGTCGGTAAACACTGTTACCGACCAAAATCGGTCAAAAAATTTTTGGTCGGTATTTCGTCCATCGGTAATAAAATACCGATCAAAATAAGATCGGTCGGTAAAATTACTGACCGAATTACCTACCGAAACATAATTCGATCATTACTTTCTTAAAAAATTAAATAAAAAAATAGATTTTACCGACCAAACTATATTCGGTCGGTAAACTCACCACATTTAAAAAAATTATGAGGCCCACCCGACCAGCCATGGGTTGGGTGGGCCCACACCTGGGCCTTAGTACTACCAATGGCGAGACTAGAATGTGTAGAATAGTTTCCATTATGGTACAACAATGTTCTTGTTATAATATATAAAGAATAATATATATAAAGAATAATATATATATATGTGTGTGTGCGCGCGCGCGCGCACGCGCGCATGTTTGTTTATGTGTGTTTGTGTATATATATAAGGTACAATAATAATATTATAATATATATATATATACATATTTTTAAATTTTTTCGATCGACTGATAATTCGATCGGTACAATGTATAAGTTACCTACCGAAACTTAATTCGGTCGGTAAAAAATAAATAAATAAATATATATATAAAATAAATATTCGGTCGCTATTTATTATCAATTACTAATCGAATATTCGGCCTTTATAGCGCCAAATTAATCTTTAACACTGTATTTACTGATCGAATATCGACTGGATATTTGGTCGATAATCGATAATAATTTTTTTTTTATCTTTTTCGGTCGGTATTCGGTTGGTAATTAGCAAAATTTACCGACTGAAAATATCCGGTCTGTAATTCCATATTTTTTTGTTGTGAGATTATGAAATTAAGAAACCTTTAATAAAATATTGAATCCTCATCATCATCATCATTATAGTCCCCAATGGCCGTGACTTGGTGGTGTAAGTTCAGAATCTGGTCTCCAGTTCATGAGTTTCGAATTCAGATGGTGCATTTCTTATAAAAACTTAAGACAGTCTAGAATTTTATTGGCCTCGTTTAAGCCCGGATCATATAATTTATCAGTGGGATTTTGAACAATTCAAAAAAAAAATCATCATTATGATTTATTTGGCCTTTGAATATGGCATAATATTTTCTTCCCATATTTGAAGCCATCTAAATAACTTTGCTTAAAAATGAGTAACCATGTCATTGAATTTACAAGTAGTTTGTGGTAGGGTGGCAAAATGAATGGACGAATCGAATTTGTATCGGATCTTAAACGAATCGAATCAAAATGTAATTGATTTGTATTCAATTCGTTTATTAAACGAATCATAATATGAGGATTCGTATTCGATTCGTTTATTAAACGAATCAAATACGAATATTCGTTTAGTTATAATATTATTCAATAACATAAATTACCATAATTTTTTTACATTAATTCTTCATAAATATATAAATATGAAATACATAATTAATATATTTACTAAAAATAGCTCACCAAATATCAATAATATAATATTTTTTATATGATAATTAGTCACAATTTCTCGAATCTTAATTGAAAATAACAATAACGAGTAAAAAAATTAATAAAACGAATCATAAATGAATAAACAAATTAATGAGCTTAAATTCGTATTTGATTTGTTTAATAACTAATCGAATCGAATTGATTTGACTCATTTATTAAACAAATCTATTTTTTCAGACATGTATTCGCTTTAAATCAAATTGAATCAAACGAATAAAAGAATTCTAACTCAATTTTTTACCGATATTTTGTGGAGGGCATGTGATGCTTAAGAAACCTACTCATAGGCTCCTAGCTAGTAGCATGTACTTGTCTTGATATCATAAGCTAGCGAGCTAAAAAGCTCCACTATAAATCACTCTAGCTTTCTTTCTTTATCTCTCGAGATCTATACACCGTAGGGTTGGAAAAAAAAAATCTAAAATCTCGAAAATAGATTGAAATTTGAGATATTGTACTGTTTAATATAAAATTTAAAATGTTTTTTTTTATTATCCTAATTTTAAAGTTTCAATAGAAATTTAGGATAATGGTAAACTCGCCGAACGCCCAACTAGTTACCACTTACCAACCCTAGTTCAGAGTTTTGAAGAAACAAATAAAATATTGAAGAGCTTTTCCGGAAAAAAAAAAAAAAAGAAGAAGAGATATTGAAGAGCAATATCAATAAGTTGGCACATGGAAGATAACTAGCTAGGGTTATAATATAGTGTACTATATATAATCTATATTTTTATATAAAAGGTGAGAAAAATGATATTCTTTCATATTTCCTAAAAGAAATGGAGAGTTCTCGATTTTCTTTTGATAAATTAATTAAATATTTAATATGGTTTATGTATTAATGTCTTAATTAAGATGAACAAACTTTCACATTTCAATCTTTTATATTCTCTTTGACTTCAAACTCTTCATATACCCATTATTGATTATTGCTTTATAAAATTTGTTTCAATATCGCTCGCTATTCTCCTTCTTATTTCTTTAACTACAAATTTTTCATATACCCATCTATTGATTACTACTTATTAAAACTGCATCAATGTCGTTAACAGGCTGTGTAAAATAATGTTCTCTCATGCTTCCTAAAAGAAATGGAGAACTCGCCTTATTTTGGAGTGAAATATTTAATATTCTAATGTCTTGATTTTATTTTGATAAATAAATTAATTGTTTAATGTGGTTATGTATTAATTTTCTAATTAAGATAAGCAACATTTCACATTCCAACCTTTTACATTCTCTTTAATTTCAAATTCTTCATATACAAAAATATTAACTATTGTTTATTAAAATTACTTAAAGGTCGCTCGTTATTCTCCTTCATCTCTTTAACTATAAATTCTTCATATACCTATCTATTGATTGTTACTTATTAAAACTACATCAATGTCGCTTACAAATTTTATGAATTCAGCAGTATTGTAAATGTTTCCAATGAGACATTTGTTGGTTCTTCAACGAATACAACTCAATTTCCAAAAAATTTAGGGAATCAATTCAATATCAATAACCAATGTCATTCCTACTCCTCACAACTCTTAAAAAGCTAAATCAATCGTCCTCTTTCAACATACTATGGCTCTTCCTCTTTCAGCATACTTTGTAATTTATTCTCATATGCAATTTATTCTCATCAATGTTATATACATGCAGTAAGAATTAATGGTTATTAGATGCTACTTATTTTTGTCAATCTACTAAAAAATAATTTTGAATTATTATTATTATTTTTTATTGTTGTCTGCTTGGACACACTACTTAATACTATCAATGAGTTGTTGGGTCATTAATTTTGGCATTTTGTAGTTTTGTTTTATGACAATTCTCAATTGGAAAATCAACAAAAAAATTTAATTACTTAATACTATTTTAAGGAGATTTTAATTCATGTTACTAACAAATAATTTATATTCGATCTCAAAATATTTTCCCTAGCCATCAAAGTTAATGCAGGTGTCTTAATCATGTAATTTGTGTTGATATTATATCAATTTGTTTGATTATAATGCAAAGTTGATATGTAAGTTAACTAGTGATATAGTCACAAAAAATGAACAATATATAGGGATGGACCTCCTTTCAATGACAGATAGACATGATGAACTTCATACTCAAGATTAAACAGAAATTAAAAAGAGTGTCTTTAAAAAAAAAAGAAAAAAGACTTGAGGTATTTTTCAACTTGCATCCTATACAAGAAGTCTCAATGTTGGATATAAACTCTAACATTCTAGTAGAAATAATATAAAATAAATAAATTAATACCGATTGAATTTTGTTAGAAATAAAATTGAATAAATAAGTTAATACTGATTGAACAAAAATTACAAGCGCATCGCGGATTATAAACTTTAGTTAGTTTATGGGTTTTGTTTTCTTCAATTGATTGACTATCTTGGAAAAAATCGAATCTCCTTACCAATTAATTAATCATGAAATCTTAATTAGAAATTATTAATAGATGAGTACTTGATTTAACCATTTATTAAGAGTAGCTTTCTGATTCATTTGTCTGAGCACTAAACAAATCTAACAAAATTGTTGTGAATATTTGAGTCTGATTCTTCCACTTGGTGGGTTAATATTAGAGGTGGGCAAAAAAACTGATCGAACCGAACCAGACCGCGAACCGAACCAAATCGGACTAAATTTACGGTTTTTTTTAACAGTTCGGTTTGCGGTTCGGATTGGCCTACCCCAAACGGTTTACGGTTCGGTTTAGGTGCGAATTTGAACCGCACCTGTTAAACCGAACCGAACCGTTATAATTAAAACAAAACCCTAGATTTTTTCTCATCTCTCAATCTCTCTCTTTGCCGCTCATCACTCTTCTTTCATCTCTCTGTGTCACTCTCTCTCTCTCTCGCTCTCGCCATCACTCTTCTTTCATCTCTCATAGATTTTTCCTCATCTATCACTCCGGTAATTATTGACACAACGCCAGAAAGAAAACATTGAGAGTGAGCCAAAAAAAAAGGAAAAAAAGATTATCATTACATTTATTCAGGTTTGTTATTTACATTATTATATTTTTGTTGTTATATTATTGGATTTTTATTTTTTTCGTGGATGTTTATTGTTTGATTATATTTTTATTTGTATGCATATCAAATGTTTGATAAAATTCACAATAGAACCAAGTAAAATTAAAACGAAGAATTTCTGCAACGTGCACTATACTAAGATCAAAAACTTAAAAGGTACTTTTATCTTTTGGAAATATTGACAGATTCGACTCTTATAATTAAGCTCGTAAATGAAAATTTGGATGAAAATTTATTTTAAGTAGAACAATCCGTAAACCGAACCGAACTAATCTGTAAACCGTTGGTTTAAAAAAATTTCAATCCGAACCAAACCGTTATTTAATGGTTTGGTTTGAGAGATAAAAAACCGGACCGTAAAATATGGTTTGGTTCGGTTTTTAACAAAAACTGAACCAAACCGAACCGCACCCACCCCTAATAGTATCTTGGCTACCAGGCCAAATCCACCATAAAGAGAAAAAATTACAGTGATGGTAAAAGACCTATGGTGGCAACTCCACCGACTCTAGTACCTATAGACTGCAAGAACTCGAAGAACTCCTCGAGCCCGTACCCCACGGTTTACTTCAGAACCTCTGAAGTCTCTGAGTGAATCAACTCTACAACTCTGATCGCCGGAACTCCGACTGTCAAACTTCCTCATAGAGAACTCTGAAGGATAAGGAAAGTTAGTTTGATTTGTGTTGATGTTTTGACAGGATCAATCTCACCACAAAAGCGAAGACAAAGAAAACAATGAAGTCTTTAGGGTGAGAAAAGAATATGTTGAAAAGTTATGAATGTTTGCAGCTTTGAGCTATAATGAGTTTATATATGTATGGCAAAAAGAGAGGCTTCCCAATTGCAAAATAGGTTAAAAACGCGTCCAAAATAACTTAGTTTCGCACGGGCGTTCGAACGCCACTCGAACGCGTACTTTCTGGAAGGTTTTGTTCGAACGTATACTTGAACGCACCTCGAACGATTGCTCTCTGGAATGTTTCGTTCGAACCCAACAACAAACGTGATACTAACGCCACACGTTCGAACACTTCAACGAACACATGTCTGATCTTCATGCACATCTTTGCCAAATATATGTCCAATTGCTCAAAGTTTTTCAAGGCTTAACTCAATTAAACTTGTTTTGTTACATATATTGCCAATGAAAATGAAACTAACAAAAACAAATATCTCCACTATTCATTGTTTATCAATTCATTTCTATGTAAGATAACATTTTTTTAATACATTATAAATTTATTTATTATACAAAATCTAAAATATATTGAGCACTGAATACTTTTGCCTAGAAAGTTACTTTTAGTAGATAATATTAGATTAGATATATATTTATTCCCGCCGATCGAAATATCTATATAAATCTATGATTAATAATAGACTTAGACTCAAATTAAAGCTAAAAGCGCGAGCCACTGCCCTAATTAAGACCAGACTCAATAAATGCTTAACATTCCCACTCTTCGAGATATACAATTTCCCAGCTACCGCCGTATTTTCCAAAATATCAAACCCCGAACATTGAATTAACCTCTGTTTTCCTTTTAAAAATTTAGTGACTGTGCCTGTGCAGCAGCAAAGTAACAGTTGCAGAGCTAGCTAGCTGTGGACGTGGACATTTTTTAGACATACTGACCATTTTCTACTTTAAAATAAACATTTCATGACTTGATGTGTCCATTGATACCACCACGTGTCAGCTTTACATGTTTTACTTCCCCTGACTCATCTCTCTTTCTTTTTAGTTACACTTGATATTGACAAGATAAAAGATCTCTCTCTGTTAATTAGTATCATTTCTTGCAATTTAGTCCATATGGGTTCCAAAGGAAACGAATCCAAGAAATCAAAGCCAATGAGAAAGAGGTCTCAAACTAGAAGGCTGCTTCAAGATTGTGTTATTGACATGGCTGAAGCTAGAAGAGAGGTTGTTCAAGCCTTGCAGCTTCATAGATCAACAAGAACAGCAACGACATCAGCTACAGTGGCAGCAGCTTGTTCATCATCATCAGCACAATGTTGTTACTATTCATTATCAGAGTCAATGCCAGTTCCTGAGCCCATTTGGTCAACTACAGCACCCACAATATTTCCATTAGCACCTTCAGCAGCTGCTGCTGCCATGGAAAGCTCAGAATTTGATTGGGGTGAAAGTGAAAGCCAAGAAGCTGCTGCTTATAACTGGTGGCTAGGGTTTCTGAAAACATTAGACAGCAAGAAGAATAACAATGTTGAAAATTATTCCAAGTACCCACATTCTGGGTACCAGGATAATTTGAAATTTGAAGCAGGAAAATTTGCGGATGCTGCAAGTGACCAACAAAACTCAGCTCCTGATGAATGGATGATGTTTCCAACTAGTGATGATCAACCTGGTGATCAAACCACAACCACCCCATTAGATTAAAATTTTTGTTTTGTTTCCTATTATTGGATTTATACTTCTGATTAATTAATTATGATTATTATTTATCAATATTTTTCAGAATCAGACTGGTAACTGAATCGATAAAATCGTATAACTATCATATCATATATCAGTTTGATTCGATTTGTTAATTTTAACGATTTTTTGAAGATTGATTTTTATTACTTAATCAAATCTAATTAACAATCGATTTCCGACTCACAGTGAGTCCACTCCACTTTTTGAAACTACGTAATTTATTGTTATTTGAATTTTACTTGTATAATTTTGTCTTAACCATGCCATATTCAATCGGTTGTGTGTGTGACGCTGTGATGTGGATGAGAACCGATAATGTATAGGAAAGTGGATTTTATCCACTTTTGTAGATAAAGGCATCAAGTATATATTGATGACACTTAGTGGTCCAATGTAATGCCACATTGGAAATTGCATTTACGACTACAGCATAACTTATTGGATATTCAATTCCAAGGTTGTATCGCCGATGCCATTTTGTCATATACGTATGTGGCCTGGTAATTAATCCCTTCACTTTTTTTGTTACAAAAAATGAGTAATGGGAAATTTATAAAACTAACCAAAAATAAATATCTATTTGTTAAAATAAGTTATAATATTTCTCTTTTGTATATTTAGTCATAGTTTCGAAGTACACATCGAAGTTGGATAAAAATTTGGAGATCCGAAGATTTGATATCATATTTTCAAAGTTTTTAATTTTTTTTTTATTGAAAACTTCAGATATCCGAACTATTACTTCAGATCTCCGAAGTATTCGTTTGAAAAATTGTTTATGAACGATTGATTTTATGGCGATGGCGATACGATATTGGTTTGGTTTTGGTGCTCAACGAAATAGTTAACAATTTTTTTGGTGATATGATATTGATTTTGATGCTCAATGAAATAATTAGCGATTTTTATTGATACATAAAATTTTGACATATAAGTTCGAAAAGATAAATTAAAAAAAAAAATCAATTTCTAATACATATGATTCTGTTTACATAAACAAAAATTACCGTTGACTTGGATTTTGGCTAAGAGCAGTTATGTATGAACGGCTATTGTGTCCACGTTCTCCACATTGATCATATATGACTTGCACTGTTTGTTCGTCTTATGACGATATTCTATTTGTTTTCAGGCGTCCCGCAGAAACACACTCATTTGGTTGTAATACATTCAAACCTGTATTGAGAATCAAAATATTAGTTAAAATTATTTTTGAAAATTTTTCTAATGAAACAAAGTAATAATATTATACATGATAACTCTTATGGCAAGACCCAATCAAATTTGTCACCAATAGAATGGATAGTTTCCTCATACGCAGTACGAAGGATGGCAGTTGTGTACATTTTACTCCAAAGAATATAAAGTTTAATTCTAGCAGCCGCACATACAGCCAATGCGTGTGCACCGTGCGCGCAGAAGTTGCTCTAAATCAAACTTTTTGCGAGTACATGTCTTCTATTTTATGTTGACAATTTCAATTTTGTCTCCACCACAGACCTCAAACTCATAGCGACCTACGGACATTCGATGTGATTTCACCATATGTTTCTATTTTTGCATGCACCAACAAGGTCAACGAAGTAACAATCTTTTCTGCAGATTCTCTTATATAAAAAATCATATCTGAAGGGTCATCCTGATATAGTTAAGTAAACTAAGCACCATAAATGCGCAAACCTCTTTAAGCAATGCGTTCAAACTTTCAACAATGTTTCCATGTTGTCATCATATTATATCTTCTACTTGAAAATTTTATATTTGTTCATCTATTGCACTCTACAGACTCTTCTAAATACCTTGTTGTGTCTCCATTAATCAACCAAAGTTATATTCATCGATGAAATGATAGGATGGAGACATCGAGATGTTTCTGGTCGAATATTCATGGGAACTTCTCGAACTGTTGTTGAAGGACCAATCATATCACCTCCAGCAAACCCAACACTTGACCATGACCTATGGACATTTTCATCATCATTGTCTGTTGTATAATTATCATACGGAGCTTCATTTGACACATAAATTGGAACTGAATGACTTACCATATTATAACTTGACAAAAAAAACAACCTCTAAATTGTTGACTCTTGTTAGCAGTAATCTTATCCCAACTCAATTATACCTCAAGCACTCTACCTTGTCGAATGGTATTTGAGTGTAAATTTAAAAACCACTCATAGTCCTTTTGACTACCAATTTCAACAACTAAACGTCGTTGCGAATATGACGAAGTTAAACTTTTCATACTTATTTTGTACCTCATTTTACTTCTTTGCATCTGCACAAATAACATTTTCAGTAACTGCTCATAAGTTGTGCCCGCATCAACCAACTATAAAAAAAATATATCATCACATGTATTCATCGCAGCCATTATCTAATTTCTCACAAGACCCTTCATCATAGAAAGTTAGATGTATTTGTTCCATTTTAGACTTAAGAGAATATGAAGAAACTTCATATGGCAAATGTATGGGCCAAATTTGGTCCATGGGCAATTTCGTCCTTTTACTCCAGGCCCAAGCTTCTACCTCAAAAGGAAGCCCCAATGTTTAAAGTGTATAGAGGCCTAGAGATTCATAAGCCCAAGCCCAGTGAGACGTCACGTGCTCAAAGCATAATTGGGGCTCATCCTACATCAGTCTACATAACGCCCAGGCTCATAAAAGTCATTCACAACCCATCCGTTCCAGCCTACAACGTAGTAATAGCTCCTCATAAAAGTTGACTGTTACCATGATCCAACGGACGATTAATCAAAAGGCAATAAAGGCACACGTTACTATAGCATGATTATATAAGGAATAAGGCTCCAAGACGAAAGGATTCAACTTCTAGCTCTCCTACTCACAGCTTTGAGACTTTCACAAAGGTCACCATACCTGTTATCTACCACCCTCACGGCACCCTACGAAGCTCAAGGTAGTATCTTACTTTGACCTTCCTTCTACTACTTCCTCAGTTCCTTCACTGACTTGAGCGTCGGAGTGCCCCCGGCACCCACCACACCGGTGGGCAGTACTCCCGCTCACTCTACATCTTTGTTTTGCAGGATCGCTGTACGGGCCAAATTTGGACCCAAGGGTAAAATTGACTTTTCGCTTCAGGCCCTACACCAGTGGTAGCCCAATCCCTCCAGATAGTACCCAGAATAAATTGGGCCAAAGACCAGACTACATCCTCAGGCCCACGTACAAAAAGAGCCATACCCAGCAAGCCTTTGACTGATCAGTTACTTCAATCTGAAACGTCCAGACTCATCAATATCTACATAATTCGACAGTTTCCAACATCCAATAGACGAGTAATTAAAGGTGATAAATACACACGTTTCCCAATGGTGTATATAAGAAAGGAAAGTCTACGAGAAAAGGGGACTCTAGGAGCTCAACCATATTCTACTTCCAGCTCTCCTACTTACAGCTTTGAGACACCCTCAAGCTTACGACACCTTCGACTGACCGCCCTCACGGCACCCTACAAAGTTCAAGGTAGTATCCAACCTTTGACTTCCCACCTTCAAATTCTTTATCTTCACTGACTTGGGCGTCGGAGTGCCCCCGGCACCCACCACACCGGTGGGCAGTACTCCCGCTCACTCTACCTCTTTGTTTTGCAGGATCGCTAGCGCCCCCAACTACAAATTCTCGATTGTGGACCTCGGGCGAAAACCAGCGTCCACAATTTGGCGCCCACCGTGGGGCCCTGGCGGTTCATAGCAGGCGAATATCTCTCATTCTATAATTCATAAACGAACAATCACTCATGGCTTCTAGCAGCAAGAAAACACCATTTCTTGTTACCACACAGCCAGCCATACTCCAAGAATGATTACGCACCCTAGAAGAAGAGAATCAAGCCATGAGACTCCGATACAACTCCCCGAAAAGAACTGGAGTAAATCGCCTCAACTTCCCAATCAACTTTACCAGGTATGTCTTGCACATTCTTTTTAAAAATGGGGTTTCAGTCGACATTAGTAAGGCATGCGACTTTTTGGGGATATACTCTTTTACTCATAGCTCAAGTAATATTCTCTCAGTAGACCTCCAACCTGCAGTCCTCATGGTAACTCATAGGAATCGAGGTAATCTCTGACCTTACTCATTCTTCTGCAATATTAATAGCTCACTTCCACTACTGACTTGGGCGTCGGAGTGCCCCCGGCACCCACCACACCGGTGGGTAGTACTCCTGCTCACTCTACAATCTTTGTTTTGCAGGATCGCCAGTGCCCCTATACAAAATCTCAATT